>BMAC01000317.1:993532-1014636 GCA_014905375.1 Phtheirospermum japonicum | reverse complement strand
GATAACAAAACAAACTTGAATGCCTATTGTGAATCTCAGAAAATATGCCACAAAGTAGGTTTATTTTGGTGACACACCACTGCCATCCATATCAAATCAATAATTATAAACTCACTAAATTTAAAACCTCTTCATTCCCAATCATAAACGCAAAAAATTTAATGATACCTCACCCCAAAAACCTCCACCCAATCTTGTACCTAAGGTATATTTTTCTCGAAACCTCAAATATACCTCCCATTGGAAATGCCCGAATGAAGTGTGACCTTATATCCAGTCTTTTCCATTCGAAACCAACTCTACTATATATTCCTAAGGTGAAACAATTCACTTGGAAATGTTTAACATTCACGGCCCGAATGCCCGAATGAAGTGTGACCTTATATCCAGTCTTTTCTATTCGAAACGCTCTACTGTATATGCTAAGGTGAAACAATTCACTTGGAAATGTTTAACATTCACGGCCCGAAGTTCTATCAGGTTGACGATTTGTATTTCAAGCTCAGAATGTCCCTTTTTCTCTTTACGGTGCGTTACTTCGTGAACGGGCCCACGAAATTCTATCATCAGGTAATCGTAACTTTTACACAACTGGTACTTTTTTTTATTTTYTTTTTATTAACTTCTTGTTCTTCATCGTAGATATGGTTCAATCTGCCACTCTTTTCCGAAAAGTAGCTGGAGTTTATAATTATTTATCGCATGAAATTCTTATTAATCTAAATTTGATAAAAGAAAGGCCACTAGAAGCTATGCATAGTGTTGGACAAGGCACAGGAATGTGTATATGAGAACACCATAGCTAAAGGGAGTAGTCCTGGAGTCTTTGCAAAGATTTCGACACAGGTACTGGGAACTGAATAATAGAGGTACAAGTGATCGGGCTGGGCACATCAGGCCAACACATAAATCGGGCCTGTTCGAGATGTACTCGGGCCATTATTTCCCTTGGCCTATATAAATGTTGCTCAGCCCCTATCCTTTGTCCAGGCTGAAAATTGACACCTCCATGGTTGAATATTCACACTTCTTTTGTTCTTGTGTTGACTGGGTTGATGGTAGTTACTTTTGTATAGTTTATAGGGTCCATGTTTCCTCAAACTGGCCGCAGTAACAGCACAGGTTTTGTGGGCCAGGCATACTGGAAATCCATGTTCTCTTTAGTGTTTGAAAGATTTATTAAAAAAAAAAAGTGTAGTTCTGATTGAATGTTGCTTCATGAAACTTATATGAATGCTGACTTAACTGGATTACGTGGTTATCGGGTCAACTTCAGTGAATCTCCATTTGTCTTTTGCTTGACTGCGATATAGTTGACTTGAGATGTAACATTGCATTATATGTTTTTCAACGCACTGTTTCTTCTAGGTTTTAGTCACTTTCTGGTTCTTCTTAATCGTCCTTCACCGTTTAAAGTGTTTGAAATTGAATAATTATCATGTTTGAAAAGTTAACTCAGATAAATGARTCATAGGTTGGGCTYTTTTATGAGGAAGCTTTAGCAGCATTAAATGTTGCTCCTTTGGCAGCATTAAAGGCTCACATGGAAATCTGTATTCTCATCCTTCGAGCATCTGCTCTCCGCTCTGGAGGCCCCTGGCATCGATAATTGTCGCATAGAGATCGAGGGATCCGGCGATTGTCATGTTTCGGCTGAGGTAATTGCTGATTCTATTTTTATTTTTGTTTGTAATAGATTGATATTTAATCTGAGTATTGGGCATCGCATTATTGGTTAATAATTGATGGATTAAGATTTACTGGCCTTCATTTATATGGAAAATATTTGAGTTTCCTCCTTCAGTTATTCATCGGAACTAGTGTTGAACCTTTGTGATGCACATAACACATACACACACTTAAGTGTAAATAATATATATAATAAATAAAAGGCTGACCCGAGCTTTTTGGTGATGAAATTAGTTGCAAAGAAAATATATATGATTAATGATTAGATGATTTTTAATAAAAAATAAATAAGCAGAAAATAGTTATTATCTGAGCTCTAGTGCTTTACTTAATTGTTAAGTACGTATTTCGTCTCAGTTGAAATCCTCGGCCTGTAATGCATCTGTGCTATACTTTCAAATGCAGGTGTCAATTGCATTTATAAAAGCTTTTGGTCTCTCGCTTTAATATCCCTTACTATGAATCCAAGAACCTCTGAGGCATCTAGGAGGTCCAAAAATATTCAAGGGGAGGGCCCGAACTGGATCCTTATTGCAGGGAGTGCTTTGCTGAGTACATTGTCTGTTCGCCTCGGTTGTAAGCTTAAGCAGGTTTTTGATTCTAAACAACGAGACAATAGTAGCCGAAGTTTAAAAGGTGTGCCAATGCATATTGATATATGGGGCTTATGTTGGAATTTTATCATTATACTAATTGAGTGTTTTTGTTTTTTTTGGGTTTTGTTTTCTTTTAATGCACGTAGAAAATGGAAAACCTGCTGATCGGAAAAAATCAACGAACTGTCATTTGCACTCAAATACGTGTTGCTTTCCACAATATGAAGATGTTTGCTACAATCATTTTTCAGGTATTACTTTTTAGTCATATTCACATAGCCTTCTTTAGATAGATTGAGTCATAAATTCATCTCCAGATTTTCCTTTCCTTTTTTTTTTAGATTGAACTGAGATTTACTATGCATAACACACGCACAGAGAGAGTCATGCGCATATGTTAATTTTATGAATCATTTTCAATAAATGAATTAGGTCGAGTTACAAAAACCACTCCTGAGGTTTGGGGTATTTAAAAAAAAAACCCAGAAAAGTTTCAAAATCAGAAAACTACTGAGGTTGGATTGTATTAAATGAAAGGGAATAACTGTATTTTTTTACAAAAGTAAATCAGATATTTGAGTTTTTTTTGCTTACGAAGGTGTAAAGTTTAATACTGAACTAACCCTCAATTTTTTTAAAATTGAACCTTGGGTAGTTCTTTTTTTTTTTTAATTTTTTTTTAAATCACCAGTTATTAACGCGTCAATTCGATCAAGAACAGAAAACATACACACCTTTTTGGTCCAGGACGAAATCTGGAATATTCTGGGCTGTTCTAAAGGCTGACCCGAGCTTTGACGAAGCCCCTTGGCCTTCTTTGTCCTCAGATTCTGTGGATTTCGTGAAGAGATTGTTGAACAAGGATTATCGTAAAAGGATAACGGCGGCCCAGACCTTCTTTATACTATACCACTTTAAGATTAGTGTGTTACATTGATCAGCCTAAGGAGGTACTTATTCATCTTTGCTTCTGGAAATTAAGATTGACTTGTTCATCTGTTGATAAGATTTTGAAAAACGACGTGGGACTACATTTGGGCAAAACGACGTTCGATTTGTAAAAGATATGAGGGAGCTTCAAAATTATATTTATAGGGTCTTGGTTAAGCTAGAGCTATAGATAGTAAGCTTTGTGTACATTATTATGTAACTTTAGTCTTTGGTGAAGTTTCAGACTTTGGTTAATGTTATAGCCTTTGTAGTATTAATCAATTGAGATGGTTGACATATTTGTAGATGGAATAGCTAATTAGCTTCAGATTTTTTCTTTATTAAAATGTATATTTTGGTGCAAATCTTTCATTTCTTTTTTTAAAATTTTTTTTACTACTTTGTAGAAGGTATTTTTAAAAAACCGTTGTGAATTGTCCGTTCTGGAAAACAGACATTCTTGAAGGTATTTTTAAAAACCGTCGTGAAATGCCGAAATCTACGGTGGTTCCAAAACCGCCGTAAAAATGCTGAATCTTACGGCGGTTCAAAAACCGCCGTTAATTGTCTTCCAGAACCGCCGTTAGATCCCACTTTTTTACGGCGGTTTTTCAAAACCGCCGTAAAATTTAACGGCGGTCGATATAAAGGCGGTTCAAAAAACTGCCGTTAAAAACGAAAAAAAACCGCCGTTAAAAAGCGTTTCTGCAGTAGTGTCTCAAACCCATCCTGCCCCTCAAACTCAGTCACCCATCAGTCAAACCCAACCTGAGGACCCTCAAAGTCAATCTCCTATCCCCCCACTATACAAACAGCACAAATGACGTCGGTTTTTTTGCCTAATAACTTCAGTTTTACAACCGACATCTAAACCACCGACGTGGAAAGTCACGTCGGTTTTGGAAAACCGACGTGAACTTTCTACGTCGGTTTCTTAAAAACCGACATGACAGTATCACGTTGGTTTTCCAGAAACCGACTTGACAATTCACGTCGGTTTTCCAGAAACGGACGTGACTTTCCACGTCGGTGGTTTAGACGTCGTTTTTCAAACCGACGTTAATTAGGCAAAAAACCGACGTGAAACTTCTTTACATCGGTTTAAATATGTCAAAACCGATGTTGATTAACATCAGTTTTTTGTTTTTTTGTGGTTCCTGTTTATTTAAAAATAAATTCTAAATGCTGAAAATAAATTAAATGAATCTCAATTTCACATCGAACAACCATTATCGTCAATGTGTTCTAAAAGTTGAATACATCAAACAACCAACATCATCAATATGTTATAAAAGTCGAATGCAATGCGAGACAATCTATAGAGTCTAATTCATAGTTCGAATTTCCCATACCAAATCAAAGTGAACTCATAAATGCACATATTCTAGTTATCAACAAACATGAGTATATAATTAAAACCTTACACAAGATTCATTTATTTTGAATTTCAAGATAATATCTCGGCCATTGAGCTTGAACTTCTTCGATACTCTCTTGAGGAAATGAGTCGCTATCACCAAATATCTGCAATTAATTATATAATATTTTTAACATATCAAAAAATAATTAAACCAAGTCTATTTGCTAATAAGTAGAAAGAAAGGGAAATCATCATCTCGATTTTAACCCAACAAAGCCAAGACTTTGGCCGTGACAGAACGTTCGCACACGACTAGGTCCGTTGTGTTCGACTTGCATACATATAGTACCCCATTTTCTTATATTGTAAATCAAAATCAAGTTCAACCTAAATAACTTTAATAATACACAAGTTAACCTGAAATAATTGATTTTTTTCTAATATCAGGTTGATATAATTTTAAAGTTGAAAGTTCACATACACATGACACAATAAAGACTAACAACATTATCCATGTAAATAGAGAAGTTCAGATTTTTTTAAATATACAAGTTATTACAAGAATAACTCCAATGAGAGCAAAAAAAAAAAAAAAGGTCGGTTCAATTTGATACCGGGCCTCAACCCAACCCTACAAATAAGACGAAACCCTAATCGCAAACCTTAACATATCTGAAGTATCAATCAATTAAAGGGATAAACAAAAAGTTTGATTCTAGACAACCTAAACGAAAAATGGGTTCAGGTTAATAAATCTAACACGAACCAGGTACACGTTCTACATGATTTTTTAAGGCTCAACCCAACCAACAAACCCAATGACAACCTGAATTCGAGCTAAACACAATCAAAACTAAACTAATTTCAAAACACAGCTTTTCATCACCTTCATAGAGTAAAATATAAGAAAAAGGCAAAATAGAAACACACAGACAAAAGGCATAACAAACCAACCTTAAGCTTTGCAGTAGCCTGCTCGCCACCAAACGGGTTCAAAAAAATGAAAGCTCCTATTAGGTCAAATATTTCGGGAATTAAAGCACCAAGGGCCGCAAGCATAGCCCACCTTGCATGAAGTACTTCGAAACTGCATAATAATACAGATTTTACAAATAAGCGATGTTTATTTAAACTTGTGGGCGATGATAAAATATCTATTCACACTAAGAAAAGAGGTGTGCTCACTTATACAATTTCTGCAAGGCTACATGATCCCGACTTAAACCTGCAATATCAAAACCATAATCAATTGTGTCAATATATCAATTGTGGTAAGTCAATCTCTAATAATTGTTAACTATGGCCAATTAAGATGCTAGGATATTGGGCAAGCTCATACTCAAACAGGGTTCAAATGGATATTAATCTGAAGTCTATAGATTATGAATCCATTGAAGAGAATTTCTACAGAGCTAAGGGGATTAAAATAAAAAGGGTTTTATTAGATTAAATTGAGTGGCATATTTAAAGTTGGAGTAAAATGTTTTTTTGGTATAATTACCTGTTAAAGGGCTGAAAGCAATAGGCGAGACAATGCTAGCAAAGGAACATATGCCTGTAATACAACCTTGAGCCTTTCCCTGTTAGCATCCAATCATCCAAACTTATGTAAGATAATCAATTTTTCTTTCTTTTTACTTATTTTTGGAATTTAAGAGCAACTTAACTAAAAATCAAATCAATATCAGCTAGTAAAAGTCACCAACTTGGTCCAGTTTGTTTAGATGCAATACTCCGTAACTGGAAATACAATAAGAAATTTAAAACAATGCAATGAATAATTAAATAAATTAGTTTAGAAAATAAAAAAGGTAACATACACATGTCGGGGAAAATGTAGAAACAACGGTTATCATTGCAGGTGCATACGGAACCTGCCCATATATTATGAAGTTATTATTTATTTTTTGAATCAAACATTTTCTTTTTAAATACTCCTCAATATATCATAATACGGTTCTAACAAGATTTCCATATTTGAACAAGGTGAAGAACATACCCAAGGAGCAAGCAATGCTGTAAAGCACCATCTGCATTGAAGAAAACAAAAATTAGAAAGAAAAAAAAGAAGAAAGAAAAGCTACATTTTTGTTCAAATTTAATGTTATTGAAATGAAATAATTCATGTAATTAATAGTATAATTCGGGATTTGATCTTTTTACATGAGCTCAGCTGAAAAAGAGGCTCAGAGAAAACATCTTCTCTTCACCCATGAATGGAGTTAATATGGGCATGAGGATCAACTAAAAGAATACGAAAACCAAATTAATTAATCGATTAATATCACAAATCGGAGCTGTATTTGTGTATACATATTATTGTGCATAATATACGTATTGGAAATAATGCATGCTTGTTAGAGCTAGCTACCTGTGATATCGATCCTGCAATTCCAGAAATTATCATCAGGTCCGCGAATTGATCTTTGTTAAAGTGAAGTTGAGCCTTCAAGAAATACTGCTTGCATAATAATAGTAGTTAAAAAAAGAACATACACATAAAATAAATTGCTATTTAATGAAATTCAAGGTTGTAATAACAATACAAATCACAATAGCCACGAGGCACAAGAAATCGAACGCTCTCCCTGAGAAAGTATGCTTGAGCAACCTATTATTAAGATGGTTATCACGCATATGATCAGTAATGTATAGATTATTAGCAAATGGTAAAACAACTTCTCAAGATCAACAAACATTTGATAACTGGATTTAGGTATATTTGACTGCAAAGAAAAAAAATAAAACTTTAGAAAAAGAATAGAGGGAAATGGGTTGTTTCATCATATGATGGCATTTTAAATGGAAACATTTTGCATATTTTCGCGCACGTGTATATCATCAAAAGAAAGAAACACACCATCACAAATATAACCAGGGATCAAGCAGCTATGCAATTCTGCATGCTATCCTCTTTCGTTCTGTCATCAACGATCAACATGCATAAATATACTCACAAAATATCTTCATAAAACAAAATTAGGTACTGAAACCTAAATCCTCAGTCTTGCTATTTGTCGGATCGAGCTCATAAAAACCAAGACTAATTCATGAGAAAAGAGAATACAAAGTAACCTTTAACTACTTAAAGGTCAATTTTGACATCTCTCATAATCTTTATTTATTCTATTCGAGTACAGGGATTAGAAAACAGGGCCACAAGTAAACAGATTAACAGAGATTCAATAGAAACAGTCAAAAGAGTGATTTAACATCTAATAGTCACTCGACTTTCATACAATTCTGATATGCTCGTAAAAAATGACAATCTAGAAAAATGATTCCTAAGGGCACAATGCAAGTTACAGTAAGGATACACCACCTAAAATGGGACTAAGGATGGGTAACGCAATTATATTAAAACACCCGACTCAGAGAATTTTGATTATTAAAGTGCCGCCAACATTGCATCCCACGTGTCGCACAAGAATTTGCCTTAACTTAATTTGTCACAATCTCCGTATACTTGTTCTTACCACAAATTTTCCAATGCGACACGTGTTTATATACCAGTGGACGATACATAAACCATTAGCACAAATCATACCAATTATTCATGCTATGTTACTATAAGCACCAATTTCCCTTTAAACTGCTGCTCGTAAGCATGGATATCGAACAATACAATTCTTAGAACAACAAATATGATTAATCAGAAATTAAGAAAACAAAAATAAGAAAACACAGCAGGTTTAGAAATGTACACTAAAAACATTAACTCTAGGAAACCAAATTCGTTGTATATCAAAGTACAGAAGCAAATCAGCTTTCATCCTCATCATTCAACAACATCAAATAGGGGAGAAAAAAAATCATCCAACGAATGCCACTAAAAATTTAAACCAAAAATTAAAGGAAGAAAAAAACTAATAAAAAACTCACCCCAAATCCCTAGACGACACTGTGGTGGCACGCTGGTTAATTCCATGGATCTCCCATTGCTCGGAACCCAGACTATCAAATCGCCGCAAAACACCCGTAGAAACCTCCTCCTGGTCCACCACGCCGGGGCCTCAAACCTAACCTTAGAAAGCATCCTCAAATTGAAATCAACATTTCCGGTCATCGCCCTGTCGCCGTTAATCCCATCAACCACCGACTTATCCACGAAGCTCCCCGCCGCCGCGAAATTCACCGTCAGGGAGGTCTCGTTCTTCGTGTCCTACAAGAACGGCGGCACCGTCGTCTCCGACAGTGAACCAGACTTGTAATGAGCACGGCCTCGATGTGATCATATACGAGCGATATCTTCTTGTTAGGGTTTCGCACGGCTGGAGCCATGAGAAATGGTAGAGAGACGGAAAGAATTTGGGCTTTCTAAAACAAAACAATTACTTATAATGTGGGATGCTAAGGATGTTGAGATCGGCTGCGGTGGTGGTGGAGTGCAGTGGAGACGGAGCGGGGCTTTCCAATTTCGCCTAGCTGTTGGTGTTATCGACCATAAACTAGGGTTTTTCAGGCTGGGATTTTTTGGGTGTTGGATCAGATGGGATGTGGGCGGACTTTATGGGGGCGGACGGGATCGGATTGGCCGGCCAACGGAGAACAAAGGCAACGGCGGAGAAGCTAGTGGAGAAGAAAATGACGGGTTGTTTGTTTTGAGTGTCGCGGGGGGTTGACATAAATTCTGGCCGCTAATTATATTTATTTTTTTATGGTATTTTAACATTTTTTTAATATAATCTTTCACGTCTGTTTTGAAAAACACCGATGTGAAAATTTTCAAACCACATCGGTTTTTAAAGTAACCGACGTGAATATTTACTTATCACGTCGATTTTTTAGAAAACCGACGTGAAAAACTTTCCACGTCAGTTTTTGAAAAACCGACGTGGATGGGCCGACGTGAAATCTCATTTTTCTAGTAATGCCCAGTCTGAATCAACTAACACCCACACTGGTTCAACTGGGATTCAGACTGATTCAGGAGGCACTGGACTTCAATCAACAAACAACACTGAGTACTCATCACATGAAGATGATGAAGAGACAGATTTATGATTCTTACACTTCAATTTCTTTTCAGCTTGGTAATAGTCTTGAATCTGCTTCATATGTTTTATGTGCTTTCATGTATTCTAATTTGATACCTATAGTGATTTGTGTTATTTGAAATCAGTTGTAAGTTATTATGTTATAACAATTGTACATATTTAGTACATGACATTGTCAAGTTTCAAAATTGGCAAATATTTCATAATGTGCAACTTCTCTTTTTTATTGAGATTCATATGTATTAGATCACATATTTATTTGATACCTAAAAGTTGGGATTAAATAGTTGGATATATATATATGTCAAATGTGACTGGTTGAGTTGGGCAATGTATTAGGGGGGGCAGAACTGTTGATGTGTACATTAGTTTTAAGTTTGGCGTTTGTTTAATGTATGCATAATATTGTTGATATGAATAATTATGAAAATGAATTTTGTTAAAAGTTGTTTAGTGGTTGATTTGAAGCAATCTACTTCTTTGTCCTCGTATAAAAACATCTTACTAATAATTTTTTATTATTTAAACATTTTCTGAATACATTAAATAAGGTTTAGTAATTTAAATTTCAAATGAAGTCTTTGACATATACTAATTAATGGATGTGCAGATGCTGTTTCCGAAATTGCTAAAAGGAAACGTGGCCCAACAATGGGCAAAGGCATCATGAAGTCATTCGACAAGTTTTCGGGGAAAAAAATGAAGATAGAGGTTGATCCATTGATTGGAAGACCTAAAAGTCGAGTGCAATCTGCTAAGTTCTCAAGTCAGATTGGGGTAGTGACTCGGGATGTCCTTCCGGTGCCGAGGAAGTGGAAGGAGGTAGATGTAGAGAAGAGTCTGGGGCCAAGCATTAACCATATACAGGTAGGGTTTTTAGAATTTTTTATTTTGATAAATTTTAATCTTGTATCAGCTTAATGATACATCGCTGTGTTATATGCAGATTCATATGGATGTCAATCTGGAAAAACTGGGTGTCAAACAGTGCGTGATTGACAGAATTCAGTCAAGTTCCCGACAACTGCGCTACAGGCTGCACAAGCATTACTTGAAGTACCCTAACATTGAGGAGGCTAAGAAAAATAGGCCACGTTCTTGTCATGAGCAACAGAACTGGGAATCGTTGTGCGACCATTTCAATTCAGCCGATTTCAAGGTAATATAAATCAAAACAAATACTTTTGTTTATATAGTATGATATATATCATATGTATGTTTCTGCCATAAGAATATTAATATTTGTGTTTTTGCAGAATCGAAGCGACGTTAATACCAAAAATCAGAAAAAACTGCGAGCTCCACATATTACAGGCTGAACTCCTTTCACTGTACTTCAAAATGAATTTGTAAGTGTTACCAAGATTTTTACAACAAAATTTTTAGATATATCCGTTGCCCGTTAGTAAAATCAATGTTGTGAAATTTGTTGCGATATAAAGGAAAAATCTTTGACAATGATACATAAATTAAATCCACTTAAGTGTAACGAAATGAAGATTTCAGTATTAAGTTTATTCCTTCTTGGTGCAATTCTTATATTTCTGTTCTGATTCTGATTTTGTTTTATTTTCTTTTTTGAATGCTGATTAGTCAGAGAAGGAGGTCGATGAATGCGACATTATTGAACTTTACAAGCGCACGCATCATACGGTGAAAGGTGGTTGGTCAAGTGCTGAGGCGGGAGAAAATAGGGTAACTAACTAACTAACACATGCTTTTTATAATCCAACTTCGTTAATGATCATGTTATTATTTATTATACTTACATCGATGTGTTTTTAGGACGAGATGATATAAATGAAAGAAAAGTACGTCGAAGAAGGGATTGAGATCACAGAACAGGAGATAGCAATTGAAGTTCTTGGCCACGCCTCTGGTTATATCAAAGGCATTGGTTATGGACCGAAACCTCCAGGAAAACGCCCTAACTCGAACACCCAACTACTGCAAAAGGAACTGGCAGACACTCGAGGAAAGTTACAGGAGTCGGAAGTTCAAGTGACGGAGCTCAAGAATGGAGTCGGTGATTTGAAAAATCAATTGACTCAGCAAGGCAAGTGCATCAACAAGCTTATGGCCTTCATGAGAGAAAATGAGTCTGCTTCGGGTGGGAACTGATCCATTATATTCCACGTAAGTCGGAATTTCCAGTTTTAATTTTGTGAACTTTGTATAGTGTTTCTTTTATGGTTTGATTATAAACTAATTTAGTATAAATTCCAAATATGCAGGCGGTCTGATCCCACAATTGTTTTTGTTTGGCAATGTTGACATGTGGAAAAAGTTTTGCTCAAGTCTTGCTTTATGAACTAACTATTTTAGTTTAGTTTATGCTTCGAGGTCCTTGTTTTCAATATTCAAGTACATTGGTTATCTAATTTGGTGTGTGTTCTGTGGATATTTCAAGTTAATATTTTGGTTAGTTGCAAGTGTTATGGTGTATGTTCGAAATCATCTAAGAAATATTTTGTAATATTCTTATCATTATATTGTAATGATAAGTTCTCTTTTGCTTTCATTTTAATCGTTACGATATTTATTCCTTACAAAAGACTAATGACAAATTAATGTAGGACAATTTATGTCGTCATGAAAATAAATWATCAAATCGTGTTCACTCAATTATTACAACTTTAGCGTCACATAAGTATTTCAAATTTGTCACTTTAATAAATTATGACAACTTGTTTTATCACATAATACTTTGAACTTGTCACTTAAACTAAATCATTTATGATGATTGGTTTGTCACCATATGTACCCATTAGATCATCATCGAACAAATACCTTTCGTGATGATTATAATATTCGTCATAAATTTCTAGTTTTTTCATGACAAAATACTTCGTCACCTTTCACAGTAAATGGTGACACATTGGTTTGTCATTGTAAATATAGATGTTCAGTGACGGTTAATATTGCGTCACTATAAAACAAATCTATCGTGACGAATAACATTATATTTGGTAAATATTTAATACTTATCATGACAATACTAGCGTCATTATAACCCAAAAAACAATTGTCACCGTAGTTATGTTTGTCACAGAAAGTCAAATGTTTTGATGACAAATTAAGTGTTCGTCATTGAAAATGGTAACATATGGTGACAAAACCGATCTTCTGATGAGGATTTTTCAATCACTTACGTGACGAATTCTGCGTCACCAAATAGTATAATCTATGATGACAATTTACACGAGCGTCATCGAAACCGAACATTTAGTGACGCGCTAGCAAAAATCCTCACTTTCACCAATGGTGACAGCAATACTATGACAACCTCTTTGACGCTCAATTTTCATCACCGTTTCTCTTCAGTGACGAAAAAATAGACTTTTAGTGACGAAATGTATCATCATCGAACATCAAATTTCTTGTAGTGTATTGCCAAATTATTCAAAAACCATTTTATTGGTACAATATATTTTGAGGGTATGGAAGAGGAGAAATAGAAGAAACACCGAAAATCCCTCTATTGACTTGAATTACAAAATATTTATTATGTAAAGAAATACATCTAACTATTCACCGAACCGGTGGAAAGATAAGGTGAACGATAGGGATGCGGCACAATTATTCTTTGCAAAAATACCAAGTCCTTGAAGAGAAATGTTAATCCAAGAATACAATCCAGAAACTGATATGGATGCAATTACTATAAGGATGTCAGTTCTAAAATCCAAGTTAGTAGAGTGGTTCCACCGGGCAACACTGCATAAGAATTATAAGAGATTAAGAGGAATCAATAAATCGGTTCCTCTATGTTGTCCTGAAAAGACATCCAAACTATAGTTGAAGTTCATCCACAGAGACATAAGTGAAAGAAAGAAAGAAGGCACCCTTATGCTCGGGGAAACAAGAGTCCGTTCTCAAGGAAATCATGAAGGTTTTGGTCAAAACAAGATCCAGAACTATAAATCAGGACAAAGGACGGGGCCAAATTGAAGCCGGGCTCATTCTCAAGCTAAGGAATCACTAGGAGGACTCCAACAAAAGGAAATTTCAGGCGATCTCACACTAGAAATGAAATTTTTAAAGATTATAATTGTTGGACATGTGGAGTGAGAGGGCATATTTCGACGAATTGCCCAGAAAATCAGAAAAGAGGAGTGAGACAGTTCGAGACAATTCCAGAATTTGAAAAAGCTATTTACTATCAGAACTTAGTACAGGTGTATCAATTTGAGGATATTACCTCAAATGAAAGCATATATGAAGAAAAAATATACTATGAAGATGGGTGTGAATCATATTTAGAATCAGAGTGAAGGATATTTTCTTAATAAGTGATTAGAGAGGATATGTTAGGATTCCTCTCTCATACAACTGTCACTCATAAAACACTCATGAGAATAATAAACGAATACCCAAAGATCCAAATGTATTAAGGATTTACAATAGGAGTAATGGAAATGGAGATGGATAAGTTGGGGTTCAGAAATCAAAAACACCAAATTATCCATAAAATTTCAATGGGAGAGGCCGCGATACCCAAAGAATACATAGGAAATCAAATCGAGATGCAACTAATCCCCTACAGAGAAATCCAAGAGATTAAGAGCGGACTCAAAAGGAAAATGATAAATACACTTTCATGGACCCATATTGGAGCCATCAGGGTAATCATAAAATTAACTTTTAAAGATACTGTATTTGATAAAAGAATTTTACATCTCAAAGATTATTTTCTTGGAGAAATCACAAGAAATTTATACGCAAGAAAGTTGACATTCAATATCTACCCAAAATTGCGTATAATTTTGCGGATCGAGATTTCAGTACCCTTCATCAAGACTTTAAGGCCAGCCCTGATGATGGAGGGAACCAGGCCCTACTCGACTACCTACAAGACTTCCTATGCACTCTTTAATACTCATCATTCATAAGTATTTGGTACGACCTAAATGTGCCCGGCCTGGGGAGATCGAGAGGCATAGGAGATTAACTCGATAAGACTGGTTGGGATGACCTGAGTTGTTACTTTATCCCTGAAGGAAAGGAAAAGTGGGACGAGATGGATGCATGACTTAAGAGGATTGATCCTGACCTGGGTGCTTAACTCAAGAAGGGTCTATCCTGTTCAGGTCAGGGAGTAGAAAGATGAGACAAAGAACGAGCATACAGCTTGATGAGAATTATCCCAACCTGATTTGAAACCTTGGATAAGGTTTCGTGAGATCAAGTCAGGGACTTGCAGATCTTGGACATACCTGTCCTTTACGGAGGCTTCTTGGTCAGGTCAGCCTGAGTAACGGCCCAGGATTCGCGGGGTTTGTTTCCAGGATCTCGGAAAGATCCCACTTGGAGAAAGCTATAAATATCCCAGCCCCATGGCTGGGAGAGGTATGACATTTCTAAGCATTCTTCTCCTGATTTTTCTTATCCCGATTTAAAATGCTTAACTGACTTAAGCATCGGAGAAGTTTCCACCGGAAAATCCCCGGTGGTCCTTCCTAATGCGTTTTTATTGGAGCAGGTCGGGATACTCTCAGGGAAGGAACAGGAGTTCCTGGTGTAATTTTCAGGGCAAAACAACTGGCGCCGTATGTACGAAAATTGAACGAATATAAGACGTCAGAAGGAAGTATGGCATCAGTCGGACTCAGGCAAAACCTGGTGGCGGAGATGGGCAGTACACCAAGTTCTGCTACGCCAGCGTGCATGCCGGAGACAGCAGGACCATCAACAGCAACTAGGCCGAGTACAGCGCAACCCACTCCGCGAGGACCGCAGAAAGTGGAAGACGAATTGTTGAATGATTCCTTTTTGAGGCAATTATCTGATTTTATTGGCAAGGCGGTAGAGGTGGCGGTGGAAAAGAAATTTATCGAACTTTCATCGCCAACCTCCAAGGTAAACCAGCCACCTCAGACAGCCCAGCGTATGGACAGAGATCCTTCCCCTCCACCAGGATGACGAAGAGAGCTTTTCTTCTTCAGAAAGTGAAACATCAAGCGAAGCCAACCCAGACCTCACCGAGCAGATGCAAAATCTGCAACAAGAGGTTAGGGAAGTAAAACAAAAAATAGCGGGTACAGGTGAGGTCCAGGCACGGCGGAGTACCCCATTCATGGAGGCGGTCATGAGGGATGATCCCCCAATTTCTTACCATTCCTTGGGCTTTGAATACAACAGGACAACCGATCTGTGGGATCACCTTAGTCGGTTTGAGATTGCAGCCACCTTGCACAAGCTTTCTGACGCAGTCATGTGCCAGGTCTTCCCCACAACCTTCACAAAATCGGCTCAGCTCTGGTTTATCCAACAACCCTACCCACCCACCACCCACCCCATTCCATAAGAAACTTTGATGAATTCAGTCTGCATTCCTGCACCAATTCATTAGCTGCAAGAAATATCAAAAAATGCCACTAGAACTGTTCATTTTGAAACAAAAAGAAGGCAAAAGTTTGTGCGGGTATATCAAAAGGTTTACATATGCCAAACTGGAAGTGCCTTCAGCATCTGAGGAGCTCTTGGTCAATGCTTTGGCTCAAGGGCTCAGGAAGGGGGAGTTCTTCCAATCGTTGGTGGTAAAGCCAGCACTGAAATTTGGGTAACACTTGGAGAGAGAAGAAAAGTACATCCACTTGGAAGAAGCCTTTAAGATAAAAGACGATGGAGAGAAGCAGAGGGAACAACCCGGTAGGGAAGATAGGACACAAATAAAGAAGCCCAGGACTGACCTGGCAGGAGGTCGTCCTCGGTTTGATAGGTATATACCTTTGGCTTCGCCTCGGGTAGAAATTTTGCAGGCAATCCAGCGACATCCCAAACTCAAGTGGCCTAGAACATATTCCCAAAAGCCAAGAAAGGAAAAATCTGATCGATTCTGTCGATATCACAATAAATATGGCCATGACACAGATGAGTGCACACATTTGAAAGACGAGATAGAACGGATGGTGCAGGCGGAGCACCTCAAAGAATTTGTACGAGCGAAAATATAGGGGCTCAGATTTGACTCCTATAAAAAGGACCAGTGCCAGACCAGACAGGGACAAAGTGGTGGTCGCACGAGCACACAGAATGAGAGCCAATCTCAGGAAATGCGAGGTGAGATCCTGATAATTATAGGAAGCGAGTGGGATGAGCATTCCCGGCGAACCCAAAAAAGTTATATACGGGCTGGGAGAGACCTGAGTAGAAGAACACGTGAAGTTGGACAGTTAGCACCGAGTCCAAACATTTGCTTTGGGTCGGAAGATGAAAATGGTATCTTAGCCCCACACATGGATGCCCTGGTCATAACAGCCAACGTTACTAACTACAACGTGCGACAGATCTTTACTGATACAGGAAGCTCAGCAGATCTTATGTTTTATGATTGCTTTCGGAAACTGAATTTGAATGTGGAGTTAGAAGAGGTCACAACCTCATTGGTGGGCTTTGAGAGGGGAGCCCTGAGACCCCTTGGAGCGGTAAACCTTTAGGTCACGCTAAGAGATGACCTATTTAGGCCGACCAGGTCGGTGCGTTTTCTGATAGTGGACGTACCCTCTTCGTATAATGCCATGTTGGGTCAACCATCTCTAAGCCAATTTCAGTCAGTAATATTTGTCTATCACATGATGCTGAAGTTCCCTACTCAGGATGGAGTGGGTGAAGTCCGTGGTGACCAATACACGTCGCGACAGATGTATGTGGAGAGTGTTTAGCGCAATGAAGAGGAAAGGCGATGCAAAAGGGCAAGAACAGAGGAGGCCAGACCCAAGATAGCTCGGCGGGAAGAAAACCTGATGCCAGTAGAAGTAATCCCAGGACATGATAGTCGAGTCCTGCGCATAGGAACGACCCTGAGCCCGGAGGTTTTGGTAGAGCGAGTGGCGTTTTTGAGGAACAATGCAGATTGAATCGAACTTTTTACACCTACTTTTTATTCAAAAATAAAAAGCTCATCCGCAAGAGAATGAAGCAGATGTAGGCGGTAAGTTGGACTCGAGTCAAGTCACAAGGAAGACTAATCGGAAGTTATTCCGGTGTTTGGTTCTACGAACGAGAAAACTAAAAAAAGACTAAATTAAACACGTGATCAAATATGGTTTGGGGAGTTTCTAACATATACTGCGATTAATTAAATAAAATCAAAAGACTTTAAAAATATTAAGAACGCAAGGGTTCTAGTGCGCTAAAATCATCTCCACGATCACTCGGGAATTTCATCGAGCGCCTTACTATGAACCAGGGTTGTCAATCCCGACTCATTGATCGAGAGTCGAATCATCCCGAGAGATGGTTCTAAATGAATTTAGGCACTAGAATAATAGATTCTAGCCGAAAAATATTAACATGATCGATAGCATAATATCAACGCAAGTATGAACATGATTGATTTGCACATATTTATCCTTATTTTATTAGTATTTTAGTTTATTTTTCTTATTGTTTTTGGTATAAGTTGGATAGTTTAAGCTTATTTTCGTATATTCGTACTTCCAGCTTGTTTTACCGCTTTTTGATCTAGATTGACGCAATTAGGTGATGTTTTGATGTTTTTCACCTTATAGCTAAGTAACCGGAAGAGTTCAGCACGCAAAGGATGAAGTATGATGATCAAGAGACAAAGATCGAGCTTTCTAGTGAAGAAGTAGCAAGAATTTGATGCTGCTGATTATCTATAACGGTTTTCCATATGGAACCGCTATAGTAGCGTTGCCTACCGAGCCAGGTCCACGCTGCTCATGCTGCTGCTGAGAGCTACCCGCGTCGACCGACGCTTTCCGGCACCTATCGACGCACATGGCCAATGCAACTCTCTGTGAGCGTCGACCCATGTAGCATCGGCCGACGCAAACCATCTAGACCACCGACGCTGTCGAGCCATGACTAGCCGTAGACCGACGCACTCGTCGACGCCAACGTGCTGAAAATGCATTTTTAGGTTTTCTAGTGCGCCAAGACATGTTATAACTATAAATACCCTTCATATTTCAGATTTCCAGAAGAACACACGACTACCTAGGGTTAGAGAGCATAGAAATAACGCATCTACACATTGCGTTACGAGATTGAAGATCCAAGTTCCATACGTTCAAGATTCACTTCGAGTCAAGATCTTCTTTCCAACTCCGGATTCGCTGGAGATTTTTACCGTTTTTATTAGTCTCAATAAGTTTTATAAACTTTCTCTTAGTAAATTTCTAGTTGAATACTTAGATTTAATTTCTTAGTTAGTTTCTTAGTTAATTATAGGGTTAGATAATTCGTTCTCAATTTACTTTATGCTTGGATATGGGATTTTGGATTCATCAAGCTTATTTATGCGAATTGGTTTATGTTTAAATTCCCGTTTTTAGATTCCTATGATCAAATTACTTCACGATAGTTGCTTATATTCACGTTTCTTAGATTCATTATTGTTATTAACGACAATCGGTGAGGCTTAAATCATTACTACATTTTATCGCTAGTTCAAGTATTTCTTAGTTCTTAGGTTTAAGTAATTTAATTATTGCTCTTAGCTTTAGTTGGTAATCTAGTTTAAGATAATTAGTTTAAGTAGTTTTAAATTTAATATTGCTTTAGTTTTTAATGATTAAATCAAAACCCTCAAAAAACCCCAATTTGTATGTATTATATGTTTACTTGTGATTGAGAAAAGCATCCAAGATACCGAACAGTTGTCCTTGAGAGAATCGACTTGAGTCAACTTACCACCCTACAAGTTCCTCGTACTCTTGCGAGCAAGCTTGAATTTTTTAATTTAAAAATATATATTTGGGGGCTTGGTTCAATGATCGACATTAAAAACAAACAACTAATCTAATGAGAACATTCATAAAGAAACGAATACGAAATACGAATTAAAAAAAAGAAAGTAACGATGTTCAAACTAGAAATTTAAACTACAAACGAACTAATCTATCTAACATCTAAAATCTAAGAAACTAAAGTTTAAACAGTGAAAATTAAAACAAAGATGAAGAACAAACTTGAACAATGAACGAAATGGAAACGACGAAACAACGAAGTCTTCAACCCGAATCTTGCATGAAATTGAAAGGGACAAGAACCGAGGGTATTCTAAGATATGGAACCTTTCCCCTCAATCAGGCCAACCGTTTTCTGAAGGAAGAGACGGATATTTATAGATTTTCCCGAAAAAAATGCCCAAATAACTACTCCATCATCGGAGCATCGACGAGCGTCCTTCGACGCTAGCCATGTCTCAGTAGTGCATGTTCGCAGGTTTGTGTCGATGGGCGCTGGCAGATGTGCATCGGTCGATGGTCTATGGATCGACGCCTATAGAGAGTTTCGTCGGCTTGAGGCTCAGGAGCGCCGACGGGTGCGTCGGTCGACGCGGGCGGCTCCCGGCGTCGACGCGGGCACTAGCTGCGGGCATCGGCAGCCAGTGTCGACATGACTCGGACACTGTGTAACCCAGTGTCGGACTGATACCCAGTGTCAGTTCAGCACATCGCTCATCCAATCTTCGTCGTCTCGAAGCCGAAAGAGAAAATTAAACATAAATAGACTATTACTTATAAAATAGAGGAGAAAAACATTATATGAGATAAGAAACGAAAATACTAAAAAGAAGAGAAACAAGAAGAATAGAAACCTAAAACCCGACAAAACACACAAAACGCAATGCAAAAACACACGAAAATCACATACAAATATCTATAAATCAACTCCCCCACACTTACCTTTTTTCTTGTCCTCAAGCAAAATCAAATCTAAACATAGACAATAAAAAGTTAACTATACGATGAACTAATCACTAATGCATTCAAATGATTCAAGAGGTTAATGCATTAAATCAACTAAAAACTCAACTAAAAGGACGATTCGATAACGTTGAGATAAGAGATTTAGACTAGCTTTCGAACACCTGAAAGTAATGAGTTGACCTTCATGTATGTCACCCATCCATGCCTCGGCCAAAGTCTAATCCTGAACAAACCGCCAAGTCGTCACCCGACTAGCCCAGTCATCTATACACCTCTTTAACAATATAATCTAATAAATAAAAACAAAAATAAAAATACGAACTTAACTTGTACATGGTTTTCTCTTCTTGTACTTATTTTTTATAACTATTTTTTTCTTTTATTTTTTTTCTTTTTCTATTTTTTTCTCTTATGAGTACCTCTAGAGATGAAGTACTAAATGAACATAATTTGCAAAAATAAAAAATGAGAGTTTAGTGACTCTGATCTTACGTTGTTAAGTACAACTGATAACATTTTTCAACTTTGCACGTGGAGTTTTAACATCTCCAAAATAAAATAAAAATTACATAAAATCCTATAGAGGGCATCGGAAAACGGGGCTAGTAAAGAGTATTTGACTCTTTGGAATGAAACAAGAATACAACAGGAGACAAGACACTTCATAGACTATTTACACTTCATTCCCCACAAATACACTATTGTTCGAACGAAAATCTAAATATCCTAACCAAAGCATCTAACCACGTCACTTCGTCAAGATTCCAATCAATATCAATACACACAACTCAAATCAACCATAAGCAAGCATACAAAATTTACTAACAAAACCAAGGACAACCCCCTTCCC
>BMAC01000317.1:969962-991622 GCA_014905375.1 Phtheirospermum japonicum | reverse complement strand
GCTTTCGAGCTAAAACAATGATAGTGTGTTGTAGCCATTCATTTATGATTTATATGATTTCTTCTTAACATTGCCGAACGTGTTCTATGTTTGTCAATGTTAAATGCGATTGTATGAATTATCTATGTCTCAATGAAACATTCCATAGTAGCTTTCGGGCTAAAACAACAGTAGCTTTCGAGCAAAACAACAGTAGCTTTCGGGCTAAAACAACAGTAGCTTTCGAGCTAAATCTATGGTTGGCCAACATCTACGAAAGACTGACAGTGTGTTGTAGCTATTCATTTATGGTTTGTATGATTRGTGTTTAATGTTGACAAACAAATCCCCACGGAGCGAGTTGAAAGCTCACACCCATTATTATCAAACTTTTCAGGTTAAGGAGTTGGATGTGGTACGAGGCGGTGGATGCGAAGATGATATTTCTAATGCTATTTCATTTTCCTTTCTATGAATTGGTATCTAAATTTTATGTCAAATTACAAATAAARATTMAGACTTGTGTTTCTATTTAAAACTCCTTGAATAGTCGAGTACTACTATTTTGATTCATTAAGTGAATCTCCTATTATCAAATAAATATTTAAGTTTTATTCACGCTTCCGCTCAATTTATGTTGTGATTGTAATTTATTGAAAACTCATGCCCTTGTTTTTGAAAGTTTTGTTTATGAAAAATCAAATTTTACATTTTTCAAAAATGGGGCGTGACACATTCCGGGTCTAAAAATAGATGACGATCATGCCACGCCTTGGTATTCTCCAAGTGCAAGAATTTGTGATGATAATCACCAAGGCGGGCACAAAAAGCATGCCCCGAGATGCAAGGGGTGAAAACTCAACTAACTTCGGAGGTCGGAAACATGAGTAATCGATCACCTCGAAGATATCAAAGGGCAATTGTAGCATGGGGTGATCGGGAACCTTCTCGACTATCTCGTGTACCACATCAAAATGAAGTTTCAAAAAATCTTCATGTGGTTCAAAATGTGACTCAATAGTCTCACTCTTCTCCAAAACTGGCACAACTTCATGATCAAACCGCACGGAAGCGGTAATGCCTTCCTCCAACTCTTTATTCTCACCTGTCAACTCCAACTCCTTGCACACATCTTTCAATAGATCATCAGAGCTTGAACTGTCCTCAACCAAGATGAATTCTTACACATCAAAGATGGGCATCTCCTCATGACAAGGTTGGTCAAGCCCGCACGCCTGTTTGACAAGTTGCTCTAATTGAATCTCGAAGCGATCCATGCGTTCATCCATCCGTTGAACCCAATCCGAAATCCTGGTTATATAAGATTCAAATTCCGAGAAAAAGGACATGAACAAATCTTGAGAAGCTGTGGCATAAAGATCGCCGCTCAGAGTATATTCATGAGAGGTGGGTGGAGTGTAAACGTCGTAGATCGAAGAATAGAAATCATGAAACGATGGAGCATACGAGTCATCGCTCGGTTAAGAATAAGGCGGGGGAAATTGAGCATAAAAATCATCAAGACCCAAATCATAATACCCACGAGACGGTGCATAAGTGTCCATGCTCGAACCATATAAAAATGAAGGACATGGACCGGAATGATCAAAAGGATGGGCCTATTCTCGACCTCTCGAAGCATACGGGTCATAATATGATGGAGGAACTTGACAATCAAAGTTTAGAGCATAAGGGTCATTATATGGCGAACTAGCTCGATAGTTTTCCATCTTCAGTCAAATTAATCTCGAATTTTCAAAGATGTGGCTGCAAAGCACAACACTTAACAAACAAGATTCAATGTACTAGAAAGAACAAAAATAACAAAAACAAAAATCACAAATGAACACTAACACAATTAAACAAAAAAAGCAAACAATTAAACGAACAAAAGTCACTAAGAGCAAACACTAAAAATCGCGACCTTTAGCCTTCCCTGGCAACGGCGCCAAATTTTGAATCGAACTTTTTATTTAAAAATAAAAAGCTCGTCCGCAAGAGAATGGAGTAGTTGTAGGCGGTAAGTTGGACTAGAGTCCAATCATAAGAAAGACTAATCGGGAGTTATTCCAGTGTTTGGTTCTGCGAACGAGAAAACGAAGAAAAGACCAAACTAAACACGCGATCAAATATGGTTTGGGGAGTTTCTAACATCTACCGCGATTAATTATATAAATTCAAAAGCCTTTAAAACGATTGAGAAAGCGAGGGTTCTAATGTGCTAAAATCATCTCCACGATCACTCAGGAATTTCATCGAGCGCCTTACCTACGAACCAGGGTTGTCAATCCTGACTCGTCGATCGAGCGTCGAATCATCCCGAGAGATGGTTCTAAATGACTCTAGGCACTAGAACAATAAATTCTAGTTGAAAAACATTGACATGATCAATAGCATAATATCAACGCAAGCATGAACATG
The DNA here is from genome assembly GCA_014905375.1 of Phtheirospermum japonicum. NCBI lineage: Eukaryota > Viridiplantae > Streptophyta > Magnoliopsida > Lamiales > Orobanchaceae > Phtheirospermum > Phtheirospermum japonicum. The sequence continues at coordinate 989,222 of BMAC01000317.1, read as the reverse complement.
ATAGACATTAAAAACAAACAACTCATCTAACAAAAACATTATTAAGGAAATGAATATGAAATACGAATTAAAAGCAAGAAAGTAACAATGTTCAAACAAGAAATTTAAACTACAAACTATGAACTAATCTATCTAACATCTAAAATTTAAGAAATTAAAGTTTAAACACTGAAAAGTAAAACATAGACGAAGAACAAACTTGAAAATGAACGGAATGGAAACGACAAAACAACAAAGTCTTCAACCCGAATCTTGCATGAAATAGAAAGGGACAAGAACCGAGGGTATTCTATGATGTGGAACCTTTCCCCTCAGTCAGGCCACCATTTTCTGAAGGAAGAGACAGATATTTATAGATTTTCCTGAATAAACTGCCAAAATAACTACTCCAGCGTCGGAGCGTCGATCGACGCTAGCCATGGCTCGGCAGTGCGTGTCGGCAGGGTTGCGTCGATGGGCGCTGGCAGATGTGCGTCAGTCGACGGTATATGGATCGACGTCTATAGAGAGTTTCATCGGCTTGAGGCTCAGGAGTGTCGACGGGTGCATCGGTCGACGTGGGCAGTTCCCGACATCAATGCGGGCACTAGCTGCGGGCATCGGCAGCCAGTGTTGGAAGGACTCGGACACTATGTAACTCAGTGTCGGACTGATACCCTGTGTCAGTTCAACACATCGCTTGTCCAATCTTCGTCGTCTCGAAGCTGAAAGAGAAAATGAAACATAAATAGACTATTACTTATAAAATAGAGGATAAAAACATTAAATGAGATAAGAAATGAAAAATACTAAAAAGAAGAGAAACGAGAAGAATAAAAACCTAAAACCCAACAAAACACACAAAACGTAATGCAAAAATACGAAAAACACATACAAATATGTACAAATCATAGACGTCTTTGCCTGGTTTCCCCAAGACTTAGTAGGGATAGACCCGGCCGTAGCTGAGCATCGCCTTAACATCAGCCCCACGACGAAGCCGGTAAAACAGTGGAAGTGTAATTTTGGCCCTGAGAAGGAAGCCATTATCGAGGCAAAGGTGGAAAAGTTGCTGCCAGCCAAGCATATTCAGGAGATACAATTCCCAGAATTTATCTCGATCGCGGTGTTGGTACCGAAGACCCAGGATTGTTGAGCATGATGGACGCTTCACAAGGATATCACCAAATCAAGCTGACCGAGGAGAACAGGAAATGGGTTAGTTTCATAACCCCAAAAGAAACTTATTGTTACGTGGTCATGCCACATGGGCTCAAGAAAGCGGGTGCCACATATCAACGACTAGTGGATAAGATGTTAAAGACCCAGATCGGGTGTAACATGGAAGTTTATGTGGATGACATGCTGGTGAAAAGCGCAAGGGAAGCCTCGCATATTGATGACCTAAGGGTGACCTTCGATACCTTGAGAAAGTACAGAATGAAGCTCAACCCAAAGAAGTGTACATTTGGGGTAAGAGTTGGGAAATTCATGGGGTATATGGCCACGGAAAGGGGAATAGAGGCCAACTTGGAGAAAGTTAAAGCTATTATGGACATGCAACCTGATTCAAGCTTAACGCACCTATTTTTATAAATAATTTGTCAAAACGTTCAAAGCTTGCCCGCAAGAGTACGGGTTTACTTGTAAGTGTGGTAAGATAACTCGTGTCAATCTCTCGAGGACTGATATCTGGAATTTTAAATGTTTGTTTAAGCAAAATTCTAACACGAGAACTTGTATAAAGTGGTTTTTGAAAATTATCAACTACGAATTTAAGAAGCAAGAACTACTTATTTTAAACTAATTAAATTATCCTAATTAATTAACCTAAGCTTGAAACTGAATTATCTAAGAATTATAATCTAGGATTTTTGAAAAGTATTTAATTAAATTCTAAATCAATTCACTAGCATGGATCAAATTACTAATTAAGCATATGACTTCTCAAGAACAAGGTCAATTCCAAGTTCTCAAGCAATTTCATATCATGAACTAAACTAACAATTAATTATCCAAGCGTGAGCAATAAATAAACTAAGCATGAACATTCTCATCACCAAGCATGAACGAAAGTAAAACGCAGCAACTAAATTAATATTAAAAACAAAATCTAAGGTTCAAAGCTTCAGCGATTCAATGTTCAAACGATTCTAAATATCAAAACGATTCAAAAACTCAAAACGAAATAATTAAATCCTAAGAACATAAATTATCTATGATTAAAGCAAAGAATAACTAAAGTATAGAAGACTTATTAATAAGTGAAGGTTGCTGAAAGTTCTCTGCGAACCCGGGTTAAGCTCAGTTGGTCTTCGTCGAAAAATTGGATCTTGCAAGAAAAATGTCGTCTTGTCTCTAGGGATCTTGAATCTTTGTGGTAGATTTTAGAAATTCGTCCTACAGTGTTGAAAATAGGTTTCTCAACCTTAGGATTATTTTCTTTGGAAGGTTCCTAAGCTGTAAGTGTACACCCAAAGTCGGATTATGGGGTCCCTTTTATAGATTCCGTGTGTCTTGGGCCGCAAGCTATCTTAAGTCACTACTGGACTCAGTAACAGTAACGTTAGCGGTTAGCAGCTACCGCTAAGTAGCTACCGCCAACTTCAAATTCTTCATGTTTGTCCAGCCTTAGCGGTTATAGGTAACGGTAAGAGTGTAACCGCTAAGTTACCGCTCTTTGTAGTTTGCTAACGGTTGAATAACGGTGCCGTTAATGGTATGATGGCCGCTAAGTGTTAGCAACTAATGGTAGGACCTAGCGGTAAGGACTAACCGCTAGTTTAACCGTACTTTTTCACCGGTTTGCTCGTTTTCATCTCCTCGTTCCAAATCTTCAACTCGAGCTTCCTCGGCTACTTAGCTGTAAGGCAAAAAACTACAAATAATCACCTATTTGCATCAATCTAGATCAAGTTACGGTAAAATAAGTTGGAGATATGAAAATACGAATTTAGGCTTAATCTATCCAACTTATACCAAAAACAATAACTAAAGTACTACTAAAAATCAAGACAAATTTGTGTTAATCAACTACCCCACACTTTATTGGTTTGTTCGTCCTCGAACAAACGATAGTTTCAAAGACTAACAAGAATGAAAATAAGCTCAAGAAATGAGTCGTGTTGTGCTACATATATAGTTTTGAAAATATAGATACATGCAACGCAACTTCAAACACTTATTTATTACATTGTCGCACCAAAATCAAATTCATGCATCCTCACAAAGGGAATATATATGGGTATACATTAAAAGCACTCAAGCATTGTTGCATGAGACGTGTATACACTCAAATAATACAAATACATGCACAATAAAGAAGAACTGAAAATCAATCTCTTCTCAATCGCATATTAAGTGTGTTATCAACAAAGAATCGGAAAAGGTCTTTTCGGGTTGTAATGTAATTCTCTTTGGACAGGTATGGAATATATAAGTCGTGTGGCTAACTCACGATCTAATGTGATAACTCACTCAACCTAATCTAATCACGAAGCAATTTGCTTCACCTCATTCAAAAATAAAAAACCTCACTAAACACTCATAACGTAGCCTTTAAACTAGACTATTTCTCAACTCATAACTCTAAACAGACTTCAAGCTCAAACCACTTAAAAATATAGAATCTTATAATACGCTTCTCTTACAACACAACCCATGCCTCTTAAACATTAGGCTTCATAACATTAACAATAAAACACAAGCCTTTATTAGAGTAGGCAATGACTCAACACGATTCACCAAGATTCACCATCCTTCTTTTTTTCTTTTTTTTATCCCCTTTTTTTATGGGGTCGTCTTTTTTTTTTCCAGGATGGTGATCCTTAATTACAAACTTTCATAAATTCCTAAAAAAAATATTCCAAAACACAATTAACCAGTAAAAACAACTAACTCATACCCCACGCTTTTAATGGTTGTAGGGGTTCTCTCATAAACACTCATGGTTAATTGAAATTGATATTTGGCTATGAGGGGCTCATTCGGAATTTATAGTGGCTAACATATATGGATATGGCCAGAATAGGGTTTTTCCTATGCCTTAACATCATGTTCAAAGCTAAATACACAGCGATTTCAAAGAGATCTCAAAACAGAACTCACTCAAGTACATGAAATGATGATAAACACTCAGGCTACTCACTAAGGTTTTGCGAAATCAATTGCGTCCAAGTACCATTTTACAATATATAAATAATAATTTTGAAAACTTTTATGCACTTATACATGCTCAAAGACAAGAACCTCAAATCATACTTAGTTAACTTTGACAGGCAAGCCAGACAAACACAATAATGCATAAATAGTGATTAATCACGTAAAATTTTATGCACTTCAAAACAACGACGTCAAATTGCACACTTTCAATCACAAATCATACTCAACCATCCCCCCTTTTAAAACTTGACAATCTCCTGATTGTCATAAATATAACAAAAATAAAAGCAAGGGAGATAAGAAAACATCCCTGAAAATTCGATGGTCGAGTTTCTCCAAAAGCGCTTGCGCAATTATCCTTCATCTCAAATCGCGTGATTGGATTGTCTTGAATAAAATCCTACAAAAAACAAAACATACTAACAAATAACTAAACACTTTGGGGATTTTTAATTTTTCAGTTTTTTTTAATTTTTAGAAAAAGCAAACAAAAATAATAAAAGATAAAATTGCAATTTGTGTCGCGCAAATGCCCGGTGGCATGTCATGGGGATATAATTGGAATTGGATGGATTGAGGCTCGATGTCGTGAATGGCTGGATTACAGCTCATCAAAAGGTTACAGGAATGCGGCTAACATGGGTCGGAGTGCAACCTCGATTGGCGGAAACAGAGGCGTTTCTGTTCCCGCCAGCGGTGGACTTAGCGGTAGCAGCCACCGCTAATCCACCGTTAAGTCCATACTGTTGAGGCTAGCGGTACGTTCAACGGTTAATCATCATCGTTAGTCCTGCGGAGCCACTGACGGTTAGGCTAACGGTAATGTTTACCACTACCTTACAGCTAAGTGTTGGCGAATTTTTGAATTCTCTACACAACAACGCACACATAAACGTACCACGACAATTGACACAATATAAAATCCAAAATAAAAGATAGAAAAATCAAAAGAAAAATTAAAGAAAAGAAAAAGAAAACAAACGCTTGGGTTGCCTCCCAAGAAGCGCAACTTTTAATGTTGCTTGGTCGACGTGCTTTCAACGATCAATGGTTAGCTTGAGGTGGAACTTCTAACTCCACCGTATCACGTGCTTGAAACTCAGCTTCAATTTCGCGAAAATCAATTCCAAACAACTCATCTATCTCCTCCCAACTTAGAAAATCATCGTCGTCCTCGACTACCATCTTGTCCAAAATTGTTATGCTTTTAAGCTCTTGGATGCAAGCATCTATCAGGTCGACATACGAACACTCATCTTTTTCCATCAATGGCGCAGGGCAATTATTCATATCTTGCAATAAAAAAGTGACCGTCTCTCCTAGAACTGACATGCTCATCCTCCCCTTGTTCACATCAATCACCACATGGGAGGTAGACAAAAACGAATGACCTAAAAGAATAGTATGCCCCTTGCCTTCACTCGGCATCTCCCCAACATCCAAAGCTACAAAATCAACTGGAATAATCAATTAACCCACTAGCACCAAAACATCTTCAATGATACCTAATGGGTGTCGAATTGAACGATCTGCCAGTTGGAGACGCATTTTTGTCGGTTTCAAGGGTTCTAATTCAAATTGCTTATAAAGGGAGTGCGGCATTAAGTTAATTCCCGCGCCAAGATTAAGCATTCCGCGTGCTTGTTGCCCATTCTCCAATGTAATATTAACACAAAAGCTTCCAGGGTCCTTCTCCTTCGTAGGCAGCGGGTGCTTGCATAATGCACTCACCTCCTTCGTTAGTGGAACGTACTGATTTATCTCTGAACACCTATGTCTTGTTGCAGGCTCCTTGAAGAACTTCACATACGCCGGCATCGTCTTGATCACATCCAAAAGAGGAAGGTTGATGTTGACGTTCTTCAACAAGTTGTAAAGCTCCATGAACTTCTTATTCTCTTTTGCCGCTCGTAGGCGACTTGGAAATGGAACTCTTTCAACTATGGAGAAGTGGGGGTTTTGTTCGTGAGCTTCCCCTTTAAAGATCCTGGAATGTAAGAGTTTGGTGTCTTATGAAATTGTTCCACCGGCTTGGATACATCTCCCTTTGGTGATGCCGGTGTTGGAATATTCATCATCTCTTTGAGCCCTTCATCATTTACCTCGTCTCCATTGTCAATCACTTTTCCATTACGTAAGACTTTAATCGCTAAGGCTTGCTCTGTTTGACTCGGAAATTTATCCTTGTCCTTATTTGATCTCGCAATGTCAGCCGCTAATTGTCATATCGTCATATCCATCCATTCTATATTCTTAGCAAGATCATGCACTATCCTAGAGATATTGTCAATACTATTCACCTTTTTTGAGAGTTCGTCTATCTTTGTGTTCACTTTCGCAAGCCCCTCTCTATTATGAAGCATATCATTCACTTGATTTTGTTGCCAAACTAACAATTGATCATTTCGTTGAACCGGATTTGATGTTTGGCCCTTCGTAGGTGGTGGGGATGGGGGGTGGAAGGTACTATGGGTCGGTCTGTGGCTGCATCGGCGTATAATGTGGGTTCCCAGGACCCCACTTGAAATAAGGAGAATCATGCAGTGCCTGAAATTGGTTTGTGGGTTTCTACCCATAATTGTTGTGTTGGAGATTTTGAATGGCGTTGATCTCTACGTTCGTCTCATCATCAAAATTCACTGAACACGCATTTGCTCCATGTCCAAATGATCCAAAAATTCCACACGTCTCTTGTGAAGGTTGCGATTGTTGCTTCATCATCATGTTCGTCAYCAACTCCACTTGCTTTGTAAGTTTATCGAACTTGTCATCCTCCGCTTGCGCAACCGAAACCTCATTGCCTCGAATTGTCACTCATAAACTCAAAAAGATCCCATGCCTCCTCCGCAGTTAGATCTCCAAAATCTCCAACCCTCGTCTCCACTTGCGGCTTAAAAATTGGCAATAAGCCTTCATGAAAATAAGTATTCACCAACTCGGGACAATTTTTATGATGCGGACACGTAAGGAGAAGTTCTTTGTAGTGCTCCCAGGCTTCAGGGAATAATTCACCTTCTTGCTGCTGGAAGGTGGAAATTTCTCTCCTTAATGTCGCTGTCATTTGGGCCGAGTAAAATCTTCCAAAAAACTTCTTAAACACCATATCCCAATTAGTTAGGAAGTTAGGTTGCAAATGACAAAAGCCACTGCTTTTCTTTATCCTTCAAGGTGTTCAGGAAGAATATCATCCTAAGTTGCCTTAATGTTACGCCCCTAGCTTGAACACCTGACAGTTGCTGGTAAAATTCCCGAATGAAATTGAGTGGGTCTTCATTGGGCAAGCCGTAGAAAGCGGGCAGCCTATTTAAATCATCGGTCCTTAAGGGGTAGTCTCGGGCCGCTTGCCCTAAGACTATTGGTGAGCTATATGGTCCAATGATAGGGCACGCGAGGTCGCCTTGTCTACGCACATTTTGATATCGAGGGGCTCGTCTCTCTCCAAAGCTTGCATGACCTCCGAAGTCCTCCCTATTCTCATAGTACTCATCATCTTCGTTGAATTCATTATCCTCGTACCCATCCTCGTAAACATCATTCATCATATCGTCGTTTTGCCAATTATATCGTCCACCACATCTATCTTGGAAATGGTTCAGTGCTCGCCCTTGATTTCAGTTATCATTATTTTGTTGGTTGTTCGAGGGCGGGGGCCCGTCATTACCAACTTGATTGGGCAAGAGCTCCTCATTTACCCGTGCAAGGTATGCTAGAGCTTTGGCTCAATTCCTAAATTATTGTGGATGGTTGATTTAGTTCCTTGGAAGTGAGACTTGATGATTGTCTTGGTCTTGGAGTCCCTCGTTGTTTGCTTCATTGAGGATTGTGTGTTGATTAGCACATATTTGTTCTTATTTTCAGTAGTATTTAGCTTGTTTTTCTATTTGTTTTTGGTATAAGTTGGATTGATTTAAGCTTAATTTCGTATCTTCATAGTTCCAGCTTATTTTACCGTATTTTGATTGTAATTGATGCAATTAGGTGATATTTCGTTGTTTTCACCTTACAGCTAAGTAACCGGAAGAGTTCAGCGCGTAATAGGCAAAGTTCGATGTTCAAGAATAGGAGAACAAGCTTTCCGGTGAAACGAGTAGCAAAAGATTGAGAAATGGAGACAGGCATTCTGTAGCGTCGACTGACACGAGCGTCGATGCTCCGTCGACACGAGCCATGATCCGTGTCAGTCGACGCAAGGCCGACGCACTGCCGACGCTACATTCTGAAGCGTCGATTGAAGACGCGTCGACCGACGCAGCGTTGACGCAACTTGCTGAAGCGTCAATTGAAGACGCGTCGACCGACGCAGCATTGACGCAACTTGCTGAAGCGTTGATCCATGACCGCGTCAGTCAACGTACCTGCCCAGCCGATGCGCACACCCAGGCAGCGGCAGAACCGAGCACCAGCGCGCATCAGTCGACGCACCGTCGACGCGACGGCCCAGAATCGGGATTTTAGGGTTTCTTATGCTCCAAGTCAAGGGAAATCTATATAAACCCTTCTAAATCCATCCCAAAAGAAGACACCTCTCACCCATACTCTGAATACTTGATCTTTTGGTTCAAGAACAACACCATCCACATCCCTATAACAACAATTGATCAAGATCGAAGATTCGAGGATCGCCAAGCTCCAACCGTTCGTTCGTGATTCATTCTTCGACCGAGATCAACCACCTCTCCGGATCAGCTGGAGAATTTACTACGCTTTCTAGTTTAATAAGTACTCTAAACCCTTTATTCGTTTTCGTAGTTTAATTTATGCAATTAAGTAGTTGTTTTTCAATTATTGTTTTTGAATTGTTTCATGCTTAGAACCCTAGATACTTTTGGTATTGAATTCGTAATTTCAGTTTAATTAATGATTGGTTATCATTCTTGTTTAGTTAATTCATTTCGCTTTACATTGCGTTCTAGATAATTGTGTTCGTTATGCTAATTGATCTCGTTTAAGTTCTAGATTAATTTCTTTAGTTTACATGTTCTAGTTTCTGAATTTAAATACCTAGTTCTAATTATTGTTCATGTGTTTTAAATTACTAGATAATCAAAACAATCAACCCCCCCCCCCCCCCCCCCATTTATATGTTATTGTGTTGAAAAAATATTTAAAATTCTGATTGTATGTTCCTCAAGAGACGACTCGAGTCAAGTTGCCAAACTACGCGCGACCCCGCTCTCTTGCGGGCAAGCCTATTGATCTTTTGACAAATTTTCATAAGTAGGCAACACAAAAGCTTGAATCAAAATTTTGGCGCCGTTGCCGGGGAATTTACAAAGGTTTTCAAAAATATGTTTGTTCATTTTTATTTTTATTTTAGTCGTTTATTTGTATAATTATTCTCTCTAGTCGATACGTTTGATTTGTTGTTGAGTTCATGCAAGGTCGTAGATCGCTTAGGCTCGAACTTGCACCATTCATCGACAACGTTCATCGTTCGAATCAAGTGAGACCACCTCACTCACCCACAAGTGAATCGTCTGCCACGACTAATTTTATTTGTGATTCGATTCCGGAAACGATGTTGCGACTAGACAACCAAGCCCACAAAAACGAGGATGATCAGCCACTAAGGCATCCACCCGTGCAACAAAGAAATGGGTACTCGAGTGAGCCAATTCGTCCCGACGGACCAGTACAGCCTCAAGCGTACTGGGAGAATATTCAACGAAACGTAATAGACCAGAATGGTGGCCAAAGAAGAGGAGATAATTGCTACCGCCACGTTCCGAATGACTATTTCGAGAGATCATACCATGGCGACGAGCGGGTCAATGAGTGGCTTGCATATGACGGGTACCATGAGAGAGACGAATACGCGAGGCCAAATAACCAAGAAAGATACCAACGGGAGGCACGCGAACTGAGATAAAGAAAGTTCACGACCCCTCAAGTGGGTCCCTATAGTTCGGCAATTGTGTTGGGTAGAACTGCGAGAGACTTCGAGTTGAAACCTCATATTATCAACAACCTCCCGACATTTCACGGCCTCGCCAACGAAGACCCACTGACGTTCCTTAAGGATTTCTATGCCGAAGTTAGTAGGATTCCGTCCCCGGGACTTCATCACGAACACCTTCAAATGGTGTGTTTTCCGAGTTGCATGAAGGATAAAGCCAAGTCTTGGCTGCTATCACTGGAACTAAGATCTCTGGTCGACTGGCCCATGGTGAGCGACAAATTCATTGATCAGTACTACTTAGCTCAGACGACGGGCCACATAAGGAGACAAATAACCAACTTTGTCCAGCAAGACGGGGAGTTATTTCACGAGGCGTGGGAACGTTTCAAGTCTTTGTTGCAAGCTTGCCCCCATCATCACAACTCTCCGGGAATGGTGAATCAACTTTTCTACGAGGGACTTATAGATTCTTACAAGAATAACGTAGAGGTAGCTGCTAGAGGAGATTTTGGAATTTGACAGCGCCGGCTACCAAGCAACTATTTGAAAGAATGAGCGAAAAGTCGAGGCAAACGAGCTCTCGACCACGGAAGATAAGGGTTAACAAGGCAACTGAGGTGCCAAGTAACGAGACCTTCGAGGCATGTAACCGTTGTGGAGAGCAAGGGCATTCGGGGGATTCATGTACAATGGGGTATCACGAAGATACCGACGCTGAAGCGCACGCTATCAAATACCAATTACGCAACATAGATCTCCCAAACTATGAGCACAGGCTTCATAAAAATCCCAAATTTAATGCAAATCGTAACTCTCCTTACTTAAAATGGGGCCCTAAAAATCCACATTTCACCCCAGCACAAACTAAATCAACACAACCACCACCGAGCAAATCACTACCAACTGGGCCGACACCTATTCCTATACAGCCAAATGATCAACTGCTAATTTGGCAACAGAACCAAGTCACCGAGACACTCAGAAATAGGGATGGATTTACAAATCTAACCACGCAAGTTAATAAGCAAGGAGAGGTCTTGGATGACTTATCTAAGAGCGTGAAGAACTTGGAGAAAATGATGGGGCAAATGGAGACATTCATGGCCAAACATGATAATGAAAAGGGGAAGTTTCCGAGCCAACTCGAGCAAGCTTCCGCGGTTCATATTCTACGAAGTGGGAAGACGGTAGATAATGGGGTCGAAGAAAAGAACGAAGGGGACACTAATATTGCAAATGAGGGGCTGCCTACGAACAATAACCCTAAATCGGTTGACCAAATGCATAAGTCACCGAATTCGTACATTCCTGGGTCGTTAAAAGGGAAGTCCCCGAATCAAGTACCCTCTCCAGTAACAGATGACGATTCCACCAAGCCTCCAAAGGCATCGCCAACCACTATTCGAGATAAGGTTCCTTTCCCTAGTCGCCTACGCCCAGCCAAAGAGAATAAAAAGTTCATGGAACTTTACAATCTGCTCAAAAACATCAACATTAATCTTCCTCTGTTAGGCGTAATCAAGAAGATGCCCGCGTACGTGAAATTTTTCAAGGATTAGTCGCGAGGGAACGGCGTCTGGAGACACTTCAACAAGTTAAGTTAACAAAGGAGGTTAGCGCCATATGCAAAGGGCCTCTACCCAAAAAGGAAAGAGACCCCGGTAGTTTCTGCATAACCATCACCTTGGGAAATGGACAGACAACACGAGGCATGCTTGACCTTGGAGCAGGAATCAATTTGATGCCTTATTCCCTTTATAAGGAATTCGGTTTAGGGACAATGAGACCAACGATGATGCGGCTACAATTAGCGGACCGATCAATTAGACAACCACTTGGCATAGTCGAGGATGTTCTAGTTCAAGTTGGCGAGCTTGTGATTCCAGTCGATTTCGTCATACTAGATGTCGGCGAGGTTCCGAAGGAGGGCACTGAACATACTATTTTCCTTGGAAGACCATTTATGTCCACTTCTCATACACTAATTGACGTACATAAAGGGAGGATGACCTTATCCATGATGGGCGAGACAATCACTATTTCGCTGAAAGATATCCACAACACTCCTTCTCCATACATGAATGAAGATTTCTCATTTGTTGACCCGATTGCTTCCTGTGTTCACGAGCTTAAGGGGATCACTGTACTAGATGAGTTAAGCGTCGAGGACGACACGGAATTCTTGAACAGGGTGGCCGAGATGTTAGAGATAGATTTGAATGAGATCGATGAAGACCATGAAGAGATTGACGATTTTGATGAAGAATTGTGTGAAATAGCCACTGCACCCGAACTTGGTCCAAAGATAGAGTTAAAGCCGCTACCGAGCCACTTGAAGTATGTTTTCCTCGAGCCCAACGAAATGAAACCAGTCATCATATACTCAGCCTTATCGGAGCACGAGGAGAAAGAATTAGTTGCGGTGTTAAGCAACCACAAGGAGGCTATAGGATGGAGCATCAGCGACATTAAAGGAATAAGCCCCATGACTTGCATGCATAGAATCGAGATGGAACCCGATGCCAGGCCTGTGAGGGACAGTCAACGGAGACTGACACCAACGCTTTATGAGGTGGTGAAGAAAGAAATTTTTAAACTTAAAAATAAAGGAATCATTTTTGCCATCTCCGACAGCAAATGGGTAAGCCCAATTCATGTGGTTCCAAAGAAAGGAGGCATCACCATCGCCGAAAACGCAAAGGGTGAGATAGTGCCAACCCGACTAACTACTGGATGGTGTATGTGCATCGATTATAGGAAGTTAAATGCGGCAACTTCTCGACAATCTTGCGGGACACGAATTTTACTGCTTTATGGATGGCCTTTCGGGCTATTATCAAGTGTCCATCGCTTTGGAAGATCAGAGCAAGACAACGTTCACATGACCTTTTGGCACATTCGCTTTTCGAAGAATGCCCTTTGGCCTGTGCAACGCACCAGCGACTTTTCAAAGGTGCATGCTCTCAATTTTCAGTGATTTTATTGATGACTTTCTTGAAGTATTTATGGATGATTTTTCAATTTTTGGGTCATCTTTTGATATTTGTTTGTCTAATTTGTCAAGAGTTCTAGAACGATGCATTAAGAAAAATCTAACTTTGAGTTGGGAGAAATCCCATTTTATGGTAAAAAGTGGCACTGTTCTAGGCCATGTTGTTTCTAGAAACGGGCTGGAGGTTGATAAAGCAAAAATTGATGTAATTGAAACCCTCCCTCCGCCTCGAGATGTTAAAGGGATTAGGAGTTTTCTTGGTCATGCAGGTTTTTATAGAGGTTTTTTCAAAAAAAATCAAAAATAAGTCGTCCACTTTGCAAACTTTTGACCTTAGATACTCCTTTCATTTTTAATGAAGAATGTTTGAATGCGTTTAATGAATTAAGAGCGAGTCTTACGTCTGCCCCTATGGTTGTTGCTCCCGACTGGACCTTACCCTTTGAAATTATGTGTGATGCCTCTAACGAGGCGGTGGGGTCTGTTTTAGGATAACGTGTGGAAAAATTGCTTAGGGTCATTTATTATGCTAGTTATATGCTAAACGATGCTCAACGTAATTATACCACAACTGAAAAAGAATTATTGGCAGTCGTATTTTCGCTTGACAAATTTAGACCGTATATAGTTGGAGCTAAGGTAATTGTACACACTGATCATGCTGCTTTACGCCATTTGTTTTCCAAAACATAAAGTAAGCCACGCCTTATTAGGTGGATTTTGTTGCTACAAGAATTTGATGCGGAAATAAAAGATAGACGGGGTTGTGAAAATGTTATGGCGGATCACTTGTCTAGAATGATAATTGAGGAGAATGAGGGGGAGAAGTTTATGATTAACGAGCTTTTTCCTTATGAAAATGTTTTTAATCTTGAGCAATTAATTACTCCTTAGTACGCTGATATTGTGAATTATCTTGTTTGCAAAATAGTGCCTAACCATTTATCCTACCAAGAACGGAAGAGATTTTTGAGTAAATGCAGGGACTACTTTTGGGATGATCCCGATGTTTTCAAACGCTGCAAGGATGGTCTAAATAGGAGATGCATTCCGAACGACAAAATGGGGAGCATTCTCCAATTTTGCCATGACCATGGAGGGCATTTTGGAGCTCAAAAGACGGCGTTTAAAGTGTTACAAGCCGGATTTTATTAGCCGAGTTTATTTGCTGATGCGTTTGAATACTGCAAAACTTGTGACAACTGCCAACGGACCGGAAACATAGGTAAGCGAGACGAAATGCCKCAGGTAACCAACCAAGTGGTAGAGATTTTCGATGTATGGGGGATAGACTTTATGGGACCTTTCCCTAAGAGTGGATATTTTGAGTACATCCTTGTTGGTGTTGACTACGTATCAAAATGGGTGGAAGCAATCCCTACTCGAAGAGCTAATGCTGAAGTTGTTCTCAGATTCCTCCAAGAAAATATTTTCAGTAGATTCGGGGTGCCGAAATCGATAATAAGTGATGGAGGAAGCCACTTTTGTAACAAGACGTTTGCAAAGTTGATGAAAAAATATGGGGTCCGACACAAGGTAGCTATGCCTTACCACCCTCAAACGTCTGGTCAAGTCAAAACGAGCAACCGTCAACTTAAGGCCATCCTCGAGAAAACAGTCGGGCCGAGTCGAAAGGATTGGGCAGTCAAACTTGTCGACGCACTGTGGGCATACCGAACAGCCTACAAGACAGTGCTTGGAATGAGCCCTTTTCGCCTAATCTATGGGAAAGCTTGCCATTTGCCCGTTGAGCTAGAACATCGAGCTGGTTGCGCAATTCGGAAACTGGACATGAATTATGACGAGGCTGGCGAGTACAGGAAGTTGGAACTAACTGAACTTGAGGAGATAAGGAATGAGTCCTATGATACTGCATGGAGGCAAAAGAAGATGACCAAAGTCTACCATGATCGGAAACTCGTCAACAAGCAATAGGAGGTAGGTAAGTAAGCTCTAGTCTTTAACTCGAGATTTAAACTTTTTCCAGGGAAACTAAAATCAAAGTGGAGTGGACCGTTCGTGATAAAAGAGATCAACGAGTTTGGAGCTGTAACCCTTTACGATGAAAAACGAGACACAACATTTCAAGTTAATGGGCACCGCGTTAAATTGTACCGTGACGCAGAGTTAACAAATCAAGATCGCGAAGTGTGGGCGATGGTGGACCCACCTCCGATGGAAATTTAATCACAGCACAGTTACGTCGAGCAAACGAAGTTAAAAGATGTGCTTCTTGGGAGGCAACCCAAGCCACTGTATTTTCTTTGTTTTGATTTTCTTTTATTTTAGTTATTTATTTTTTCTACTTTTTGTAAGTTTTTGAAAAGGATTTAGGTCGAGATAAGGTTAATTCATCATTTCAAGAGTGAAAAATTCGCATGAAAACCATCCTACAGCTGCGTCGACTGACGCGGCGTAGACGCAGAAATGACGCTTCCTGGGCGCGCGCATCGACTGACGTAGCGTCGACGCCACCTGTGCGCGTGAGCAAATTTTTGGTAAGTTTTAGCTGCGATTTTTGGGAGTTTTAATCTAAATAGGTGAGTGAATTTTTGGGATTTATTTGCACCAAATTTGTCAAGATTGGGGTCAAGATCTTGTGTCTTAAAGGAGTTATATTTAGATAAGGAAACTTAATATCTTTTCCTTTATCTTTAATTTGGGTGAATTTAGGATTCCTATTTTTAAGGTCTTTTGATCCCTATATAAACCAAACCCCTTCACTCTTAATTTCATTATTCTCAAATCTCTACATCTCCTTACTCCAAGATATTTTCGCTCCACCCCTTTCCTTACCATGAGGCTAATTCCAAAAACCACTAAAAACCACGAGAAGAGGTGGATGCTGAGAGAGGAGCACGATGAGAAATTGGACCAGCTACATGATGAGGTCGAGAAGGCGAACGATTTGGTTGGTGATTATCAATTGGATGAGGTTAACTACACCCTCCAAATCGATGCTCTCAAGAACAAATTGAGAAAGGCGGAGGAGATCAACGAGGGGTTGAGGGACATGAACCTTCAACTAAGGACCACCATTCAACGGTTAAGGGGTATTGAGCATGACCTCGGGCAGCAGAGGGAGGGACTTGATGAGCGTGCCATGACTAAGAACGAGCTCCGCGATGCACTTCTCCGAGCTCGAGAGATGATTGCCACCTTGACTAAGGACAACAATGAGATGATATGGGATACGGCCAGATTATCAGGTGAGATCGGCATGAAGGACGAGCGCTTGAAGGAAGCAGAATCCGAGATAGGAGATTTGACACAAGACGGAATAACCCTCTTGCGAAGTAACCATGCAATCCGAATTGAGGAGTTGGAGGCCCAAATCAAGAATTTTAATGTGAGAAATGCGGCGAACGAGTGGAATTTAGGATTTTGTCAGCAGTGCTTGGAAGAGACTAGCAAGAAGATCGTCGCGTTTGAGCGATTGGGTTTCAAATCCATTTAGATTCTTGAGGCTTGCTATTATTTATCTATTTATGTTTTTCCATAATCGAGTCATGGAATTGTCTTTCCACCTTATCCTGTTTAGTTTATTGCTATTACGGTTTTATTTCGGTTGTCTACGTATTTTGTTTCAGCAATTAATAAAATTTTATTTTTCGTACGCCTTGCTTTTTCGTATTTCTTGCACCTTGGACGTTTTTATTTTTCTTGTGAGATTGTGCAGTTATCCATGGTTAAAGATTATTTAGGAGAAGGGGTAATCGCTGGAATACGAACGGTAAAAACTTGTCGCCAACCTGCTGTCGCGTCGACTGACGCGAGCGTTGACGCTCCGTCGATGCGGTGATGATCCGCGTCAGTCAACGCCATGTCGACGCCACCTGCGCATGGCGACCGGCTGCCCTGGCGGAAGCAATGATTTTCAATAGCCATTTTGTTCAACGATTTGCTAAAGAGTCGTGGCAACGAGTTAATAAATTTATTATTGCTGATAACGTTATTTTTATTTTTTTATTTTTTTTGAGGACGAATCCATTCACGCGGCTCTGGGAACGTGAAATTGAGCAACTTCAATGAAAAAGACTCGACCATTCATTTTCAGGGACGTTTTCTTACCCTTTCCTTGTTTGAATTGCTTTTCTTTATATTTATGGCAACCAGGGGATTGCCGAGTTTTCAAGAGGGGAGGAGGGTTGAGTATGATTGAAATTTGTGTGCAATTTTTTAATTTGTACGTGATTGTTTGCTATTTCTGCGCTAAATTGTGTTTGTATGGCGTGCCTGTCGAAGTTAGCTATATATGATTTGATGTTTTTGTCTTTGAGCGTGCATAAGTGCATAATTTTTTCAAATTATTATTTATATATTATATAATGGTACTTGGACGCAATTGATTTCGCAAAACCTTAAAAGCAGCGTCAATTCAAAACCTTTTTATGCAAAAAAGCCAGTGAGTAGCCTGAGTGTTTATCATCTTTGAATGTACTTGAATGAGTTTTGATTTGAGATCTCTTTGATACCGCTGTGTGTAGTTGACTTGGAAAATGACGTTAAGGCACAAATAAAACCCTATTCCGGCCATATTCATAAATTTTAGCCACTATAAACTCCGAATGAGCCAATCATAGCCAAATAATCCATTTCCATTAGCCATGAGTGCTTTTTGAGTCGACTCCTACAACCCATTAAAAGCGTGGGGTAGGAGTTAATATTTTTATTGGTTATTAGTGTTTTGGAGTTTTTACAAGGGATTTATGAATTTTTGTAATAAAGGATCACCATCCTTCAAAAAAAAAAAAATAATAATAAAAAAAAAGAGAAAAAAAGAATATAAGAAGGATGGTGAATTGTGTTAGTCATTGCCTAAGCGCTAATAAAGGCTTGTGTTATTATTTATTTTAGTTTATGAGCCTATTGTTTAGAAGGCATGAATTGTGTAAGAAGCGTGTTATGAGCTTCAAATGTGTTAAGTGGTTCGAGCAAAAGTTGGTTTAGAGTTACGAGTTGGGAAATAGCCTAAGTTTAAAGGGCTACGTTATGAGTGTTTAGTGAGGTTTTTATCTTTGAACGGGGTGAAGCGTATTTCTCCTTGATTAGAATAGGTTTGGTGAGTTATTGATCACGTTAGATCGTGAGTTAGCCACACGACTTATATATTCCATACCCGTCCAAAAAGCCTTACGTTACAACCCGAAAAGACCTTTTCCAATTCTTTGTTCGATAACACACTTAATTTGCGATTGAAAAGAGATTGATTTTCGGTGCTTGTTTATTGGGCTTGTATTTGTATGATTTGAGCGTATACACGTCCTATGCAGAAAATACTCGAGTGCTTGAGCGTACAACCCATTATATTTTCCTTTTTGTGAGGATGCATGAATTCGATTTTGAAGCGACAATGTAATACGGGTGGAGTGTTTGAAGTTMCATTGCATGTACCTATATTTTCAAAATTATTTAAGTAGCATAGCACGACTCATTGCTTGGACTAATTTTTATTTCTTACTATACTTTGAATCTATCGTTTGTTCGAGGACGAACAAACCAATTAAGCGTGGGGTAGTTGATTAGCACATATTTGTCCTTATTTTCAGTAGTATTTTAGCTTGTTTTTCTATTTGTTTTTGGTATAAGTTGGATGATTTAAGCTTAATTTTGTATATTCATAGTTCCAGCTTATTTTACCGCATTTTGATCGTAATTGATGCAATTAGGTGATATTTCGTTATTTTCACCTTACAGCTAAGTAACCGGAAGAGTTCAGTGCGTAATAGACGAAGTTCGATGTTCAAGAATAGAAGAATGGCTTTCCGGTGAAACGAGTAGCAAAAGATTGAGAAACGGAGACAGGCGCTCTGTAGCGTTGACTGACACGAGCGTCGACGCTCCGTCGACGCGAGCCATGATCCGCGTCAGTCGACGCAAGGCCGACGCACTGCCAACACTACGTTCTGAAGCATCGATTGAAGACGCGTAGACCGATGTAGCGTCGATGCAACTTGCTGAAGCATCGATTGAAGATGCGTCGACCGATGCAGCGTCGACGCAACTTGCTGAAGCGTCGTTGAAGACGCATCGACCGACGCAGCATCGACGCAACTTGCTGAAGCGTCGATTGAAGACGCGTCGACCGACGCAGCATCGATTGAAGACGCGTCGACCGACGCAGCATCGACGCAACTTGCTGAAGCGTCGATTGAAGACGCGTCGACCGACGCAGCATCGACGTAACTTGCTGAAGCGTCGATCCATGACCGCATCAGTCGACGCACCT
>BMAC01000317.1:938998-969536 GCA_014905375.1 Phtheirospermum japonicum | reverse complement strand
TGCTGAATTTAAATACCCTAGTTCTAATTATTGTTCATGATGTTTTTAAATTACTAGATAATCAAAACAATCACCCCCCCCCCCCCATTTTCTGTGTTATTGTGTTGAACAAACTATTTAAAATTCCGATTGTATGTTCCTCGAGAGACGCTCGAGTCAAGTTGCGTTGCCAAACTACGCGCGACCCCGTTCTCTTGCGGGCAAGCTATTGATCTTTTGACAAATTTTCATAAGTAGGCAACACAAAATCTTGAATCACGTGTCTTACTTGGTTCTCATCATTAACGATCCCTTGGTTGTTCCCTTCGTTATGTACTTGATTGATATTAGGATCATTAAGTAGTGATCTTCATGACGAATGTCGTCCTGGGGGTTGATTAACACGTATTTATGCTCATCTTTAGTAGTATTTTAGTAACTTTTTCTTATTATTTTTGGTATAAATTGGATAGTTTAAGCTTAAATTCGTATATTTGTGTTTCCAGCTTATTTTACCATGTTTTGACCGTAATTGATGCAAAAAGGTGAATTATCTCTATTTTCGCCATACAGCTAAGTAACCGGAGAGGCTCAGCACATAAGAGATAAATATTGATGATTAAGAGATAAGAATCGAGCATTTCGGTGAAGAAGTAGCAAGTTTTTGAAGGCTAACGGTTAGCCTAACGGTAACCTTACCGTTAGAGAGCACCGTTATACTTAACGGTAGCCACACCGTTAAAGGAGGACTACGAGCATAACGATAGCTTTAACGGTAGCTCCTTACCGTTAAGTGCTACCGTTATCGGGCCCAGTAACCGACATATGTGACTTGCATCCCAAGAAATGCGAAATCTATAAATACCCATCATTAATCTGAGTTCCAGGCGTGCTTCCAACCCTAAAAACATACCATAAACATAATCATAGTGTTTAGAGTCGGATTTTAACATCAAAAATGCAGAGATCGAGAGCAAGAAGAAGGATTCAACGAAACGAGTCCCGGTTGCCGTTCGACATCGCCAAGCCCATTTTCGTCCATTTCGCTGCAAATCTTTGTGGAACTTTCGAGGTTTAATCAGCAACCATTAGTTAGAATAAGTTTTCTGCAACCTTTCATTGTTTTCTTAGATTAATAGTTAGTTTTTAAGCTTTTGAATATTTAGTTGCCTTTAAGTTTTGAAGTTTGGTTTATGATCTTGAATTTGCTGAACGTTTTTAGTTATTTAATTCTTTGTTTAGATCAGATTTTCATGTTTAAGTTTGGATATTGGATACTTGAATTGGTTGAGAATATTCGTGCTATTAACTTGTGTTAGTTTGCTTAAGTTTTTATGCTTTATGTTATCGTTTGATTCGTAGTAATTTATTTTATGCATGATCGTTGTTTATGTTAAGAGTAACATAAAACTAATACGAACCAAAAATAGTAAAATGAGCAGCTATCAGATAGCAAAAAACGAGTGAGAAAAAGATCTTAACTTTTATTCCTCAAAATCAGTTCGGATCGGCCTTAGCCGGACCCTTTTTACATGTGCTTGACCTTTAAATACAAGATTTCTCTCTCTAAAGCTCTCTATGTTTCTCTCTCTAGAAAAATTGGGGTCCCTTCTCTCTCTCTTGGAGAGGCTATTTATAGTTTTCCATTGAAACCCTAATTAGACACCTAGCACTCTCCTATTGACCTCTAAAAACCTCTGCTCTTGTATCCATTGTTTCAATACCGCCCTCAGATATTTTCCACCGACTCAATGCCGACCTCAGATATTTTTCGAATCGAGCGGGTCTCTCGAAAGAATCCACCCTCCTCGACACTTCTCAAGTCGGCTCTCCCCAGCCAGAGCATTTGACTCGAGGTTCGGGTCTTCGGTCCCCTCTGGGCAAGTTTCTGCTCGGCAGAGTGCGAGCTCAAGGTGCTCAGCGTGTCCTGCCTGGCGCCTCCGGCAGGAGTGTTCGGCTAGGAGTCGAGCTTTTCTGCTCGGCACATTTCTGCTCGGAAGCCGTCCTCGAGCTCGGCCTGGTGTTCCCGCGCGGGTGTTCTCGGCAGTGTCCGTGCGTTGCCTGCTCTGCTCGGCATGTGCTGGCCTGCTCGGCGAGGTGCTGCTCGGCTCCTCTAAGCGGGGATGCTCGACACTTCTCGGCATGGGCGCTCGGAAAGTGCTGGTCTGCTCGGCCCCCCTCGCCGAGCCCTGTGCGTTACGCTTTCAGCTCGGTCAGCATGCCTTGAGCTCGGCTCGGCATCATTGCGCAGGTGTCCTCGGCACCCCCCGTGCGCAATGCGCATTCAGCTCGGCAGCAGGCCTTGAGCTAGGTGAAAATTCAGTTCGGTGTCTTCGGCACCTAGCCACTTTTCTGGGTCAGTCTAATTCCTTCAGCTCGGATCCTCCTTCGGGGAATACCGACCATCAACAAGCCCCTGAGCATGGAGTCGAACACGTGTGGTCGAGTTCGGGCTCATTGAATTCTTGGTCGCTCGTGAGGACCGAGCTGAACCGTACACGGGGATGCCTTGTCCCTTCAACCTGGCCCCGCCTGCGGTTTGACCATCTCGTGGTCCGTGACGTAAGCTTTTTTCAGGTACCTTTGTAAGCTTTTGTAGGCTTCTTGTCTTTTTATGTTTTGGAATGTAGTGTCACATGATCCTCTCTTTTCCTTCTTGTACCAGCCCCTTCTCTTCCTTTCTCTTTCATTTTCATTTTGTAAAGCTCTTTATCTTCTACTTCCTCCTCTTCTTACGAAATACAACCCTTTCTTTTTTTTTTGAAGGAAGTTTATTTTTTGTTCTAGCTTTGTGACTCCATGTTCGGTTCACTACCCTTCGCTTTTTCCAGTTTCTCTCGGGTTTTTGATTGTCTAAGGTAATTCTCTTTTCTCTTTTCTTTCCTTAAGCCTTCTCATGTCTTACAGCCCGGGTTATTCCCCAAATAGTTCTCGAGGGTGTGAAAGGGACGGTTAGGACGGCGATCAACCTGTCTTTCCATCAGGTTCGTATCCCGGGTCCGGATTCAATCAATACAGTAGTTTTGGCACCGGGGAGATTTCGGCCAAGGGAGACCCTTCGCCTTCGAACAATTCGTAAATGAAGACTTTGGTGGCAATTCTCAGTCGGGTATTCCCAATCCTTCGGGCCTGGTGGCCAGTTCGGGCAGGGTTGCTCTTTTGGGCCTCGGAGTGGGCCTTTTCTGGAACCACAATTCGGTGTGGGAAACTATCCCAGCGGGGACTCGGCCGGTGTATCAGCTCGGATGCCGAGTTTGAGTCCAGATCGAACCGGTGCCGTTAGTGAGGACATCTGGGTTGGTCTGGCCAATCTGGAGCCCCTAGACGACCTCTCGGGCCCCGGCGAAGATGAGACTCGACGAGCACTAGGGACCAAAAAGACTCGAAAGCCCAAGGCTACGGCAAGACCGGTGACTCCCGAGACCCTCGCCTTCTGGTCGGACCAGCCGGGCGAGCGCTCCCCGGTCGGTCATTGGAAGAGACCTCCCCCCCGCGAGTGGGACGACCGGATGCTCAAGATTGTCGTGGAGCAGAGTGAGCTGGTCGACAACAACTTGGTCGTGTACCAAAACGAGTGTGGGGTACCCGGGTCGGTTCACCTATTCCTTCCTTACGATGCCGAGCAGATTCATCGCCCGCCAGTCTCGTGCACCACTCTATTCTCGGACAGCTTACATTTTGGTGTTTCGTTTCTGCTCCCTCGGCTCCTAACGAGTATTCAGAACGACTTGGGGCTACCCATTTTTCAACTCCACCCCTGACCGTGGCTCGAATCCTTGGCTTATTTGTGCTTTTTAGTCTCAACAATTGGCCTGCTCCCTCTTTCGAGGAGCTTCGTTGGCTCTACCTCTTCAAGGCCGCCGGTGGGGTTAACTCCGGCTTTTATTACGGTTCGGTTCGGTCCGGCGACTTCAAAAATCTTGTGCCTGGGCTCCCTGATTCCCTTCATGACTGGGAATCCCGTTGGTTTTATGTTGGGGGGGACTGGCAGACACGGAACCCCGATGGCTCGCTCTACCCTCCCCCCAACTCTTTTGCGAAATTTGGTCAGTATAGCACTAATACTTTCCTTTGATTTCGGTCTAATCCTTATTATTTGTTTCCTTCTTTTCAGCATATCGAAAGGTAAAGGAACCCAGCAAGGAATTTGTTGCCCGCTTGATTACCATTTTGGACTTCGATACAGAGCAGAGACACGACAAGGTACTGCTTACAAAAGCCAAGCTCCAAAGGGCCGGACTCAGGGACTCGCCTCTTCGCTCTCAGCTCGGACCTTCCTTTCCCGGTGAGATTAGTGATTTATTCGATATTCTGTGCTTGGCGCTTTACATTTTCTACTCGGAAATCTATGTTGAGTCGGTAGTTTATCGTTCGTGTTATCGTGTTGATCGATGCTGCCGAGCCGAGCTCGGCAGCTAGATGTTAATCAGCTCGATAATTGTCAGTTCGGCAGGGGTTGTTCGTCGCTTCGGCGTCGGCGCCCATGCAAGCTTGAAAATTCGAGCCGAGCTCGGCAGCTCGGGGGTTCCTTGCTTGTCTGGCCGGCAATTTTCAGATCGGCATGAGTTGCTTGTCGCTTCGGCTTCGGCGCCTATGTTGGTTCGAAAATTTGAGCCGAGCTCGGCAGCTCGAGGGTTCCTGCTCAGCTGGGCTTCATTTTTCAGTTCTGTTATGTTATATATTTAGGTTGTGCATCTGTTCGTGTTTTGCTGAGTTCAACTTTCGTTCTTGCAGTGTTCGACCCTTTCCTTGACAGAACCATGCCTCTTTCTGCGCTTGATCGAGCTGCGAAATTCTTGGAGTAAAACACCAAAAAGCCATCCAAGAAGCCCGCTGCTGCTGGTGGTAGCAAGAGGAAGAAAAAGGCCAGCTCGTCAGCCCCATCTGCTCCTCCTGTGTCACACCCAGCCCCTCAGGTCAGTGAGGGCAGCTCTCACCATGAGCCCATCGAGGTCGAACATGAGGAAGTTGTGTATGGAGGTCCTCGTCCTCCTTCAGTTCCTCGCGCGTATGATTATTCGGGGTGTTACGCCCCGAACACTGCTGGGGGGTCGTCTGCTGGGTACCCTTTTTCCGAGTTCTCAGAGAGCATGGCTCAGAGCTAGAACCCAGGCCTGAATGAATGGGTGTCCGGCTTTGATGAGGACAGCCAGGTCGGGTTCGCCGAAATAAACCTTTGTCGTGCCTTCGGTTCCATGAAGTTAGCGCGTCAGAATTTCTCTGAACTCCGAAAGGATCATGCTCGGCTCCAGCGAGAACTTTCTGCTCTTCAGGAAACCCACAGCCAGTGCACTGACCTCATTCTTGATCTTGACTCCTGGATGGCTCGGGCTAAGAAGGCTGAGCAGTCTGTCGAGGCGGCGTTGGGGGCGACTCAGCGGACCTTGTCTGACTTGGATGATTTGAAGACCCAGCATGCCGAGCTGGTCCAGAGGCATGCCGAGCTGGTTCGCACTCGTTCCCAGGAGATTGAGGAGACTTACGGGTGAGGAAAGGCTGTGGGCGTCGAAGAGTACAAGACTGAGACTCTTGGGCCGATGATGAGTGCCTCGTATATCTCTACCATGCAGGAGGCTCTCCAAGTGCTGAAAGACGGAGCTTCTATTCCTGAGTTTGAGAAGCACATTGCTGAGAAAATGGTGGAGTATGGCATGGGGGACGGTGAGGACATGGATGCTGACGACGACGAGCAGGAAGGTGATGATGAGGAGGAGGACGGAGGGAACTAGTTTGTGTTATTTTCTGTACTTATGGCTTGTCACTTTTGGGCAGCCGAATTCAATGCTTGATGAACGATTTCTGGTCTTAATTCGAAACGGCTTGTCCTAGCTGGTTTTTTCTCTTTACCGTTCTATACTTAGTTTATTATTGCTTGCACTCTTTTGGCAGTTTTACTGATCTAAACATGCATGCATGTTGCCTTTTTTCTTTTTTTTTTTTAATTTTGAGCTCAAATTTAGGGTGTCGAGCTCAGAAAAATTTGAGCTCGGCCCTTTTTTGAAAATTTATTTTCTTTTGCGTGTCGGGTCGATTTTGAGTTTTGACTCTTTTTGAGCTCGGCACGTTGAGCTCGGATTTTTCGAGATCCTGCTCTTTTGAACGTGTCGGGTCAATCTTGAGTTTTGACTCTTTTTAAGCTCGACATGTTGAGCTCGGATTTTTCGAGATATTGCTCTTCCAAACGTGTCGAGTCAATTTTGCATTTCGACTCTTTTTTGAGCTCGGCACGTTGAGCTCGGATTTTTCGAGATCCTACTCTTCCGAACGTGTCGAGTCAATTTTGAATTTCGACTCTCTTTTGAGCTCGGCACCTTGAGCTCGGATTTTTCGAGATCCTGCTCTTCCGAACGTGTCGAGTCAATTTGAATTTCGACTCTTTTTTGAGCTCGGATTTATTCTTTTTGTTCTAATAGTAAGTAGTATAATACTAGGGTTTTATGAATGAGATCGTCCTGATGAGGTCGGTCTATCATTCCGTTTGGTTTTGGGCTTGGGAGCCCCTTGCTTTGTGAGTATTTACTCTTGGTAATTAACAAGAACTGAAATTTTATTGATAATATTTTTTGAGGTATACAGCATTCCAAGGGTATGCGAATTTCTGTCCGACTAAGTATTCTAGGCGGTAAGCCCCATGTTGGAGAACTTCCGATATCTTGAATGGTCCTTCCCATTTTGGTTTGAGGGCGCCTTGATTTGGTCCAAAAATGCGTTTGAGGACCAGATTTCCAACTTTGAAGCTTCTAGTCTTTACTTTTGAGTTGTAGTAACGTTCGCTTCTTTGCTTGTAAATGGCATTCTTCAGTTCGGCCTCTATTCTTCTTTCTTCAATGAGGTCGAGTGCAGTTGGCAGGCCATGTCATTTTTTTCTTCCTCAAAGTGTGCTACCCGGTAGGAGGGTGTCCCGATCTCAACCGGTATAACCGCTTCGGATCCGAAGGCCAGTGAGAAAGGAGTTTCTTCAGTAGATGAGCGTTGTGTTGTTCTGTACGACCACAAGACACCAGGTAGTTCTTCCGGCCAGCTACCTTTCAGATCCTCCAACTTCTTCTCCAGCGTGTATTTGAGGATCTTATTAAC
Organism: Phtheirospermum japonicum; assembly: GCA_014905375.1. Taxonomy (NCBI): domain Eukaryota; kingdom Viridiplantae; phylum Streptophyta; class Magnoliopsida; order Lamiales; family Orobanchaceae; genus Phtheirospermum; species Phtheirospermum japonicum. The sequence goes on along the minus strand of BMAC01000317.1, from coordinate 962,480 downwards.
CGCTTCGACTTGTCCGTTTGATTTAGGATGGTATGGTGTGGAGAAATTGTTTTTGATGTTCAGCTCTCCACAAAATGCCTTAAACCTCTTGCTGTCGAACTGCTTGCCATTGTCAGATACTATTGAGAGTGGCACCCCAAATCTACATATGATCAATTTCCAAACAAAATTGATGATCTTCTGGTCGGTTATAGATGCTAATGGTTCGGCTTATGCCCATTTGGTAAAGTAATCCACCGCCACTACCGCGTATTTCACTCCTCCTTTGCCCTGCGGTAACGGGCCAATCAGGTCTATTCCCCATTTAGCGAACGGGCATGGCGAGTATATGGAATTGAGGGTTTCAGCAGGAGAGTTGATCTGGGGTGCAAAAACTTGGCATTTTTCACACTTTCTGACCTTCTCAGTTGCGTCTTTTTTCAAAGTCGGCCAATAATACCCTTGTCGGATGAGTTTTTGAGCTAGTGATTGTCCTCCAGCATGGTTTCCAGAGATGCCCTCGTGTACTTCTCTGAACGCATATTCAGCATCCTGTTCATTCAAGCAGCAGAGTAAGGGAATGGAATACCCTCTCCTGTACAATAGCCCATCCACAATGGTGAAACGAGCTGACTTTGTTCGTATTGACCGTGCTTCAACACGATCTTCTGGAAGCACCCCTTCGTTTAAGTAAAGTATGAATGGTTTCATCCAGCTTTCCTTTTGGTTCTAAACACTTTGTTCTGTTCGGCTTGACTAGCCGAGTAAGCGGCGACGGCGGTGAGTGCCGTTGTTGAATGGTGGCTGACCGTCACTGTATCCAGCTCTTCTACTCCGGTGCTTGATGCTAGCTTAGCTAAAGAGTCTGCTGGGACATTATCATTTCGTGATACATGGATGACCTCAGCTTCAAACTCGTCTAGGCGTGCTTTTGTGAGTTCAAGATATAATGCCATTCTGGGTTTCTTAGATTCATAGTCTTCGTTGATCTGATTCACCACTAGTTGGGAGTCGCTTTGAATTTTTAGGTTCCTGATGCCCATTGAGGCGGCTGCTTCCAGGCCGGCAAGAAGAGCTTTGTACTCAGCCTCATTGTTGGCCAGGGGGAACTGGAAACGTACGGCCGAGCAGAAAGGCTTCTTGTCAGGACTTACTAACACTATCCCTACTCCTGCTCGGCCAGTTATTGACGACCCGTCCACGTACATAAACCACTGTTCAGTTTCTGCGGGAATTGGTTCGACCGCTGGGGTAAATCCCGCTATGAAATCAGCCAGGGCTTGCCCCTTAATGGCTGTTCTTAGTTCGTACGTTATATCAAATTGTCCGAACTCGACAGCCCACTTGATCATCCTTCCTGAAGTGTCGGGGCGGTGCATGATTTGTTTGAGAGGGAAGCTCGTCATTACCACAATCCTGTGCTCCAAGGAATATGGGCGTAACTTTCATGAGGAAGTGACTAGGGTGAAGTCTAGTTTTTCCATGGCTGAGTATCTTAGCTCGGCGTCATGCAGGGCGTGACTCGTGTAATACACCGGATGCTTTCCGTGCTCGTCAGTTCGGACGAGTGCCGAGCTTACTGCCGCCGCTGAGACAGCTAGGTAGAGGTGCAGCGGCTCTTCCTTGATTGGTTTTTGTAAGGTTGGCACACTTTTCATGCATTTCTTCAGCTCTTCAAAGGCTGATTGGCATTCCTCGGTCCACTTGAAAGTTATGTTCTTCTTGGTTGCTTCGAAGAAAGGTTTACACTTGTCCGTGGACCTAGATATGAAACGATTCAGAGCGGCCATTTTGCCAGTTAAGCTCTGTATTTGTTTTATGCTTCTGAGGGGTTGTAATTCAGCTATAGCTCGGATTTTATCTGGGTTGGCTTCAATGCCTCTTTGACTTACCATGTAGCCTAAAAACTTTCCTGAGCTAACTCCAAAGGAGCATTTCTTTGGGTTTAACATCATTTGGTAAACGCGCAAAACTGAAAACATTTTATTCAGATCATCGATGTGGTTAGTTGAGTACAAGGATTTGACGAGCATGTCGTCTACATAGACTTCCATAGTCTTTCCTATCATACTAGCAAACATTTTATTAACTAAGCGCTGATAGGTAGCCCCAGCATTCTTCAGGCCAAAAGGCATCATTATGTAGTAGTAAAGACCTCTTGCCGAGTAGAATGATGTGTGCTCCTGGTCTTCTGGGTGCATCGGTATTTGATTTTAGCCTGAGTAGGCGTCCATGAAACTCATCAGTTCATGTCCAGCGGTTGCATCCACCATGTAGTCAATGTGAGGGAGCGGATAGCTGTCCTTGGGTCAGGCCTTGTTGAGATCGGAAAAATCAATGCATAGCCGCCACTGACCTGTTTGCTTCTTGACAAGAACAGGATTAGCCACCCAGACCGGGTATCTGACCTCGCGGATGAACTTGTTGTCGAGGAGTTTCACAACCTCTAACTCCAGCGCCTCGTATCGGTCCGGGCTGAGTTTTCTCTTTTTCTGTATCACCGACCTGACATTTTTATCTATGTTGAGTCTATAGCAAGCCTGCTCAGGATCGATGCCTTGCATATCAGCATGTGTCCAGGGGAAAACGTCCTGATTTGCTTTCAAAAAGTTTATCAACTCGGATCTGATGGGCTCCTTGAGGTCGTGTCCGACCCGAAATTGTTTGCTTGGGTCGAGCTCGTCAAGCGATACCCAATCTAGTTCCTCCACAGGTTCAGCATGGGTAGCCTTTCTCTTCAAGCTTGGTTTTTGTGGATCCAGTTCATCCTCAACCACTTTTAGGTCGGCTCCAATCTTCGGGTCGACACTCTCTGCTCGGTAATTGACGTTTTCGGGTTCCCACATTGGTTCTTTTCCAGGGCGCCGACCTCGGTCCTGGCTCAGGTCGGCGTTTTCCTGCTCAGTAGCTTTGAAATTGGTTTTTTCGACTTGTGTTTTCGGTTCTTTATTCTGTTCAGAATTGTTGAGCTCGGTGTTTTCTGTTTGGCCTTGATGCCCATGGAGCTCCTTTCCCTCTTTTTATTTTCTCTGTTCGTTATTGCCGAGCTCGGCATCATTACTGGTGTCTTGATCGGAGTACAGTCTTTTCTCCATTTCTCCTTCTATAAGTTCGGCAGCCTTTTCTGAGCTGATCACACCCTTGTTTCCCAACTCTTCATCTGCTTCCTTGCTTGGTTCTCCCAGCTCTTCGTTCATCTACTCAACCATGTTGATTTGCTTTGGCCTGATCGACCAGCTGCATTCTCAGGCGGCTACCTAGTCTCCTCGATGCTCGCATTCGCCTAAGACGCCTGGGAATTTGATCGAGTAGTGGTATACGGACATCGCGCCTCTGAGGTCGTAAAGAGCTGGTCTGCCAAGAAGAGCGTTGTAATCGCTCGGGACATCAATCACTTTGAAAGTTGTGAGGATGGTCCTTTTCTCTTCTCCCGTGCCGAACTCAACAGAGAGCCTAACTTGGAAAAGAGTCTGCACATAGCCGCCGCTGATCCCCCTGATCCTGTCCTCACATGGCTCGATGTATTCCTTTGGAACTCTCATCCTTCGGAAGGCTGGTAGGTAGATTATGCTTGCGTACGCTCCGGGGTCTACAAGGACTCGATGAGTTCAAATTCTAAGGATGGGCACGGTAATGACGAGGGCATCTGAGTGGGGATGGTCCAGCGGGGCTGCATCTGAATAGTGAAAGGTGAAGGATGATACAAGCTTGTCCTCTTCCTCTGATTGGTCATCGAAACGAAAAATGTCAGATCTCATGACTTTCGTTTTTTGAATTGAGCTCCTAGCCTCTCCGATCAGGATCTTCCTCTTCCTATTCGAAATCTCTTCCTCAGCTCGGCTCGTATTAATGAAGGTCAAGATTTCTCGCGGAGCCCCGGCCCCCGCAGGTGGTGGTGGGGGTGGCTGATTGTTTCCTCTTCGTTCTTGCCGGACTTGATGATTTTTCGAGAACGGTAGTAAGTTCCGATCATCGCAGACATTAAGCTGGGCACGAACCAAATCGTGGCACTCTTCTGTGTTGTGCCCGATCAATCCGTGGTACCTACAGAATCTCTTTTTGTCCAGCAAGGAGGGGTCTTTCTTGATCGGCCGAGCTGGAGGGAGAATATCCAGGTCTTTTATCCTCTCGAAAATTGTGGCCGCCGCCATCGAGTAGACCTCGTTATATTCTGTTAGGAGGTCTGTGTGTTTGTCCTGTAGGAGCTTTTTGGATATGATTTCTTGAGAGATTGGATTTTTGTCGACTTGACGAGCTGGTTTGTGATGCTGTGGGAAGGAAATTACTGGAGCTGACATGTTCTGCTCGGCTGCGATTTGTGACGCGGCCAGAGCGAGGAATTCTTGGAAGGTTTGCGGGTCTTGCTGGTTATTTACCCATTTGAAGAAGGAATTGTCCGACAATCCATTCTGAGCTAGGATGAGCAAGGCTTCGTCGCCGCACGGCTGGGATTCTGAGACTTTCTTTGTGAATCTGGCAATGTAGCTTTTCAGCGATTCGTTTAGCTGCTGTACTATGGTAGAAATAGCTCTCTTGGGTGCAACGGTGGCTTTAGAAACCATAAAGTGTCCTCGGAACGAGGACCTCAACTGTGGCCATGAACAGATTGAATGACGTGGGAGCGACCGGTACCACCTTAAAGGGACTTCGTCCAGGGTCATGGAGAACATTCGGCATTGTAAGTTTCGGATGCGCCGAGCATGTCCATGTAATTCTGGTAATGACTGAGGTGGGAATCAGGGTCACTGCTCCCTTTGTACAAGGCGATTGGAGGGATCTTCAGCTTCCCTTCTAACGGTTCAGAGAGAATTTGGACAGATAGGGGGGACTCGTCATCGCATGCCGGGCTAGTCAGGACAGGTCGCGAGGTCGGGTATGTGGGCCGAAGTGGGGGATTGATTTGCTTGGCCTCTAGCTCGGCGATTCTCTGTTTCAGATATTTCAGCTCGGCCAAATCGTCCTTTGGCTTACATGGGATGCTCACGGCCATGCTTTTTCTATTGGCCGACCTCACGGGAAGATCTTCTTGTGCTTTGCTAGCTGTCTTACCGAGCCGAGCGAAGACATTCTGCGGGGAAGAGAATGTAAGGCGGTGTGCGATGGGAGGTCTATCAAGCTTGCTCCTGGCATTCGGTTCGGTTTCCTCCTCCAGCCTTCTTTTCCCATTTTTCTTTGCTGCCTTCCGAGCCGGTTCTGATTCTGCCTACCCCTCCTGAAGGTCAGCGTTCCTGGGGTTGCCGACCAGAGCTTCAGGTGTCAGGATTGACTTTGCTGCTTTCTTCATCAGCTCCTCAAATTCTTTGGCAAAAGCAGGGTGCTGCATGAACGATCTGACCTGTTCTGGGTCGAGCTCGTTCGGGCCCGATTGGACAGTCCTTTCCTGGTGCTCCTTACCAGGATTTCTCCTTGAACTCTCTGAAGGATCCATGCTGAAAAGTAGGATGAGCAGAGATTTCTCTTTCTTCTTTTTCTCTTTTTTTTTTACCACACTCAAACACAACGAAGAGCTGAAGTTCAGCTCTTCACAAAAAATGAAAATTTGGGCAGAAGACAGAAAATCAAATTCAAAGAGCTGACTGAGCCAGTGGGACTGCAGATCACAAGAGACCTTCTTCTAGCGCCATTTTGTTTATGTTAAGAGTAACATAAAACTAATACGAAACCAAAAATAGTAAAATGAGCAGCAATCAGATAGCAAAAAATGAGTGGAAAAAAGTACTTAACTTTTATTCCTCAAAATCAGTTCGAAGCGGCCTTAGCCAGACCCTTTTACAGGTGCTTGACCTTTAAATATAAGCTTTCTCTCTCTAAAGCTCTCTATGTTTCTCTCTCTAGAAAAATTGGGGTCCCTTGTCTCTCTCTTGGAGAGGCTATTTATAGTTTTCCATTGAAACCCTAATTAGACACCTGGCACTCTCCTATTGGCCCTCTAAAAACCTCTGCTCTTGTATCCATCATTTCAATACCGCCCTCAGATATTTTCCACCGACTCAATGCCGACCTCAGATATTTTTCGAATCGAGCAGGTCTCTCGGAAGAATCCACCCTCCTCGACACTTCTCAGGTCGGCTCTCCCCAGCCAGAGCATTTGACTCGAGGTTTGGGTCTTCAGTCCCCTCTGGTCAAGTTTCTGCTCGGTAGAGTGCCGAGCTCAAGGTGCTCGGCGTGTCCTGCCCGGCGCCTCCGGCAGGAGTGTTCGGCTAGGAGCCGAGCTTTTCTGCTCGGCACATTTCTGCTCGGCAGCCGTCCTCGAGCTCGGCCTGGTGTTCCTGCGTGGGTGTTCTCGGCAGTGTCCGAGCGTTGCCTGCTATGCTCGGCAGCAGGCTTCGAGCGCGGCCTGTTCCGCTCGGCAACAGGCCTCGAGCGCGGCATGTTCTGCTCGGCAGCCGGCCTCGAGCTCGGCCTGGTGCTGCCGCGCGGTGTTCTCGGCGGTGCCCGTGCGTTGCTCGCTCGGCTCGGCAAGGCGCCGAGCTCGGCAGCTCGGCAAGGTGCTGCTCGGCTCCTCTAGGCGGGGATGCTCGACACTTCTCGGCATGGGCGCTCGGCAAGTGCTGGTCTGCTCGGCCCCCTCGCCGAGCCCTGTGCATTACGCTTTCAGCTCGGTCAGCATGCCTTGAGCTCGGCTCGGCATCATTGCGCAGGTGTCCTCGGCACCCCCCGTGCGCAATGCGCATTCAGCTCGGCAGCAGGCCTTGAGCTCGATGAAAATTATGTTCGGTGTCTTCGGCACCTAGCCACTTTTCCGGGTCAGTCTAATTCGTTCAACTCGGATCCTCCTTCGGGGAATACCGACCATCAACAATCGTATGTTTGTAGTTGATATATTGAGACGATTTATGATAATTTAGCTGCTGCGAATTGGTTCTAATAATGAGTTCTTAATTAGTCTGAGTTTTAATATAGTCATTTCTTAGATAATTAATTAGTTAATTTAATTTAGGTTTTAAATTGGTTAAATAATTGCTTTTAAATTCTTAGTTGATAATTTAGGATAATTAAATTAGTTTTTAAGTTTAAGTCTTGCAATTTATATTCGTAGCTATTAATCAAAAACCAACAAAACCCCAAAAAAAAAATATTTTGGTTACTTGTTTTTTAACAATTATCTGAGATCCGATAATTTGTTATCCTTGAGAGACGACTCGAGTCAACTTTCCACCCAACAAGCGCCCTCGTACTCTTGCGAGCAAGTTTGCGTGTTTTTAATTTTAAAATATCTTTAATTGGGGTGCACAAAAGTTTGGTTCAGGGGTCTCCAAAGTCATGAGCATCAGTAGGTGGCATTCCATATGGTTGGTAGCGTGGAGGAGTAATATTGTCATTCCCTTGCCCTCGGTCACCATTCATTCATCCTCCTTCTCTTCCTCCCAGTCCTCAGCCTATAATAGGTGTAGTATTTGACATGTTGACCGAGTTTTTATCACGATTATTTGCGTCGGGGGAATGAAAGAGTCTTCTTGGTCTACCAACTCGTTCAACGTTGTCTATAAATGGAGCAAGTCCATTTCGAAGGCTACGACGGCCATGCATCAACAACACAAAATATCAACACATCGAGTGGCAAACAAAGAACCTTTATACAAATAGACGGAAAAGCAAATAACACGAACAAACATTATCAAAACCTATCTCAACCCCCGGCAACGGCGCCAAAATTTTGGTTCAAGCTTAACGCACCTATTTTTATAAATAATTTGTCAAAACGTTCAAAGCTTGCCCACAAGAGTACGGGTTCACTTGTAGGTGTGGTAAGATAACTCGTATCGATCTCTCAAGGACTGATATTCGGAATTTTAAATCTTTGTTTAAGCAGAATTTTAACACGAGAACTTGTATAAAGTGGTTTTTGAAAATTATCAACTACGAATTTAAGAAGCAAGAACTAATTATTTTAAACTAATTAAATTATCCTAATTAATTAACCTAAGCTTGAAACTAAATTATCTAAGAATTATTAATCTAGGATTATTGAAAAGTAATTTAATTAAATTCTAAATCAGTTCACTAGCATGGATAAAATTACTACGAATAAAATTAAGCATATGATTTCTCAAGAACAAGCTCAATTCCAAATTCTCAAGCAATTTCATATCATGAACTAAACTAAGAATTAATTATCCAAGCATAAGCAATAAATAGACTAAGCATGAATGAAAGTAAAACGCAGTAACTAAATTAATATGAAAAACAAAATTTAAGGTTCAAATCTTCAGCGATTCAATGTTCAAACGATTCTAAATATAAAAACGATTCAAAAATTCAAAACGAGACAATTAGATCCTAAGAACATAAATTATCTAAGATTAAAGAAAAGAATAACTAAAGTTTAGAAGACTTATTAATAACTAAAGGTTGCTGAAAGTTCTCTGCGAATCCGGGTTAAGCTCAGTTGGTCTTCGTCGAAAAACCAGATATTGAACGAAAAACATCGTCTTGTCGCTCGAGATCTTGAATCGTCGTCGTAGATTTTGGAAATTCGTCTAGGGTGTTGAAAATAGGTTTCTCGACCCTAGGATTATTTTTTTTGGAAGGTTCCTAAGCTGTAAGTGTACGCCCAAAGTCGGATTATGGGGTCCCTTTTATTAGATTTCGCGTGTCTTGGGCCGCAAGCTATCTTAAGTCGGTTCTGGACTCAGTAACGGTAACGTTAGCGGGAAGCAGCTACCGCCAACTTCAATTTCTTCGTGTCTGTCCAGTCTTAGCGGTTATAGGTAACGGTAAGAGTGTAACCGCTAAGTTATCGCTAACCTCTCTGTAGTATGCTAACGGTTTGAATAACGGTGCCGTTAACGGTATGGCGGCAGCTAAGTGTTAGCACCTAATGGTAGGACCTAGCGGTAAGGACTAACCGCTAGTCTAACCGTTAACTCCCAATTTCCACTACTTTTTCACCGGTTTGCTCGTTTTCATCTCCTTGTTCCAAATCTTGAACTCGAGCTTCCTCGGCTACTTACTTGTAAGGTGAAAAACTAAAATTAATCACATATTTGCATCAATCTAGATCAAGTTACGGTAAAATAAGTTGGAGATATAAAAATATGAATCTAATCTTAATCTATCAAACTTATACCAAAAATAATAACTAAAATACTACTAAAAATCAAGACAAATTCGTGTTAATCACAACCCCTGAGAAATGTCAAAGAAATGAAGTGTCTGGCTGTAAGGATTGCAGCCCTGAGAAAGTTCATTTCGCGCTCAACCGAGAGGAGCTTACCATTTTTTCGATCCTTGCAGAAGAAGGCTTGATTTCAATGGGACGAAGAATGCCAGGAGGCATTTTAGAAGTTGAAAGAGCATTTTGTTGGCATGTCATTGCTTACCAAACCAGTCCTGGGAGAACCCTTGATCCTATACTTGTCTGTAGGGAAGCAAGCTGTGAGCACGGTCCTAATTAGAGAAGAAAGCAAAGTACAGAGGCCATTGTATTATTGGATCAAGGTGTTGCACGACGCCAAGCTCTGGTATGTGGAGATAGAGCGAGCCATGCTAGCTCTGGTTGGGACGGATCGCAAGCTCCGCCCCTATTTTCTTTCGCACAACATAGTGGTTAGAACCAACCTACCCTTAAAAGCCGTCATGGATAAACCAGAAGCCTCGGAGCATCTGGTGAAATGGATAATTGAGCTCGGCGAGTTTAATATCAATTTCAAAGCGCGAACATCCATCAAAGCCCAGGCATTGGCTGGTTTTATGCAAGAGATGACCATCTCTCCTGAGGAGAAGAAACGGTGGATGATCTACACTGACGGCTCAGTGGGCAACTTGGGTTGTGGTGCAGGAATAGTATTAACAGACCCGAAAGGTGTGACCAAATGGGCTGCTGATGCAGAACGCGCTGGATTAGATTGAGGAAAAGAGAGAAAGAGCGGCGGTAAGAATGGAGCACATGAGGGGACAAATCAGAGCGACTTATAATAAATCGGTAGCAAAGAGGTACTTCCGGATAGGAGACCTGGTCTTGCGAAGAGCTAACTTGTGGAGGACCAAGGAAAAGCTAGATGCCACTTGGTAAGGACCATATAAGGTCACGAAAGTTCTTGCAGGGAGGGCTTACGAATTGGAACAGATGGATGGATTCATTGTACCCCGAGCATGGAATGTAACGAACCTACGAAAATATTATGTGTAAGATTATTGCATGAAACTTATTTATATGATATAGTGGTTCGAATTTATTTATATTTTATTACAACTTGACCTGATTGTCAGTGAAATCTTAACCCTGATTGAATAAGGGTGGATGCCCCAAAATCCTGATCTGATTGTAAGTGAAATTTTAGCCCTGATTAGCTAAGGGCGGACGCCCCAAAAATCCTGACCTGATTGTTAGCGAAACCTTAAGCCCTGATTGGCTAAGGGCGAATGCCCCAATAATCTTGTCCTGATTGTCAGCGAAAACTTTAGCCCTGATTGGCTAAGGGCGGATGCCCCAAAACTCCTGACCTGATTGTCAGCGAAACTTTAAGTCCTGATTGGCTAAGGGTGGAGGTCCCAACAATCCTGGCCTGATTTTCAGCGAAACTTTAAATCTTGATTGGCTAAGGGCGGAGGTCCCAAGAATCCTGACCTGATCGTTAAGAAAGTTTCTAGCCCTGGCGGGCTAAAGAGCGGCTACCCTGAAAGGCCTGACCTGGTTGTCTAGAAAATTATTAATGCCCGAGTCAGATGAGGGATGAACACCCCTGCTCTAACTCATCAGTTAAGGGAATGAGCCTCAAACCTAGCCTGATCATATAAAGGACATAAGCCTTTGCAATAAGTCAATAAAAAGTTTAAGAGCATCAAACTAATGTATCAAGAGATGAGTATTCGAGCTTGGTTTGGCCAGGAGAAATGCGTACTACAAGAACAATCAAGAACAAAAATAATCAAAAGCATACAAAAATTCTATTAAACCCAGCAGATTTGATTACAACTACATTGAAAAAGATAGGTTTGCAGAAAATTGCAGAACATAGAAATACACCAGTTTAAATTATGAAAACACTATGGATGAAATGACAAAATCCTCCTATCAGAAGATAAGATGTGTCGGATACGCCACAGCTCGTGCTTAGTCTCGTGAAGGCATGAAGATACCTATCGACCCGTTCGGTCGCAGAGGTCAACCGGCATACTGATTCAAGCAAATTAGCTCTTTCCTCATGAAGTTGACGGTTGAGCTAGCGGAGCTCCGCCCATTCCCATTTGTAGTGACGTTTTTTCTGCCTCTTTCGCTCCAAGAGTTTACGCAACTGAGAGAGTTTCTCGCGAAGTTGAGCGTTCTCCTCAAAAAGTTGAAAATTTTCATTAAAAAAGGAAAAGTTTTTCTTTTTTAGAGTTTCTACCTCTTCGATCAGAGATGAGGGAGCCATAGTGAAATGCATAATGGGGAGAAGACATATATATAAAGAAACCAGAGCATGTAATCCATAAAAATAGTACTAGGGTTTCCTTAAAAAAAGAAGACCCTAAAGTTACAAAACGACAATAATTATCTAAAGTACAGAACAGTCAAGATGCAAAATCATAAAACCACATAAAAATTAGGCCAACCTAGCCTACAACATCAGTTTTCAGCATCCAGATCTCTCGCCAGCTGCTCCACGACATCCTCCTCAGGAAGGTCGCTAGGTGATACCCACCCAGGTAACTCACCCAGACCAGTGAAGGTGGGGGAAGGAATAGAGGCAGGGAGGGCAAGGGTCACACTCTGGTATGGATGAGGAGAGGGACCGGAGGAGGGATCATGAAAGAGTTTGAGAACATGTTCGTCGAATTCGGGGGCTCCAAGCCGGTGAAGACGGTCCCCTTTGGAAGAGTAGGAGAAGCTTGTAGGCTCGGAGTTTCCCTGGATGGGCTGACTCCGATTGTAAGGAGTTGAGGGGTTCTCCTTGGACCGTTTTTCACAAGCGTCCAGGCCAAGATGGAAATATACTATGGCCTCGGGCACGAGGAGTTTGTAGAGATCCATAGACTCAAGGAAGGCCTATTGAGTGGCCTCCATCATTGTCTTGATGAGCCGGAGCCCATCCTCTGAATTAATAAATTCACTTCTCCCCTCTACCCAACCCCTTTCCAGAGCTGCGTCGACTTGGTTTGACACCTCGGCTTGGGCCTCCTTCTCTCCCTCCCTGGCAGTCAGCAACTCTGCCTTAATCTTCTTCAGCTCAGCCCCTCTTTCCTTGCAGAGCGCCATCAATCTCTTCTCTTTTTCTTTCAGAAGGTTATTCTCCTTAACCAGATCCACATTCATCAAGGAACCCCTAGCGTGGGCAACCAGAATGGACCTCTTTGTCGCGGCCTGATGAGAAAAATATGTACAAAGGGGAAGGAAGAGAAAAATAACTACCTTAGCCTCGTCTTAGCAGAGTGATTCAATCAATTCTGGGTTAGTCCACTTCTTCAGAGTTTTCTGGTCCGATGCCGGGCATTGGCCTTGAATGAACTAAACGGCCACTGCTCCAGAGCAGTTCAGGACAGAGGTATTGGTGAAAGTGGCTTTGAGATTAAACACTTTGAATCCTGGGGCATCCACCTCCTTTCCCGACCTGGCTCGTTCTCATGGCCAAGAAAATTGATAGCCTCCAGCAATTTTCACATCATGGTGGCTGCCAAGAAATGTAAATAACAGGTTAAATGCTAAATCGTTATACTAGGTGAGTGAGAAGGGAAGAAGAAATAGCAGGGTGATTTTCTTTCATGTACTAATCTCGGGGGTCAAAAGACCCGTCTCTTCTCTAGAATTGAAGAAATCCAGAACAAAATGGAGGAGAAGTTTGGTCAAATGAAAGACATTTTCGTTTAAGGTTGAGATAATTTTCTTCAAATGGGGAGACCTGTCTCCCACGGATAGTTGGGCTTGAGGTGGGAGCTGGTCAATGGACTTGGGGGGAAAATCCCCAATCGCCAGAGCAGTGTACAAAGAAGAATTACTTCCTCTAAGCCTTGTTGGAGGAAGGATCGCCGGTTAAGAAACGGACGTCGGGATGAGCGCATAAGTAAAAGTAACCGGAGGAAGAACTCTTGGCCTGAAATAGTGAGTAGAATGTTTGGGCTGTGTGAGTTAGTCCAGCATATAGCATGGCTAAGTTATAATCTATGATTATCCTAAAGGAGTTTGGGATGAATTGGTGTACTAGGATTCTGTACATACGAGCAATCTCTAGTATAAGGGGGTTGACGGGGAGACGCAACCCCACCTGGAATTGATCAACAAAAAAGGTCAAGTGACCGGTCCGTGGTTGGTAAGCCCTCTCACCTATGCCTGGGTTAACTAACAAAAATTCTGCAAGGAATTGAAATCTTGATCTCAACCCTTCCACTGTCTTGTCGCTAAGAATATAAACAGTGTTATCGGGGTGTCCCTGAATAAGGGGAAGCCATTCGCTGGAGGTATTTGGGGAAGAAAGGGATGTTGCAGGCGAGGAAGGAGCCGAGTTCAGGTGAGTAGAAGAGGAAGAAGACGATTGAGTAGACATAATAGGAAAAGTTGGAGATCAAAAATTACCTGTCCTTGAAAGAGACCGAAAAAAGTGTTTGGGGAAAGGGAGGAAGCTGCGAGCTATAGAGAATAATTGCTTGGAGAGTGAAAGGAAAAAATGAGAATGGAAAAGTGAATCGCGGGAGAATAGAACAATATAGGTTTTGAAAATAAGATTTAAAAAAAGAAAAAGAAAAGGGGGAATTTGAAGGGATCCGTGCATTTAATGTGTGTCACAAGGTACAGTATTTGAGGGGACGTGTTAGGGATCTCAACCGTTGTTGGAATTTGAGACGATACCGTCCTTAAGGATACGACCTGGTTTAAGAGGCTGATTCAGTGGGACTCGTGCATGACAGAACGAGGAATTTGAAAAGACGCGTTGAAGATCTCAACCGCCTGAAGTGAAACCCTAATTTGTTCATCCTAACCACTTTGGGGGGGGGGGGGGGGACTAGTTGGTACGACCTAAATGTGCGTGGCCTGGGGAGATCGAGAGGCATAAGAGAATAACTCGATAAAAATGGTTGGGATGACATGAGTTGTTACTTTATCCCTGAAGGAGAGGAAAAGTGGGATGAGCTAGATGCATGACTTAAGAGGATTGATCCTGACCTGGGTGCTTAACTCAAGAAGGGTCTATCCTGTTCAGGCCAGGGAGTAGAAAGATGAGATAAAGAACGAGCGTATAGCTTCATGAGAATTGTCCCGACCTGATTTGAAGCCTTGGATAAGGTTTCGCTAGATCAAGTCAGGGACTTGCAGAACTTGGACTGACCTATCCTTTACGGAGGCTTCTTGTTCAGGTCAATACTGAAGAAAGGGGAATTCACGGCGCTTTATCCACGGCGGTTCTGGAAAATCGATGTTAAATATGTTTTTACGACGGTTTTCCATAAAACCGATGTTAAATCCATCTATTAAAGGTGGTTTTCTGGAAATCGTCGTAGAATCCTACATTCTTCGGTGGTTTTAAAGAAACTGCCATAAAAACTACAACATTCTACGGCGGTTATTTGAAAACCGATGTAAAAACCGGAGGCCAACTGATTTTAACGGCGGTTCAAAAATAACCGCCGTATGTTGAGTTTATGGCGGTTGTTTGTGAACCGTCATAGAATGTATATATAAAAATAATAAGGAAACAAAAAGAGATCACAAAATCCAAAGCCACATCAAGGATCCTTGTTCTCGTTAATCTACTGATCTCCACCGTCCATTCAAAACAAATCTACTGATATCCACCGTCCATTCAAAATAAATCTATTGACCCCCTTCCTTCTTCTTTCCCTCTTCGTCATTTTTCCGAACCCTAAACAACCTCCCGACGCTCGCCGATCGGCGGCGATCCACCGCCGCCCTACAAGAAATTTAATGTTCGATGACGATACGTTTCGTCATTAAAAATCTATTTTTTCGTCGCTGAAGAGAAACGGTGACGAAACTTGAGCGTCACAGCGGTTGTCATGGTATGACTGTCACCATAGGTGAAAGTGACAATTTTTTCAAGCGCGTCACTAAATGTTCGGTTTTGATGACGCCGATGTAAATTGTCATCATAGATGATTCTATTTGGTGACGCTGAATTCGTCACGTAAGTGATTGAAAAATTGACGAACCCTTCTTTTGTCATCAAAACATTTGACTTTCAGTGACAAAAATAATTATAGTGACAATATTCATTGACTCATAATGACGCTCTAATTGTCGTAATTTGTATGAAATATTTACCAAATATAATACAATTCGTCACGAAAGATTTATTTTATAGTGACGAAACATTGGTCGTCACTGAAAAATTATATTTAAAATGATAAAAATAATGCGTCACTATTCACTATGAAAGGTGATGACATATTTTGTCATAAAAAAAAACAATATGTGACGAATATTATAATCATCACGAAATATATATATATATATATATATATATATATATATATATACACACACACACACATACACACACACACACGATGATCATCTAAAAGGATGACATGGTGACAAAATCTATTATCATTAGGTAAGTTTATATGGTTAGCCATCATTCGTCACAAATAACTTAATTAAAATGACGAGTTTCAATCATTACGTGCAATACAAGTTGTTATGAAAAGCTAAATTTATATTGAAACACTGCTATTTTAAAAATATATCAATAATATTTTTTTATTACAACTATTTATTACAGTAGTGTGCTATTATTATACACTTCTTGTACTTCTTTTACATGCTTCACTCCTAATTTTGCAGCCCGAATCTTCTTCTCGGGCCTTGAACCAGCTCAAAGAACTGCAGGAGCAACCCTTCCAATCTGAACTTGTTTCAGCAATAAGTCTGCTGACCGCTCGTCGTTGAAGCGTCAAAAATAATATTTATAAAGTTCCTAGACTTTCCTCTACTAACTAGTAGCAGTGGCAAGTAAGGGTCGATCCCACGAGGAGTGTGGATTAATTTGTGATTATTCGTATTTTAAATAAACTAAGAAAACGGGGGTAGAGATAATAAACTAACTAACGAAAATTAAATAACTAAATAAACAAGAAAATAATTAAAAACAAATAAACGAAACAATTAAGAAAATAAATAAGAAATAATAATAATAATATAACTTTCCAGTCCTAGTTCAGTTTCTACCCTCGTTCAATTCATCTAACCAATTGCAATATTAAATCCATTCATCATATGAAACTAAAAACCCTAAGTAACAATAAGCTCTGTTACTCGAATTCACCCTTACTGTTTACTCAATTAAAATAAGCTCTTTAATTGATTCTAATTATTGAATAACCTAGAATAAGCTCTCTAGATTCAACCCAACAACAGCATTAATATCTAGGCAAATAGGTTAATCTAAGCAATAAACGCATAAGCTCGGTTTATTCAACCTATGTTGTGTTACCCCTAATGATACGAGACCATTAGTTGCTTCAGAGAAATCAAAACTACGACAATTACACGGGAAGCAGTCCTCTTTCTAGCAATTGATAACCAAATCCCTAATCTAGGTGGCCAATCCAAATCAAGAATTAAGCAATCATGTCATGAATTAAGAAATCATGATATGTAAACAAGATAACACAAGCAATCTCATATGAAGAACGAAAGAAATACGCATAAATTAATTAAAACATAATTTCACGAGGGTTTCAACATCCCTAGGACTAGATAAAACAATCTACTCACTCATGGAGTTCATAGAATAACAGAAAAATAAAGAAATAAAACATAAATCTAAGATAAAAAGAGATAAGAAAGCTTAGATCTTGAATCTTGAGTCTTCAATCTTCAAGCTCTTGATGGATGGTTGAATTGGGTGTTTTGGACTCCTTTTTGGTGTCTTGGAACCCTAGGATTAATGTTCCCACCGAATTTGAATGATTAAGGGAGGTATTTATAGGTTTAGGAAGTCTTGGGCAATAAGAAACCCTTAAAAACGCGTTTTCTGGGCAGTCGCGTCGACCGAGCGTCGACTGACGCGTTTCGGATCGACGCGACAGCGAGTTCGCGGGCAAGTGCATTGGCCAGGACTTTCTATAACGGTTCTGGAGTCAGCCGGTCTAGATTGTCGACGCGGGCGGACTGGGCGAGCGACGCAGGCAGCGCTCGGCAGGATCTGCAGGGCTGGTCGGCAGTGCTCGGTAGCGTCGACGCATTCGGTGCGCTCGCATCGATTTTCGTCGGTTCCGCGTCGACTGACGCGACAGAGAGCTCTGTAGGCAGGTAAATAGAACGACATCGGTTCTTGTAGGCAGCAGTCAGCGGCACTTTCTATAACGGTTGGTATCAGCGATAACCCATAGAAAGCCCAGAATCGTCCTTTCTTTGTTTTCTTCGCCGATTCTCTCGTTTTATCTCCCGTTTCTTCGTGCAACTCCTATGGATCATCCTTCAATATTTATTTCACCAATTTAGCACCTAATTACTGTAAAATAAGAAAGAAATATACAATTGGTGCTCGACTACTCATAATAATAAATATGCGAGAAATAAATATATATAAGAATATTAAGCACATAAAAATATAGGAATTAAACCATTAAATAAAGCACAATTTCTCGCCTATCATCTGCTCAGCCTGAATCCACCAGCCCCAGCCGCTGTCGCTCGCTGCTTCGATGAATACATATCTTATAGTACCTACAATCAAATTGAACACTAAATCAAGATGAGGTACAAGGAAAAATCACATAAAGTAATTTCAATGAAAAGCTAATGATAAATCATGAACGAGAAAGAGATGTAGATTAATCCTTATAAATCCTACTGTGCTGCCGCCACAACAACCAGACTCTGTGAACTTCAAATCCCCAAACCTGTCACTACCCTTGGCCAGCCATTCCAGACAACCAGAAAACCAATTAAACAATAGATAACACCAAAGTATATCTTAAGTTGCGATGACATCGTGTCTTAATAATATCAAAGCAGCAAAAATACACAACTCTCAAAAGGCAGCAATTACAGATAGCAATTACAGATGGTTCCAATCAATTGAAAAATAGATAACACCAAAGTATATCTTAAGTTGCGACAACATTTTGTCTTAATAATAACAAAGCAACAAAAATACACAACTCCCAAAAAGTAGCAATTATAGATGGTTCCCATCAAATTAGCTGATGACAGAGGAGCAATGAAGCAGCATGCATTGTCAAATAATTCTACAACTTCAATAATGAGTCACCCAAGCATCTATCGAATTATAAGCTTTTGATAAATTGATATATGTGTGTGTGTGTGTGTGTGTATATATATATATATATAGCAGAGATGTCTCATAAAAATGTTAAATGCATAATAACCCAAAAACAATAAAAAAATAATAATAATAATAAAGAGAGAGCAGAAATAGAGACTCACATATTACCAAGCCCAGCAATATGGAATTTGCGTGGGCTTTATCTTGAAACATCTTGTGGATTGGTTTTATACCAAGATAAAATTTATGGAGCTATCTGTATTCTTTTTTCAGACACTTTTTGGAAAGAGATTCTTATTTTCTGCCACATCCTTTTCAGGTGATACCTAAACCAAAATAGCCTGCCGAACTTTCACACAGGCACAACTGTTGAGGCGAGGAGATACATGCTACACAAGGCTTTTGTTTTATATTATTTACTTTCTTTTGAATAGACCCAACTCCCACAGCAAAAACATAGTGGAGTAATAGATAGTGCCTTCACACATACATGTACTCCCAGCCTTTTTTTTTTTAGACAGTTGTGAAAGAAACTGAGTCTATTAAAGTAGAGTACTGCAGAATTCATGAACACAAACCGCATTGGTCACTAATGAAGATAACATGATCTGCAAAAAAATAAATAAATAAATAAATATAGACTCACATATTATATAATTATAAATGCCAGAGCATTTGAACAATTGAACAATGTTCCAGGCTTAAAGAAGCATTGCTGATAAATTAAAATGTATTCTGATTATAATGTTGCAAGAACCAGAGCCATTTCGGAACCATACTTAAATCCCGATGCGCTCTAGCCATTTGAGGACACATAAATCCTTAGACATTTTACCTCAATTTGAGTAGCAATCTCCGGGATCGAATCGAGCCCGTCTTTCATTATGGTATAAGAAAGAAACTTTACGCTATCTCAAAGTACAAACAAATATTAAAAAAAACCAATATCACTCAAGCGTTGTGGATTAATAGAACTCAAATTAAAAAAATTATAGAAAGGAAATGAAAACGAGAAATCCAAATTTACCTTCGGGCGAGAAAAATGGAAGATAAGAAAGACCACAAGGGTAGAGGAATGGATAGGGGGAATTCTTCTGGGGGCGAACGATTCGAAGCTCTGAGGTTTAATTTGATTAGGGTTGGGGTAACCGTCTGATTGGCGCCTTCGAGATGGACTGGCGAATGGCGTAGATCTAGGAGGTGTGACCGCCGCCCTTGACGTGAATGCGCATGTTGACTCCGGCGAATCAATGGCGGCCGAGGAGGAGGATAATTTTGAAAGCCTTGAATCGGAGAATCTCTGGGCGCAAGAGCTCGATTGGAATGCCGTTGAATTAATCATACCGCGGCCACGCTTGCAGTGAGTGGTGGTGATAGCCGTTTTCTTGCGTCCAAAGCACTGGACGGATTCAATTGCCTCCGCCATGGTTGGGTGATTGTTCTCTCTATCTCTCTCTCCATCCAAGGTAGGTTTTCAGAGTGGGCCGAGGAAGAGGAACTGTGTATTATATGTGTTTTTTATTTTATTTCTTTCTGTTTTCTTTTCTTTTTTTTTTGTGTTAAAGATGTATTTATTTATCTCTCTGTAGGTTTTCTTTTGTTTTAAAAATTATTCGATCATATTAAAAATGTTTTACTATAAATCTTTCACATTTTATGACTTATAATTTTGGTATACCTTCGTATAGTTTTTAATTACATAAAATAATTATATAAAGGTAATTACTTTATCTCATATTTTACTAATATAAGATTTTAATTCATTTATATATGTTTCAAGAAAACATAGAGAAAACAAAATTCAAAAATAAAATAAAATAAATATGCGTCAATCATGCGGCCTCATTTGGATCATTGTTGGGGTTATTTGAGCCTAAGTTGTACCCCAGATAGAGGTTCGAGTACGAAAATAATGTTATAAAAGCAACGTTAAATTTGTTTTCACGATTTTGTATTTTTAGTAATTGACTCAGGATGACCTCTAGGTAATCGAGTCAACTCTTGGGTCATTGTGTTTGCTACCTGATACATAAATTAGAAATTATATATACACAATATTTTTAAAATGTAAATTTCTAACTAATAGTAATAAATTATTTATATTTGAATTTCTCATGTTAAAAACATAATATTATAAATAAAACTAAATTAATTATAAAATCATATAAATAAAATATAATTAAAATTTATCATAATCTAAAAAAAACTAAGAAACCAATAGTATTTTAAATAAAATTAAATATTCATAACATAAATTAAATAAACTATAAAATTTAAAAATAAAATCCAAGTAATTATTAAAAAGGTCTGGAAAATGAATAAAAATTGAATAAAGATGAAAAGTCATAAAACCAGTTAACTCATTTCACATTTCATATGATAATATGATAAAAGGTTCTCGTCGCCCCTCGGTGAGTAACATATTAGAATCTAAATAATTATTTCATAATTTTGATAAAAGGATAAAAAATAATTTAAAATAAAATCTGATAAATCAGGCATTAAAGACTTTGAACGAAAATCAGTCAACTAAGTTCTAACTATTTATTAATATATAACAATGAAAAAACTCAATAATTTTATAAAATAAAATCCTAATTCAATAAAGTAAGTTAAGTATAAAAATAAAATAACTAAATCTATCAATTATTGAATAAATCTGTAAATCAAAAATATACAATATAAAGATGAAAAATCTTAAAAATAAGTCAAATAAATACTAAAAATATAATTATTTCATAATATCTATAAGTATTATAGTAAAAATTATATATAAGATAAAATCTATGAAACGAGACAACTAAATCATCTAGTATAAAGGTTATAATAAAACATTCTAACATGTTTTAAAAGATCTATTTGAATCGTCACAAAAATATTACAGATTTAAAAGATCTATTTGAAATAAATATATAGTTCTCATGTTTATGTTTTTTGGTCTTTTCAACATGTTTTAAATAATATTTAGATTTTTTAATAAAAATTTTCACAAATTTTATAAATATTTTAAATTTCTTTTATATGTTTTATACTTTTATTTATTATTTCCAGATTAATTAAAGCTCAGCTTGAGTTCTTATTCCTTTGCGAATCAACATGGACTTTTGATAAATAAAAATGATTTTCGTAAGAAGTTAAAAGAATGTTTTAAAAATTATAAAAAATAACTTTTGATTTGAGATCTACTCAAAAAGTTGATAAAGTTAAATGAATAAACAAATCATATCTAACTTGATTCAAAACTCAAACTTTATTAGCAAGCAAACTTTAATATAATTAAAAAAAATCAAATAAATCAATAAATTAATTTAAGCAGATAATACATTCTGTTTTATTCAATTTATTTATACGTTAACCGCAACTCACTTGTGCCATGACGGACCGAATAAAAGAATACAAAATGACATATATAAAAAAACCTATTTGAGATTTAAGAAAAAAAAACCTACCCTAAGTGAACAGCTAAATAAATTATAAATAAAATTATAATTTTGTTTTCTCTCTCCTATTCCAACATAAAAATAAAATTATATAAAATATTAAAATATTAATGAGCATATAAATTAAATAATATTAATAAGCAGATCAATCAGAGTACAAAATTTTATAAAATATTGATTAGAAATTTCTTCGAATTTTTTCAGAGATTCGATGTACGTTAGTGAAGATTCTAGAAAAAAGAGTATATTCCAAGGATGATCAAAATTATTTTTAACCTTAGAAAAACAAAACTAACACATATTTAATGATATAAAACTCTCCTAAGATATAAAAATTAAAAAAAAAACAAAAAAAAACTAACACATATTTTAAAGATATAAAACTCTCCCGATCCCTGATTGAAAATTAAATTTACTCGAATATTAAGATTTAGAGTATGAGATTATATAAAATATTGATCATAAATCCATAGTAAAGATTCTAAAAAAACTTAAAGTATATATTTCAACCATATGATTATACAATAGTTTATTATACAATTTAAAATAATTATATTATTTCAACAATAGTTTATTATACAATTTGTATGATTTTAAGTTTCTTAAACCAAACAAAGATTTATCTCAATTAGGTTATACACTACTCAATTAAGGATCAATTCTTTGGTTTTTAATTTTTATAAATATTTTATATATTCTATAATTTTTTAGATTTAGGAAAAGATTAATTCTAATTAAATTAAATTAAATATAATCTTATTGATTTCAATTTTTTTGATTGTTAATTTTTTTATTTTTAGTTTAAAATATATAAATATCTTTCTAGAATTAGTTTTTATATATTCTTTATGATTTCAAGTTTTGAGTTTTATTTAGTATTATATTATAACTTTTATATTTTTCTTTTTATTTATTATTTATTTATTTTTTTGCATGTTATAATTTATTATATAGTTATTTAGAGTTTTTTTATATATATTTATGAAAAGATCAATATTAAATTATTAATAAAATATAAAATCAAAATGATAAATCAGTAATTATCTAGAATAAAATATAAATCTAAATGATACTTTATTTTATATTTTCTGATTTGAATATTACAAAAAAGAAAATTGGAAACTTTTCCATATTTATTCAATTTAATTTATAGATTAAGGACTTCAATTATTATTCTATATATTCCTAAGTTTCTTTATTTTTAAAATTAGTTAAATAATTATATTATATGAAAAACAGTTTATTATAAAAATTTTATGATTTTAAGTTTTGAGATTTATCTAATATTATATTATAATATTTTATAAACAAAATATAAATRAATAGTATTATAAACTAACTAGGAAATTCATTGAAGAAGTTAAATGAACTAATAAATACTAAAACTGAATTCTAGGAAATGATTAAATAAATCTAAGAAACAAATATATATATATATTTGTTTCTTAGATTTATTTAATCATTTCCTAGAATTCAGTTTTAGTATTTATTATATATAAGTATAATATATCATAATTATCTCAAAGTTAATCATAATTTTTTTTTTGTCTAGTTTAAAATTATTTTTAGATTTAGTTTATAATATTTAATAAAATATACGTCATATTTTTTATTTTTAAATATATTAATTATTCATGAATAAATATTTATTTAACCTAAATTATAAAATTCAAATGAATTATATTGCTCATTTATTTTATTTTTTTTCAATTTTATTAAATAATTATATAAAATTTAAAAATATTATTTTATATATTCTTTATGAATTCAAGTTTTTGAATTTTGTTTAGTATTATATTATAAATTTTATAATTTTTTTATTTATTATTATTTTTTACGATTATAATTTATTAGATAGTTATTTACGTTTTTTTTTTTATTTATGTAAATATTATG
>BMAC01000317.1:891762-929162 GCA_014905375.1 Phtheirospermum japonicum | reverse complement strand
TATTTGACCAGTCGATCGACTAGATTGGTCAGTCGATCGACTGGTTTCTCTCCAAATCGACTGGAGGACAGAGGGTTTGGGAATTTTGGGCGAAGCAGTCGATCGACTGAAGCTTAGTCGATCGACTGCCAGTCGATCGACCTCTTCTCAGCCCGATTGACTGAGTGAAAATTTAAAAAAAAAAAACAAAACCGTGAAAACCGTGAAAACCGAACCGGGACCAAACCGTGAACCGGCGGTTTGCAAACCGGCACAAACCGTCCGGTTTCACGGTTCGGTTCCGGTTGGAGGTTTGCGCCGAAACCGAACCGGCGGTTCGAACCGCCTGGACACGTCTAGACTAAATGATTCCCACCACCACCCCCTGTAAAGGTACGTTTTGAGAACACCCCGTCTTTTACAGATTCTTCGAGGCTGGTTCTGAATCCTACTGTAGCTCGTCTTAACCTACCTTTGTTATCATCATCGCAAATTAGAATTTTAAACCCATTCGATTAGGCACTTTGATACTAAAATTACTAATGCAACAAATTATTTTTTAAGTTTTTAATAAAATAAAGACATATGTTTCAATATATGTGCTTAATAATTTATCTTTATAAATTAAATATCTCGTACGCTGGGAATAGGAAACGAACTAAGACTATGCTGATTAGTTATTGATGGAGTCAATAACTTGTAGTTCAACTTCTGCAAATAGAAGTTTAATAGTTTGAAGCCGTCTGTAAAACGAATTAGGGACGATAATTTCCGACTGGTGGCGCCACAACTCATCTCACCCGGGGATAATTCGATCAAAGAGAGATACAAAATTATAAAAATAATTTAATTTTATGAAAATATGTTGAGCATGGAAAATTAAATTGGATATTTGTAATATGGGGTGTAATAGCAAAAAATAAACATATTTAAGTTATGAGAAAATTGAGTGCACTGCACTAAATATAGAATGAACCGAAAACAAACCATATATGTAATTTTTCATTAAAATAAAACAAAATCATAATCATACATTTTTTTCTCTATTATATTTACACATTTTTTTCATAAGAATAAAACAAAATCATCATTATACAAATCTCAGTGTTCCTCACTCACAGATTTATAATTATCAATCATAACAATAATTATTTAATTGTTTTTATACTTAATCAATTATCACCATTACTTAACACTCTTAAATTTTTAATTCCTACTTTCCAAAAATATTTGTTTCACACTATTTTCTCTAAAGAAAACGAAAACGAAAAAGAATAAAAGATTGAAAAGTTAAATGATTTGCGTGGTTAATTATGTTTGAATACCTTAAAGTTGAGTATTGTCTGGATTATTATTATTGGAGAAAAGATCAGAAAACACTTGTCTTTTTATTGTTGCAGGTTTCATTTTGTTTAAATCTTGTTTACGACCTTAATTTTCTGCTTGCATTACATATAGCATTTTCATTATATTTTGACTTCAAACTAAAAATAAAATTTAAAAAAAAAAAAAGAAGCTTCTGTTAAGGTAGCCAAATTGCACAAGAAAACCAAAACCTTTACGATTAATATATACACCCAAACGGCGACTCTACCAAACATGAGTCCGTAGGACCTAATTCTGAAAGCTCCGATATCTAATAGGAAAACTGAAATAAAATAAAGTAAAACAAAAAGTAAAAAACCTAAGGTCGTGTTTGGTTGCGCATTCGAGCACCCCAAGACATTTTCCCCCTGAAATCCCTATTCCCGCCACGCCGCTTCAACTCATCCAGTTGAGATTCCCACCTGGCTTTCCACACCCCCTTTTCTACCCTTTCCTGTTCAAAATAAATAAATTGTTTAAATTATGCTATTAAAAAAAAATAGAATAAATTGTTTAAATTATATTTTAAAAAAATAAAATAAAAACAGTACCTGAGTAGAAGAGGCAAAACCGAAACCCCCAGCCAAATCCCTGTCGTACAAAGCCCTGGTGTGCGGATTGGACAGGGTCTCGTACGCCTGGTGCACCATAATAAACCTCCTCGTGTACTCGTCCACTCGGCCCGGTGGGGAAACGTCCGGATGGTACAGTCTCGCCATCTTTTTGTACGCTTTCTTGATGTCGGAGGCCGACGTCTCCTCCTCTGCAACTCCCAGCACTTGGTACAGGGTCTCGCCCGCCGGGGAATAGTAGGCCGATATTCGGGCCGGACATCGGGCCCCGCACGGCCCGGATGAGCTTTTGATGGAGATTCTTGATTTCGTCACTTGGGAACTGAATGAGATGGCGGGGATGTTATCTGGGAGCGGTTTTTTCGAAATTTGGTTGAGGTTTGAGCAGAAATGGAGGGCTTGTTCGGCGCTTGAAACAACTGTTGAGTTCATTGTTTTCTTTTTCAGATTCTGTTTTTGATTTTTGATTTTATTTTTTCTCTCTGGTTTATCCAGCTGGTGAGTTTGCAGAGGTATTTATAGAAGGAAATAGAGTGATACAGATCTGAGTTGACATGTCGAGTCAAATGGGTGTGGACTGTGGATAAGTTTTCTAGAAATGTTTGGGAGAAAAAGAAGAAATTTTATCATTTTTAAAAAATGTTAATTGTAACTAGTATTATTGAATCGGTGTACGGAGTTGGGATACAGGTGGTGCTCTGTTTTTTGCTGCTGACAACTGTGGGGGACATTTTTTTTTTTAATTTGGAGCGGATCAAATCTTAACCGGCGGTTAAATTTAACCGATCCGTGTCTAACCGTAACCTAACTAGCCGTGAATCGATTAAGGTTACGATTAACCGTCATTTTTTTTAATTTAAATAAAATTTGAAAAATTAGCCGTTATAACCGTCGGTTTCGGTTAGCCGATTTAACCATCGGTTAAACTCGCCGATTAACCGGTTAAACCGTCAGAATTCTTTTTTTTTTTTTAACTTCGGTTAACCAGCGGTTACGACTTTCGGTTACGGTTAGAGGTTAACCTTAACCGTAACCTAACTGTCGGTGGCCGGTTGACGGTTACGGTTTCAACCGAAATCGGCGGTCAACGATTAACCGTAACCAGTCAACCGGTTAGGCGTTAACTTAACCTAATTAACACCTCTACTTCTCCGTCCCGTGAACATAGTCCATATTCCATTTTCATCCGTTTCACAAAGATAGTCCAATTACTATATTTAACATATCATTAACTTTTCATTTGCACACATACCTTTAATTTAATTAATATTTTGAAATACTAGTTTTCAACATGATAAATTGAAAATTGATGATTACAAATACAATGTCAAATCTTACTATTCAAATAACAAATATACTAATTCCAACATTGATTTCTATGAATATTAATTGAAATTAATAAATCCAAGAAGGATATAATTGAAAAATACGAAATAAATTAATGACTTAACTATATAAACTACTCATTTCTTAATGTGTATAAAATCACCACAGGACTATCATATTGAGACGGATGGAGTATATTGTTTTCATATTACTTATGAATACTTGTATGTAATTTGTGCGGTAAAATATTTGTTTAACTAAATGTTAATAAATTTACTGTATTAACTCAAAGAATGAAGAATATCTTTAGTTTATTATTTTTAATTTTCTATATCTTTAGAATTTTGGTAAAAGTAAACAATGTCTAATTCCACCAATTGCAAATCCTAGTTATGTCCATTTAACACGTAGATAAACGACAAGTATTTGATTAGTGAGTAATATAACCAAATTGTGTTTTTAGGTGCTTTGTGGACGAGTTGTAGATTTAGGTGATTTCGCACCATGAATATGCGAATTCATTTTTATTTTTTTTATGGTTTTGTACTCTCAAGGTGCGAAACTTATTTTTATTAAAAAAATATATATATTTTGATTTCGCAGGTTAAACCTACGATACCCATGTAAATCTACGATCGATTCACAAAGCACCTGAAAACACAATGTAGATTGATATATACAGTATTTGCCCATTTTTGCCCTAAAGGTATGCCCGAACAGATGCCAAATTGAACTGACCAATCATGTGTTTAACTCATCGAGGTCCTTGTCAAATTCTTGCTTAGACGACGATGTTATACTAACTGCATTGCTACACCGTATATATAATCTACAAAAGCGTACAAGGGTCGATTTTGGGAAAGGGGAAAAATTGTGCAAGGTTTGTGACGAATATTTTCCATCAGATATAATATTTAAATAATAATTTTTCATTTTTTGGGTTTCTAGTTTTTCCTTTTTCGTTTTCAAGAATTATGGTTGTTTTTTAAGAGTTTTTAGAGTTTTTTTCTTTTAAAACTTTGTTTTGGGAAACTGTCAAAGTGACATTGTCAGTTTGTCTCACAGAGTCACTGGAAAGGCACCTCTAATTTAAAAAAGTAAAAATTATAAAACTTCTAGACATGTTAACGTAAGCACTACTATTATGTAATCGGCTATAAAAAAAATTTCAAATTGATGTATGTAGACAAGAATAATTGGTACTTACTCATACTAGTTGGTTTCATTACTTAATAGAAGTAGTTAACACGACAATGTAAATGTTTCTTAATGATAAACCTTAATTATCATATTCGACTAGTTTACGCATGCAAACGGTTTCAAGATAAATGGTATTTTACAATCACCAGTTTATAAGAATTTTAAGGTGTTTGTTAAATGATTGGTGTACAATTTATAATATTATATACGTAAATACGTATTTGTAGCATTCATCCGATATGTATGAAATACAAAATCGAGTAGGAAATGGAATGAAGGATGCACCTCGTGAACATGTAAATATATAATTATAAATGTTAGGAGTGTCCACAATATAGAATATAGAATTGAGTGGAATTTAAAATTACATACAATTTTAGCTATCCTTAATTGAGAAAGATGTAGTCTTTTTGAAATTTTGGTGTCATTAACTTGAGATTTTATAATCTATATAATTTCGGCATCCTCAATATATAGTGAAATCTTATGGATTTCATTAAATGATGAATTTCAATGGAATCCTTTAAATTTTAAGTTAAAAATACACTTACACAATTCCTACCAAATTCTTTCGAAATCTTATGGAATTCACTTTTTTTATTCATATTAAAATTTAAATAATATATATTTACACACACACACACACACATATATACATATATAAATAATTAAAAGATATTATTTTATCAATCTAGTATTGAAACAATTATTCACTTTATTTTTTTTATTTTTTGCAAAAAAGAAATATAATCATTCTATAAGGAAAAATATTCGTGCAATTAAAAAAATATTTATTTCTTCTTAAAATTTTAAAAATCATGATATTTAAATATAATATGATATCACAATGATTACATTAATCACATTATCATATTTGCACATAAAGTATAACGAGTACTTATTATTAATTTTGCTTATTTTAGTTTATAAAATTATGGAATATTATTCTATTTAAGAAAAAAGACAGTGTTAAACTTTATATTTCTTATAATCATAGTTTTTTTTCCTTTTTTTTTTTACTTATTGAGCAGGAATGCATAACATTTAGCTTGTAATAAAAATAAAATAAGAGAAAGATCAATATTTCCAAATTTATAAAAAAAAGATTAATTTTAAAATTGATTATCTAAAAAGGAAAAAATAATTAATTAAAAAATTGGTAACATAATATTATGTTTTTTCTCAATAGTTCATATTTCTAATGATAACATTGCAAATAAATATTATTATTTCAATTTGTATATTCTCCCAAGTCGTGATTATTATTTATGTAAAAAAGAGTTATAATAATTTTAATACATTAAATAATTCTATTTAAATACACACAATTTTATAATATAGTTCCATAAATTTCTATTAGAATCCAATGAAATCCATGAAATTATCTATATAATCTATAGAATTCCATAAAATAAATATGTAATAGAATTCCATGACATTCCATGATCAACACTTGGATCGCAACAGTTAACAAATTTAAAAAATTGAGAGGCTCCCTATGCCATATGCCAAGGCCTTATTTTACATGTTTAGACTTTATAGTACTCAGGTTTATTGCATGAATACAATTGCGAGTTTAGATTAGGACACATTTGGGCACATAATCAATTTATTGTGTAAATATATATGTTGAAAACCAAATTAGTGATTGAATTTGTTTTATTTAGAAAATTTAAAAAATGAGAGAAAATATAAAGAAGAATAATTTTCTTTTTTTAAAGATTATTAATGAATATAAAATAAAAATACAATAATTAAAATTGATTTAATATAAAAAATTAGTAAAATAATAATATGTAGTTAGAGTTATTTGAGTGATGTAATAATAAATTTATAGTAAAATGCATAATAATAATAATTATTGATGGATTAATTTATTAGAAAATAGGTTGAAGAGATTTGGTGAGAAAAAAGTGCAAATGAATTGAACATATACATTTTGAAATAGTTAAAAAAAAAAAAAAAAAAAAGTACACTCAAACTGAAATAATTAATTAAAATGTACACAAGCGCTCCCCAAATTTCTTTGAACTAGCTTTTAGAAATGTTCTATCAAAAAAATATTTTCAATATACATATGTTCTTTGGTTTGCTTCAATAACTACATAAAATTTTTATGGGTATAAATTAATTTGTTTGAATAATTGGTTTGCTTCAATAACTAAATAAAATTTTTATGGGTATAAATTAATTTGTTTGAATAAAGCTGACTCGAGTATTTCAACATAAACTTCTATTTTGACGATGGGCATATGTCATTTTGTATTTCTGCTTTGTTTGTTTGAGTTGACATTTCAAAAACTTCTTCAAACTTAATTAATAGTAATTCTTTCTTGTTATATAAGTCGCTCCCTTTCATGGCGTCACTCCTATTTATTAAAGATTTTTACCAAAGTCAATATAGTTTTATAATTTTCCATTTTCAGACTCCAGTTATTATTATTATTATTATTATTATTATTATTATTATTAAGAATGTGGGTACCACTACCAGTTATCATATCCATAGACGGAAAGATTCCAAAAATTGAAGGATAAGGCTTCACAAAATTTCTTTATATTCTTTGCCATTCTTTCATGCTCATATATATAAAATTTATTTATTTTATTAACGGTGGGACCCCTGTCACCTGTTGGCCTGATGCAGAGTAGTTGCGTGTTGTGTTCAAGTTCGTCGTAGAATTCACATCACATGGGCCACTACGTGGCCGGCCCGCTCCTTGTCTACTTCAATTGTCAAGAATTTTTTATTCTTCTTTTTGTTTTTTAAATATTCAGAACATAAATTTATCATGAAAGTGCACCACCATTAAAGTCTAACTCATCGATAAATACATTATTTAATAATTAATACATTAGTATAGGTACATTATTTAATAAATAATACATTAGTATAAATACATTATTTAATAATTAATACTCCCTCCGTCCTAATTTGATAGTTTTACGATTGGTTTCACATATATTAAGAGATTGACAATTTATATAGTTAAGTTATTAATTTAGTTAGTGTTTTCCAATTATACCCTTCTTGGATTTATTAATGTCAATTAATACTCATAAAAATCAGTGTTGGAATTAGTATATTTGTTATAGGAATAGTAAGATTTTGCATTGTAATCATCAATTTTCAATTTACGAGGTAGAAAACTAGTATTTCAAGAATATTAATTAGGTATGTGTGGAAAAAAAATTTAATGATATATTAAATATGGTAACTAGACTATCTTTGTGGGACGAAAGCAAATGGAATAGTGGACCACTTTTGTGGGGCAGAGGGAGTATATCAGTATATGTACATCGAATAACAAATAATTATACACCAACGTATAGATGCATTAATTAAAGCTACGAAATACATTGCATTAAATGTAGTGTACTAGTATGTTACCCGTGCATTGTACGCTCAATTTTGTATTTACGAATGCTATTCCATTTTAATTACTTAATATATATATATATATATATATATATATATAGGAGAGAGAGAGAGAGAGAGAGAGAGAGAGAGAGAGAGAGAGTTAAGTAATATAAATTGAAACCATCTCATTATTTTTCATAGATCGAATACTATGAAACAATAAATATCTTGACTCGTACATAGATTATTATCGAAAGGAATTTGCTTTACAAATTATGATAATTTTTTTTGTACACAACATTTGTAGTTTTGTTACTACGTTTATTATCTCAACAACAATTAATATTTATAAACCCCGACGATTGACAACTCTTGACATAGCATTGTACAAGCCATTGGTGAAAATCGGTTGCTTCAAGAAAACTCCTATGTGAGAGGGAGATTGTCTTTGATTATTGTTGATCATCAAGGCAGTGTATGACATGATCACAAAAATTCGTCGTCGTCGTTTAAACAAAAATTGCAATCTCGATCATATAGTGTGATGGTCATCGAGGGATGAACATTAATTTATCTACATTACTTCCTCGAAGAATTTTAGCTTCTAAAATATAACAACTACCTTTGTTCCATTGATCCAAGACAATGTTCAACATTTCTCAACAACATAATTGGAATTCCAACTTTAAATCTTAGTTCATGGTTGGGCAATCCAAAATATTAAATTGTGTTTAGAAATCTCATTGAGTAGGTGTTCTGCAATATGATAATGTTTGAATCAGAATTGCATGTACTGTTAGAGCTATACCTTACATTCTCCATCATTCAATGAAGTCATATAATCGTTAATCAAATTGACTACATCAAGTGTCACTGTAAGGATTACATGACCCTCCAAGTAAACAAAGGATTCAGAAGTTATTCTATATTGTGGTGCTCTACACAATTGAGGCAGTAGAGTCACCATCAACTTTCAATAATAGATCATCTGGGATTTCAATAATAAAGACATCATCATTTGGTCCTCCACTTGTTCTATATTTTATGCTATTTATTCAATAATTTTTTTCTTAATTCAACACAATCGAGATCTAAATTGATATTTGCACCCTCATATTCTTCGTCAACCTCTATACTATTCAATGTTTCAATAAATGCAAAGAATTGACTATCGCGCGGACTTTGTACGGTCTTGTGCCTTTTGGAATTACGAGTAAGGTTTGATAAAATCTCCACTAAGAACTATTGTTTTACCTTTAAATGGAAGCTGCCCGAAAGGCAGGTTCTTCAATCCCATAACCCTTCAAATTTATGTCTAAAGTCCCAAAACAATGCATGTTCATCATCGGAGCTTCGCCCCAAATAATAAATTGTGCACGCACTATTGATTATGATAGTGGAGTCCCTTGAAAGATCAAGATGAATCTTGGTAAAAATGAGAAGTAACCTAGAGTTTTAATGTCCTGTTCTTCCTTTTACAAGAATTGGAGAAGTTATGAGGTAGAGGATACATTCAAAATATTTACACCATTGGAATCGCGACAACAGATAGCGTATTCCACACAAAATTCTCACCAGTACCCCCATATCCCTACACGAATAATACACCACTCTTGGTTGAATATACTAAATACATGATTTTATCATAAACTTGTTGATGATTAATATTCAAATTATTGACCAATTTATTTGTGTTCTTCTTTTCAAAATTAAAAATCCAAGTTAAACTAATGCGCGTCTACGTTTGAAAAGGGTTAGCTCGCCCGCAAGAGAACGGGGTCATTTGTAGACCGGTAAGTTAAACTCGGGTCAATCTCTCGAGGAGTGGAGATATGGAGTCAACGATGTTTATTAGAACACAAGTTCTAATACTAAACACGCGATCAACGGGGTTTTTGTTTCGAAAATCACCAAAGTAATTAATTTTAAGCAAAACTCGATAACTTATCTTGCTCCGAGGGCGTCAACCTCTTCGCAAGAATAGTTTAATCGATGAACAAACTCAACAACAATTTTTATAACTTATACCAAAGACCGTTCCACCAAATCTCATTCAGACATTCAATCGAACAGTTGATATGCATTCACGAAACACAATCAAAACGTAACAACCAAACCAATTATCTGAAACTGAATAATACAAATCACAATGATCATAAAATAAAACTTCAACAATCGTTCATAGATAATAAACGATCCACATGAAACATCCAACACAATGTTACGAAATCGTTATCTAACATAAACTATTAAACTAGACTACGAGATAAAGTTTAGAGATTACTAAATCGTGAGATTTCTCAATCACGATACTACGATGAATCTTGCTAAATCCTTGCTAATCCGGGAAATGAAATGAACCTCGCTGAATCCGGGAAGCTTGTCACGAACCTCCGTCTTCAACGATTACCCGAACCGATTGAACTTCTAAATATTATTACCGTAAGGGCTATAGGTCAAAAGTCGAGAAAGTTGTCAATTTTATCTTCCAATGTATATGATCCAGTCTTGTGGGTGAAAGGATGATTATTCTCTGCAGATTTCTGAGTTTAATAGGCCCAAGAACCATTTCGTAACTGAAGAATCCCGAAAATCTGCATTTGTAACCTTCGAATACGATCGGATTGCTCATTGGTCCGATCGGATGAAAATCTCTATCCTCTTGACCGGTCGGACGTAGGTCTTCTCCGATCGGTGTGTGTCTTGAAGGTCAATCCGATCGGTTGTTGGTCTTATCCGGTCGGATAATTGTTCTTTTGGCTACTTCGAGCGCTGATTCTTGGTCTTCATCACCCGGGTTTTGTCAAATGATTCGGCTGAAAGAGGAAAACAAGAAAAATGGCCAATTATTGAATAAAAAAGTCGAGAAGCTAAGAAAAAGGCTAAGTAATGCAAGATCATACAAACTAGCTTATTCTTGAGCTAAGAAGACTGTAAAAACACTAAAACATGACTCGAAATATGTACAAAAGTGTAACAAAAATGTACGAATCAACCGCCCTGTGCTTTATTAGTTTGTTCGTTCTCGAACAAACGAAAGAATTGAAATCAAGAAAGAGTGAAAGTGGTTAGATCAAAGAGTCATGTTGTGCATATACTTAGTTTTGCAAATATAAACACTTTTGTTGAGAGCTCTTAAGCTAAGCTTTTGTTACCTTTTTACCTTGAAATCAAAAGAATGCGTCCTCACATAAGGGAATATATTATGGTGCACTCATTCGCTCTTGTTTTTCAACAGGTAAATGTATATGCTCGGATCAAAATAAACATGCATTCAACGACTCGTACATCGCATATGTGTGCGCATTAAATCAAGAATCGGATTAGGACTTTCTAGGGTTTTAATGTAGGCTCTTTGGTAAGGTGTTTCATATATAAAGATGTGTAGCTAACTTGCGAACGAACGCAATCAATAACTCACTCAATCAAACATTTTTGAGCGTAGAGCATAGTTTTACTCCCCAATCCTCCAAAACAACCATGTACCATTATTTTTAGCCTTATAACTAAGGCTTTATCTCACCCAAGACCCTTATACGTGCCTTTATACATAAACTTTATTCATAACATCTAGATGCTCTTAAAGAACTTAAGCACCCTTAATTTCCTCTTCCTTTTTTTATTTTTTTTATAAACTCCACTAATTCCCACCATGCAATCGTCAATCTCAATAGACCAATAATAAATAAACTCACACCTCACAAACTTAAATGAAATAAGAGCTATAATGATGCTCATGGCCAAGAGACAGAATAAAGGCTCAAAAGGGCTTATTAGGAATTTATAGTGTTTTTTATTTTTTAATATAGCTGGGATCGGGTTTTATATGCGCCTATCGTCATTTTCAAAATCAAATGTACACATGCGACTTAGAGACTTCTCAAAACACTTATCGAATCACAGCATGTAATGTTGATAATCACACAAGGCTTCTCATAAGGGTTTTATTCATACTCTGAAAGCAAGGTGATCGAGTTTTGAAAGCTTCACAAAATTCCTAACGACTAAATGTTGTTATATATATATTATATATATATATATATATATATATATTATATATATATATATATATATGTATATATAAGTAGGTTTTGAAAACTTTGCACTAAACAAGCTCAAAAGTTTTTAACGATAGATCACACTATACATGATCCCGACAGGCATGCCAGTACAAACACAATAAGCATGGGAATGATTTAGACATAGGTTAAAATAAACAGTAGGTTAATTCATACGTAGTTACTAAATTTAAAAACCCAAGAATAAAATGATAAAAACGATTTGAATTATGCATGCGAACAGTTCCATCCGATTGGATATATCACCCGTCCGATCGGATGATGTGTAATTGACATGTCCGACCAGTGAATGTCGTTGTCCGGTCGGACAATAGGACAGTGTGTTTTATCTTGTCGGATATTCCTCCCGTCCAATCGGATGATACCTGTTTCGGTTGAAAATCGACCGATTTCACCCCCCCTGCAAAAAGAAATTAGCAAACTCCTGGTTGCTGACCAA
Source organism: Phtheirospermum japonicum (assembly GCA_014905375.1). NCBI lineage: Eukaryota > Viridiplantae > Streptophyta > Magnoliopsida > Lamiales > Orobanchaceae > Phtheirospermum > Phtheirospermum japonicum. The sequence goes on along the minus strand of BMAC01000317.1, from coordinate 916,841 downwards.
AATAAATAATAAAGGGGTAGGGAGTTTAATCATGCATAAATTTGAATCAATTATTTAGATATAGACACTCACGCACCCAACATAAATTTAAATTAAAAGAAAGTAAAAGTTTAGATAGAAATGATATAAATTGGGGCACGGGCTCGCTTATTGGTCCATGTCATCCAGAGGTGTTGGTGGGTAGCGATGCTCGATCCTATTCAATCATTCATCAATGGAGACGAGGTATCCATGGTTGGCTTGGACATTGTCGATCAACCTGGCGAGATATTTGTTTGTTTGTGTCATGTTGGCGTCCAATCTCTCCAAGGAACCTTGAAACGTTCTTTCTTTCTCTCTTGCCTCCCACGTATCCTGAAGAGCGTTCCGAGCGTATTCTTCTTGATTGAGGCTCATCTGCCTCATTTGATCCATCATGCTTTCTTGGAAATCCTGCTTCTGCCTCCATCGCGCTTCTGAGTAATAATAGTGATCACCCAACCCTTCTCTGTATAAGCTTCCCCCGTAGTTATTGTGCTCATAACTTTGGAAACCCATGTTTCCATCATCCTCGTCATCTTCCTCATCCTCATCATCGTCGTCATTATCATCGTCGTCCTCGTCATCGTCAGTGTCTTCAACGGCTTCGGCCCTCGTCTTCTCCACGCCCATCATGAAGGTCGGGATGGATATGTTCTGACCATTGAAAGTTCTGATTTCAACAAGCATAGGCACGCTCAGATATACAACATCGTTATCATAAGGGTCGACGCCATGGTGCCGTGCGAGCTCGGTGACAAACGTGCCCAAGGTGAGCTTTCTCCGTCTTCTTATCATTTATTTGTTGAACGTTTTCTATCGCTCTGATCAAGAGTGGATTTCGCGTCACCCGGTGGTGCGCGATCCACAATGCTCATAAATCGGACAACGAGATTCGAGTCATGTCCTCCTTCCCCAAGAATACTTACATGAAGAACTTGTACGTCAAGTACATTGCGTTTGATCATAATGATGTGGAATTAAAACGGCACCCGGGCTCCGATGGTGCTCCCATAAGTTTCTCCCACCAAACCTTCTTGTCATAATCGTCGTGTTGAAATGACTCATCCCCCGGTTTGTCGCTGTTTATTCCGAAGATGTCGTCGAGGTATCTTTTTGAGGTGTGGAAGGGTTGGTCGTGGAGTCGGCAATCGAAAGAGCCATCGACAACCGGTTTGTACTTTGTGAAGCATTCCAACATAAGAAGTCGGTGCCCGGGTTGCCTAACCTCCGCCCAATTCTCCAAGCTGAGGGCCTTGATGCCCGCCATGAACTTCTCCACCGTCTTATCGCCCAATGCGATTTTGTTGTTCCAAAATTCAAAATTGATATGTCGAGGAGCGTAGACGTCCCGTGCGATCAAGGATTTAAACATTGCTACCTCCCTTTCGTCAATCAGTTTGAATGGAGCCAACCCTCCACCGGCATTGGTCGTTCCTTTCCCCCGGCCTTTGCCCGAGTTGCTTCCCTTCCTTGGTCGTTAACCGGAAGCCATTATAATTAAGATTTCTAAAATTATAGGACAAAAACCTCTCTAAGGACTTTCGTCGAACACCTTCCATGCAGCAAACTTCCGACTAAAAATCAACTCCAATTTCTCCCAACAATCACTCCCCTTTTCACAACCCCTGCAAATCAATTCCCAAGCAGTTAAATTGTTTGAGTTTTAGCCTTTTTACCTTGCAAATCTCATATTCATGTTCTTGGTGTTTGAAGGAACAATTTAGGCTTGCTCCCTTTTTGTCCGAATGAATGGAATCGCGTGAATGTAGTTCTCCGATCAAATATGTTTATTTGCAAGAAGGATGGATGAATATTGCCTTGAAAATGATTTTTTTCTGTTGTTCTGTGAAAATAGGAGAGAAATTAATTAAATTATGAGATTTTTACGTTTAAGAAACCTGACTTTTATAAAATCTGCGTAGTCGTCCGATCGGATAATTTTGCTGTCCGATCGGATGCGAGTCTAGTGTGTTTGATCTGGTCAGATAGTGCTCTCCATCCGTTCGGATGGTACTGTTCGTCGTAAAAATTTATTTTTCTTTTTATTATTATTATTTTTAATATTATATAATATTATTTATTTTGTGTGTGTGTATATATATATATATATATATATATATATATATATATATATATATATATATATATATATTATTTGTATTTAATTACTTATGGACATTAATTTGTCCCTTCAATACTCATGAAAATAAAATTTGTTAAATAATAATAGATAATTCAAGCACAAATTTTTATTTATTCAATAATTGAGAATAATTGCTCTTATTCAAGCTAGAAATTCAACCAAAGAAGCCAAATCTTGATCGTAATCGCATAAGGTAAACAAAGGACTAAGATCCTACAAAGCTATTCGGGCATGGGGGTTGGGTTAGGTCCATAGGCCACGTCTTCAAGGTCCTTAATCTCCTCCTCCATCTTGTTGATTCTAGTCTTTAGCTCGATGATTTTGTCATCCGCCCTGAACAAGTACTTATGGAGCGTGGCTATGTCCTCCGTTAGTGTAATCTCCTCATAGATGTAGTTGGAGATGTCGGCCCTTAGCTCGTTCATTGTCTCCCGTTGCTCCTCTAATTTTGTTTCGAATCTCCCCACCATATCCTCATATTTTCTTCTAGCTCATCCGTAACCAAAGTTTGCGGTAGGTGGGTTTTCGCTCATGGCTTCCAATGAATATTCAAACACCATGGATTTGTAAAGAAGAAGATAGTTATGAAGAATAAGGACTTGTACGTTGGGTTTTATAGGGGTAAGAGGCTTAGGAGAAGGGAGTTTAAGGATCTTTTAAAATCGTGTCATTCCTAATTTTCTCCTTGAGTACCAAAAATAAAAACTCGAGAATCAGCCAATATTCAGTATAATCCTCATCAAATCAGGCTTACCTTACATAATACACTTACCAAATCCACGTTCAGAATCAGTTGATCTCGCCGCAACATCCGATTGGATACTATTTTGTCCGACCGGATTGTATGCATATTCCTGTATGGTCGATCATTACCCTTGTCCGGTCGGATGGTAGTCCAGAAAGTTTGATCCGACCGATTTCCTCCATCCCTCCGATCGGATGGTTGTGCTGAAGGTTGATTTCAAGCTTTCCAAATATTTTAAAGCATAAATAATAACTTCTAGTATGAAAAAAATATATATATACAACGATAAAAATAATTATAAAAACACTTTTGTTACCTCCCAAGAAGTGAAACTTTTAAAGTCCTTTGCTAGACGTTACCTCATTCTGGTTCACGAGTCTTGAGGTGGATCATCAAGTAGCATGACCTCATGATCAGTTATGGGAATGGGTTTCCCATGGTATAATTTTACCTGATGGCCATTGACTTGGAACGTGGAGTTGCTTTTCTTGTTGTATAAAGTAACGACCCCAAATTTGTTGATACCAGTGATCAAATATGGCCCACTCCATTTTGACTTGAGTTTCCCTGGAAACAATTTAAAACGTGAGTTAAATAGTAAGGCTAGTTTCCCTACCTCCAATTCTTTTGGAACAAGATTTTTGTCGTGTATGTCTTTCATCTTTTGCTTGCTTTCCCATGCCATCTCACAGGAATCGTTTCTTATTTCCTCAAGCTCGCTCAATCCCAACTTCCAAAATTTGCCGGCCTCGTTCACATCCATATTAAGCTTTCGTATTGCCCAGTCCGCCTTGTGTGCTAACTCAATCGGAAGATGACAAGCTTTTCCATACACTAAACGATCATGCCCAAAACCATTTTGTGGGCCATTTGATACACCCACAATGCATCAACGAGTTTCATTGCCCAATCTCTATGGTTTGGCTTCACTGTCTTCTCCAAAATGCCCTTGATTTGTCGATTGCTTGTTTCCACTTGTCCTGACATTTGTGGGTGGTAGGGGGTTGCTACTTTGTGTCGCACCCCATATTTTCTCATCAACTGCTCGAAAGCACGGTTACAGAAATGGCTCCCTCTGTCGCTTATTATCGCTCTTGGCACTCCAAAACGGCTGAATATGTTCTCGTGTAAGAACTTGAGAACAATTTCGGAGTTAGCCTTCCGAGTTGGTATTGCTTCCACCCATTTCGAGACATAATCAACTCCAACAAGGATGTACTCATACTCTCCACTCTTCGGAAATGGTCCCATGAAATCGATGCCCCATACATCGAAGATTTTGATTACTTGATTCGGAACCAATGGCATCTCATAACTCTTTCCTATCGAGCCCGACCTTTGACAATTATCGCATGTCTTGCAGTAATGGTGTGTGTCAGAGAATAGTGAGGGCCAATATAAACGGGATTGGAGGACTTTGAATGCTGTCTTCTGACTCCCGAAATGTCCTCCCTCTTCATGACAAAACCTCAACACGTCGCTCTTTTTTTTGTCCGGCACACACCTTCGATAAAGTCCATCCTTGCAACGTTTGTATAGGTATGTATCTTCCCAAAAGAAACTTATGCATTTAGACAAAAATCTCTTCCTTTCTTGTGCAGAAAGGTGGTTAGGGATAATATTACACGCAAGATAATTGACAAAAGGATGTCTGTTTATAATTGAGAGAAAAATGAATCATAAATAGATGCTATAATTCATTATGATTGAGTATATTTGTTAGTCCGAAAAAATAATCTTACACGTAAAATCTATTATTCTTGATTGTCAATACACTCTCCTTCTCCATGGTCAGAATGAATATAACCATCTCTTAAGGTTATTGGAGGTTCACTAATACCAATGGAAAATGGTGGGGTTTCATCGATGGGGCCGTATTGGTCAGACCTTGATTGAGGTAGACCTGAATTCGGTAGCAGACAAGAGCTGATGGACCAATTTTAATGAAGAGCACTCGAAGCTCTTTCGGAAGGAAGTAAGGTCGGGAAAGACCTGTTTGAGGTTTGAACCGAAGAGACAAGTAGGGACCACTTGTCAGAATCCACTAACTGAACGGTCCTTAATTCACAGATTCCATTCCCGAGATCCCGGAAAAAGGTCCCCGCTGGGAAGAATCCATGTATGCCTGACAGACCTGAAATTAGATAAGAACTGACACCAATAAGAATCAGGGGCGGGATGTCGAGACTGATCTGCCCACTTAAGAAGTATTCTTAAAAGGGTGACCCTGAGAATGATAAGGCCAGAACAGATTTGGTCAGACCTGACCTACAGCTTACCTAAGAGGGGGCAAGTGGGACCACTTGCCCAGAATATGTTTCCCAAAACGGCCCATGATTCGCGGCGCATGTTCCCAGGATCCCGACTGGGGTCCCCACTAGGATGAGCTATAAATATCCCAGCTTGAAGGTTGGGGAAGGTAAGTCATTCTGGAGAGCATCTTTTCTTGCTTTTCTTTCTGGAAAACACCTCATCGCTTACTGATTTAAGCATCGGAGAGGTTTCCACCGGAAAATCACCGGTGGTCCTTTCTAATCAGTTTTTGTGGTGCAGGTTCAGGAAGCTCTGGTCTCTACAAGTATTAATTGGGCAGTTCACTTTTTAGGCCGAAACAGCTAACACCAACAATACTCCTTTTGTTGGGGAGGACCAGAGACCACCTAGAATCGACAGGATCAAAAACATAAAAGACTTGTTTTTCTTGTGATGCAAGTATAAATGAATCATCCCGATAACCCGACCGACTAGAATTAACTGAAGTGGATCCCAAATCATCAATGATTTGCACATTTTTGTACGTGTTTATGTTAACTTTATGTGTCGTGTTTGCGTGTGTTTCGCTTGCATCGATGGGTATTAGGAGTCGATTAGGCCTTATTTTATAGTTTTAGGTTTTTGTATCATTTGCGTGGTTTTTATTATATTTTCGTAGTTTTTCACTCATTTTTATATTCTTGGCCGTAGAATGACCAAGCAGGACCCGCGCACGTATGGGCATTCCATTCGACTCGCTATGAAATGGAAAAGAAAAGACAAGCAAGGGAACATAGCGCAAGCAAGGAACAATAACCGGTGGACGGTGTTGGAGCGAAAAATAAGAAAACTGAGCCGGGAGCAGCCATGTCAGTCGATCGACTGAACAAGCATAAATCGACTGCTCGGCAGTAAGTTTTGCCGGAGGACAAAGTAGTCGATCGACAGGGTTTCCGTCGATCAACTGCTAGTCGACTGACTGGTGGTCAGTCTATCGACTGCCTGTTGATCGACTGGTAGTCAGTCGATCGATTGCGATGCAGGAAATTCTATGGTTTTGACCCATTATGACGAATTTGCCCCTGCATCCATGTATATATATCCTATCCCTCTCTCCACCAAACCTTATCCCTTACTTGGTGGTTTTGGACTTGTTCCATCTTCTCAAAGCTTTTACTTTTCCATTGCTATAAAACCCTAGATTATAATCTTAGTTTAGTTTAGTTAGTTTTAGTTAGATTTTCATAACAAGTGTTGGAAAAGGTGACATTTCCTCATTTGTGGTGCTTGTTTTTTTGAAGACTTTGATTTATCCTTTGAAGGTTGTGGCAAACTTGAAGCTTTTGTGTTGAATGCAAGATTGGTAGTAATATTTCTCTTTTATGTTGTGTTGTATTTGTATTGTTGTTATTGCCTTGGCGTTGGTTGTTTAATTGGTAGGTCTTGTTGTTTTTCTTGGCATTATAATTTCTCACTTCCAACTTATAGCTTTTAGTTTTCTTTGTGCAAGAACTCCATTGTATCATAGTTTTGAGGCTTTTTACCCCTTTCAGCTAACAAACATTTGGTGTTTGAAAGTCATAAGGGGCTTTCCTCTTTGATAAACTTGACTTATTCTCATTTAAATTACTTCTACTTCTTCTAGTTTCAAAGCTTTTATTTTCCCTCCATTTCCTCCTTCAAGACTTATAAGCTTAAAATATTTAAGTGGTTTTAATTTACTTAAGTCTTTTAATTAGGGTTTAATTAGCTTCATTAAAATTAGTTATGTTCAAGCAAGCTTTTAATGTTCATTAACTTTTGCATTAGTTAGTAATTTCAAGCTTTCATTTCAATTCAAGTTTTAGCATTAAAAATCAACCCAAACCAACGACTTATCGCTTTCTTAGATTAGATTAGTTTAATTAAGATTAACAAGAGATTAAGTAAAAACACCGATTGCCAATAATATCTATCCTCGAGAGAGATGACTCGAGAACAACTTACTGCTCTATAATCGACTCCGTACTATTGCGGAGACGATTTCTAAAACTAGAGTGTTAAGATATCTTTGACCAAATTTGGTGCCGTTACCGGGGATAGATTAAGGCTAATGGTGTTCTTAATTACTCTTCTTGTTACCTTAGTTAGTAGTTAGGTTAGATTAGTATTTTGTGCCACATTTTTGAAGACTCGAGATTATTTTGACTGAAGATGGCAAACTATCAAGCGAGATCGTCATATGATGACTTATACGCTCCACCTTTCAATGAAGAGATGTTTTGCCCAACATTCGATTGGCACGGGTGTCGACCAATAATTCCTTTGAGCTTTGCCATGCGGGAGTACGATCTAGATGAGTTTTACCTCGAGCAACTCCTAATTTTTCATGGACTACCGAGCGAAGACCCGCTGAACTTCATCCAAGAGTATAATACCATCACCCTGACGTTCCCTCTTCTCGGCCTGCCGATAGATCAAGTGAAGATGCGACTCTTTATTTTCACGCTAAAGGATCGGGCGAGAACATGGTTGCTGGATTTAGAGCCTGACTCCTTGATCGTGGGAGTAAATTTATGATCAATTCATGGATACGTTCTACTTTCACCCATCAGAACCTCCGAATCAACAATGGGCCCCACTTTCAATTTTCTACAATTCGGCCCACAATGACCCTTATACCAGTTGTTCAGATCCTAGTTTTGGTCATCACATCCCAGCTGCATATCACGATTGGAGATATAATGACACATATGCTCCTCATGAACTACATGCTTATAATCCGAGCTATGATTATTATCCCTTGTCTCCTTCGTATATGGAATCAAGCTTAAACGTTTGTTTAGAAGAAATGTGTAAAGAGGAGGTTATTGGAGATCTGGTTGAATGTGACGTATTTAAGGAGGAATAAGAAGTAATTTTTCCATTGGAGTACCCGAAGGATGTTGGAGATTTGAGCCTCCTAGCTCTTGGTGAAGAAGGTGGAGTTATGGTGCCGATTTTGGAGGGTAGTGAGACTATTGAGTCACATTTTGATCCACCCGAAGCTATATTGAAATTTGATTTTGAGGTGGTAGACGAAATAGTCGAGAAGGTGCCCGATCACCCCATGCTACAATTGCCATTTTGACATATTTGAGGTGATCGATTACTCGCGGTTCCGACCTCCAAAGCTAGTTGGAGTGTTTTTCATCTCGGGACGTGCTTTTTGTGCCCGCCTTGGTGATTATCATCACCAATTCGTGCTCTTGGAGAATACCAAGGTGTGGCACAATCGTCATTTATTTCTAGACCTGGGATAACATCGAATGGACGTCGTCAAGCTAAAGACGGTAATCAAGTGCTTCTTGGGAGGCAACCCAAGACTTTTAACTTTATATGTTTTTGTGTGTTTTGTTCTTTTTGTTTCTGGTCCCCTTCAATTTTGAGGCCCATTGGATGATTTTTGTCGCTCAACTCATCATCACAAGCGTGACTTTAGGGATGTATCTCTCTTTCTCTTACCTTTTACCATACTTAGCTTAATTCTTCGTATTATACAATGTGGACATTGTATGGTTTAAGTGTGGGGGGGTTTGTCCTTGGTTTGGTTAGTAAGCTTTTGTATGTTTGCTTGTGGTTGATTTGAGTTGTGTTTATTGATATTGATTGGAATCTTGATGAAGTGACGTGGTTAGATGCTTTGGTTAGGATATTTAGACTTTCGTTCGAACAATAGTGTAATTGTGGGGAATGAAGTGTAAATATTCTATAAAGTGTCTTGTCTTCTGTTTTATTCTTGTTTCGTTCCAAAGATTCGAATACTCTTCACTAGCCCCGTTTTCAGTTAACCTCTATTGGATTTTATGTAATTTTTATTTTTATTTTTATTTTGGAGACGTTAAAACTCCACGTGCAAAGTTGAAAAATATCATCAGTTGCACTTAGCAACGTAAGATTGGAGTCAATGAACTCTCACTTTTGATTTATGTACATTATGCTCGTTTAGTACCTCATCTCTATAGGTACTCATAATTAAAAAAAATGAAGGAAAAAGAAAAAGAAAAAAAGAAAAAAAAGAGAAAAAAGAAAATAATAATAAGTACAAGAAGAGAAAACCTTGTAGATTTTCCAGCCCCTTGAAATAATAATAAGTAGCTTTTCTTTTTAAATAAAAAGCTCGTCCGCAAGACAATGGAGCAATTGTAGGCGGTAAGTTGGACTCGAGTCGAATCACAAGGAAGACTAATCGAAAGTCATTCTGGTGTTTGACTTTACGAACATAGAAACAAAAGGTAAGACTAAACTAAACACGCGATCAAATTTGGTTTGGGGGTTTCTAACATCTACGAGCAATAATATTGAAAGCTTAAAAAACGATTAATAAAAGTAAGGTTCTAGTGCGCCAGAATTATCTCCACGATCGGGGTTGTCAATCCCGATGGTTCTAAATGATCCTAGGCACTAGAACGATGAAATTATCCTACAAGCAACATCATGATCAAAGCATAATTTCAACGCAAAGCATGAACATAATCGAACGGTAAAAGGAATACGAACTAAATTAACATAATCATTCAAAGATAATAAACATTCAAAGATAACCAAAGCCAACTACAAAAAGTAAATAACAAAGTTCAAAAACACTTATAATATAAAGAAAACATCAGCCATCGAAAGAGCCTTCATCGACGAGGAACGACTTCAACGACGAACAAAAGCAAAATTACGAAACTACGAACTATTAAACATTAATCTTGCATGAATCAAAAGGGTGGCAAGAACCAAGGGATTTCTGCAATTTCGGACCTTCTCCCCAAGTTCCAGCCCCTTGAAATGAAGAAACCACCGGCCTTTTATAGATTTTCCCGAAATAACTTCTCAAACTGCCAGAGCATCGACCGACGCGGGCTGAGCGTCGGCGTCAACGCGTGCCAGGGTTGTCGCGTTGACTCGGCAGTGCGTCGACCGACGTGAGCATGAATCGACGCGACTGCAAGTTTGCGTCTACGTGTGCGTCGACCGACGGAGCTAGGATCGACGCTACTGTAGCTTTGCATTGGCCTAGCGTCAGTCGACGCGAGCGGCTCTCGGCATCGACACGGGCGCTGCATTACGGCATCTCCAGGGCTTCGGCAAGTCCTGTTTCTTCGTCTCGAGTTGAAACACTAAAACTAAGAAAAATTAGATTATTTCATATAAAATAAAGTAAAAAAACATTAAACACCAAACGAAACGAAAAACATCAAAAGGAAGAAAAATGACAAAAAGATAAACCTAAACACCCTAAAATCACACAACACATGATGCAAAAATACACAAAAATCACATACAAATAGGTACAAATCAGCGACAACCACCATTTCCACTTTCTCAAGCTTCGTTTCTGGCTCATCAAGACAATTCAACATTACGTCAACCTAACATAGAGTCAATCTTAATCGAATTGACAAAATGGCTTGCGAGTTTGGAAACACAAGTTGGGCAAGTGGCGATGGATGTTAATGAACTTAAACGGGCCCATGAAAAAGACAATCTACCAAGTCAACCGGCTCAAGCTCAAGCCGTGACAATTCTTCGAAGTGGCAAGTTGGTGGATAATAAACGATTTTTTGCCCTCAACCCAATTTCAACAAGATTCGACCATGCAAGGCTCGGACAAGCGCGTGGCTGCTCCTAAGACATCCACATCTTCTTCAAGTGGTGAGGAGGAGACACCTACATCGTTTGTTCGACGGTTATTGTACATAGTGACCATGCGGCATTGCGATATCTATTCAGCAAGCCTCAAGCGAAGCCGAGGCTAATCCGATGGATACTCTTGCTTCAAGAGTTCGATGTGGAGATCAAGGATAGGAAGGGGTGCGAGAACGTTGTCGCCGACCACCTCTCTTGTTTGGAGGTCAAAAATGGAGAGAGGGATCTCATTGGAGAAAACCTTGCGCACGAGAATTTATTTGGTGTTTCCGTCACACCGTGGTAGGCCGACATTGTTAACTACCTCGCTAGCAAGGTGCTCCGCTCGGAACTATCTCATCACGAGAAGAGAAGGTTTCTTGCCACGTGCCGAGGGTATTATTGGGATTACCCTCATATGTACAAGATTGGGAAAGATGGTATGATAAGACGGTGCATTCCGGACAAGGAAAAGGGGGAAATTTTGACAAAATGCCACGATCACCTAGTAGGAGGGCATTTCGGATGGCAAAAGACCGCCTACAAGGTCCTTCAATCGGGTTTTTATTGGACCACTCCTTTCAAATATGCCCATGAACATTGCAAGACGTGTGATTGATGCCAAAGGACGGGAAGTATAGGCAAGAGGAACAAGATGCCGATGACGTACAACTTGGACATCGAGATATTCGACGTATGAGGGATCAATTTCTTGGGCCCCTTTTCGATGTCTCACGAGTTCGAGTACATTTTGGTCACGGTCAATTATGTGTCCAAATAGATCGAGGCGATTCCGACGAGGAGGAGAGATGGTGATACCGTGGTTAAGTTTGTTCGGAGCAATATTTTTAGTCGTTTTGGAGTTCCGAGGGCGATTATTAATGATGGCGGCAAGCATTTCAATAACAAGCTACTCGTACGAGTGTTGAAGAATTATGGGGTCGTGCACAAGGTGTCCACTCCATACTGATTCAAACTTTTGTGCACCCCTTTTTAAGATATTTAATTTTAAACACGCAAGCTTGCTCGCAAGAGTACGAGGAACTTGTAGGGTGGTAAGTGGACTCAAGTTGATTCTCTCGAGGACAACTGTTCGGTATCTTGGATGTTTTTCTCAATCACAAATAAACAAATAATACATACAAATTGGGGTTTTTTGAGGGTTTTGATTTAATCATTATAAACTAAGAAATATTAAATTAAAACTAATTAAACTAATTATCTTAAACTAGATTACCAACTAAAACTAAGAGCAATAATTAAATTACTTAAACCCAAGAACTAAGAAATAATTAAACTAGCAATAAAAAGCAGTAATGATTAAGTCTAATCGATTCTCATGAATAACATGAAAGAATCTAATAAACATGAATATAAGCAACTATCATTAAGCAATTTGATCATAGGAACCTAAAAACGGGTATTTAAACTTAAATCGATTCGCATAAATAAACTAGATGAATCGAAAATATCCAAAGTATCAAGCATAAAGTAAATTGAGAACAAATTATCTTACCATAGAATTAACTAAGATAGTAACTAAGAAATTAAATCTAAGCATTCGACTAGAAATTAACTAAGAGAGTGTTTAGAGAACTTATTGAGACTAATAAAAACAGTAAAAATCTCCAACGAATCCGGAGTTGGAATGAAAATCTTGACTTGAAGTGAATCTTGAACCGTAAGGAACTTGAATCTTCAATCTCGATCTCTAACTACGTCATGGAATGTGTAGATGCATTATTTTTGTGCTCTGTAACCCTAGGTAGTCGTGTCTCTCTTTAAAACCCGAAATATGAAGGGTATTTATAGATATAGCATGTCTTGGCGCACAACAAAACCTAAAAATGTGTTTCTAAGCAGTCACGTCGACTTCGCATCGACCGACGCGAACAGGGGCTCGGCATCGACGCTGCCTGTGCGTTCGCGTCGACTGGGCAAGGGCGTCGACTGATGCGGTCATGGATCGACGCAACTTAAAGTTATGTCGGCTTAGTATCGACCGTCGTGGGCAGGGTCGCATCGACGCTTGCGTCGATCGACGCTACTGAGAGTATGTCTCATTTTCTCTATCTTTCTACTACTCGTGCACCGAAAAGCTCGTTCTCGACTCTTTGAACATCGAACTTCGTCTATCTACGCGCTGAACTCTTTCAGTTACCTATCTGTAAGATGAGAACAATGAATAATCACCTATTCTCATCAATTACGATCAAAATACGGTAAAATAAGTTAGAAGTATAAAAATACAGAATTAAGCTTAAACTACCCAACTTATACCAAAAATAAATAGAAAAATGAACTAAAATACTAATAAAAATAAGGAAAAATATGCGCTAATCAACTACCCCACGCTTAATTGGTTTGTTAGTCCTCGAACGAACGATAGATTCAAAGTATAACAAGAAATAAGATCAGATCAAGCAATGAGTCGTGCTATGCTACATACATAATTTTGAAAATATAGGTACAAGTCACGCAACATCAAACACTCCACCCTTATTACATTGTCGCTTCATAAACAAAATCATGCATCATCTCAAAAGGGTAATATATAGGGTGTACGCTCAAAGCACTCAAGTATTTTCTGCATGGGACGTGTATACACTCAAATCATACAAAACATGCACAATAAATAAGCACGGAAAATCAATCTCTTTTCAATCGTAATTTAAGTGTGCTATTAACAAAGAATCGGAAAAGGTCTTTACGGGTTGTAATGTAAGGCTCTTTCGACGGGTATGGAATATATAAGTCATGTGGCTAACTCATGATCTAACGTGATCAATAACTCACTCAACTAGTATAATCACGAAGCAATGTGCTTCACCTAGTTCAAAAATAAAAACCTCACTAAACACTCATAACGTAGCCTTTAAACATAGGCTATTTCTAAACTCGTAACTCTAAACCGACTTTTGCTCAAACCACTTAATCACTATTGAAGCTTATTATATGCTTCTTCTACAAACACAACTCTTTGCCTTTTAAACATTTGGCTTCATAAGAGAATAAACAATAAAACACAAGCCTTTATAAGCACGTAGGCAATTACATAACACGATTCACCAAGATTCACCATCTTTGTTTATTATTTTTTATATTTTCCCCTTTATTATTATTATTATTATTATTATTATTATTATTATTATTATTATTATTATTATTATTATTATTATTATTATTATTATTCTTTAAGGATGGTGATCCTTTATTACAACTTTTCATAAATCCCTGATAAAAATTCTAAAATACTAACAACCAATAAAAATAACGAACTCCTACCCCACGCTTTTAATGGGTTTGTAGGGGTCGACTAAAAACACACATGGTTATAGGCATGGATAATTTGGCTATGATTGGCTCATTCGGAGTTTATAGTGGCTAAAATATATGGATATGACCGGAATAGGTTTTTTTTTTGTGCCTTAACCTCATTGTCAAAGTTAACTACACACAGCGGTTTCAAAGAGATATCATTACTGAAACTTAAGCAAAGATGATAATCACTCAGGCTACTCACTGGCTTTTGCACGAAAAAGTTTTGAATTGACGCTGCTTTTAAGGTTTTGCGAAATCAATTGCGTCAAGTATACAATATATAAATAATAATGTTGGAAAATTTTATGCACTTATACATGCTCAAAGACAAGAACATCAAATCAAACACAGTCAACTTTGACAGGCAAGCCATACAAACACAATATCGCGCAGGAATAGAAATTAATCACATTTAAGTATTTAATTATTATAGGCCAAATATTAAAAATTACACAATTAAGCAATAAAATTCACACTCGACCACCCCCTCTCTAAAAATCCCGGCAATCTCCTGATTGCCACAAATACATCCAAAAGTCAAAAAAAAGAGGAAGGAAAAGGAAACATCCCTGAAAATATAGAAGGTTGAGCCGCTACTCATTGAATTGTGCAATTGTCCGTCGCTTCAACATACGTGATATGAAATGTCCTGAGAAAAACAAAAAAAAACAAAAGAAAAAGAAAGAAAATAACAATATTTTTGGATTTTATTATTATTATTATTATTATTATTATTATTATTATTATTATTTATTAAATTAAAAATAACGATACAAAGATTTCCGAACTCGCGTGACCCATCGTCCTCGGGAAATTCATCAACGTCCATGCTGGGCTGGGGGGACGATGTCTCAAATCTCTCCTTGAGTCGTGAAATATGAGCTCGCATCTTCCTCAAGCTCCGTTGGTTTTGCTCGTGATTCGTGTCTATCTTGTCATCGATTATTTGGAGCTTGTCGAACATCTTCAATTGAAATACTCGGTTATCTTCGAAAAATTGGCCCCGATTGGGACTCGGGCCCGAATTGGTACGTAGGGCCGGCTCCATTATCACGTCGCCAACCTCGTCACTCGGTCGAAACAAGGATCATCCATGAGTAGTGGATCTCACTCGGGGTGCAGGGGCACGTGTCAAAGAAAGTGGAGATGTCCCGATTGGTCGAAAACCATTTCCGGCCGGATCGAACCCGAAGTGACGGGCTAGGCCAGTAATGTACGGTGCGAAGGAGAGTAAAGGCGATTTACTACCCGGCGTACCCTTCGAAACATTGCAGAGTCCTTGCACGATTAATGGGTAAAGCCGGGGTTGACGACCGTCAAGAAGGCATTGTAGAATGTAAAGCTCGGGCTTGGTCGCGTATGTTGCCTCATTTTTGCACAAGACGATATGGGCGGGGATTTTATAGGCTACATATAGGGCGTCATCTTGGATTTTCGAGCATGGAAATCGCTTGCAATCTCCCATGTTGCCCCCGGTTATCATCCCCCAAAATGAGGCTATATCGAAGTCTTGAATGCCTACCGGGTGGTCCCCTTCGGTCGGAAAACCAAAAATATTACCAGAAATCTCCTCGTCCACATAGATTTTGTTTCCTCCCAAACGACAAGAGAACATTTCGCCATTGCAGATTGTCAACGTTGTGAAAAATTGGAGCATAAGCTCGCCAAATCCGGGAAGGTGCATGTGGGCGAAATATCCACAAACGAGGCCATTGACGTAACGGGAAAGGTCAGTATGGTGCTCCGAACCATTTGAGGCTTTCTTCTCAATTCCGTCCACATTTATAGTCCGATGGGTCGCGAACCCCCATTGTCGAATTGATTCAAAAATGTTCCCCTCCTTTTTGTCAAAAATTGGGAACGTCGCTCCGTATTTCCTCGAAATATCCTTACCTTTTCCCTCCGAAGACATTATCAATGAATACAAAGTTGAACGGGAATGAAACTTCTTGAAAATAAAATCCTTGGGTTCTTTGGGGAACTTTGTCGAACACTTGGCGTGCGTGTTCAATTAACCAAAAAATTGAGTAAATCTTGAACCAAAGCCTTCCCAAACAAAACCAACAACAATCAATATTAATCCCAAGATAGATATAGCGAAGTACCTCGACAATTGTTGCTCGAAACTAGCCCGTTTCTGGAAAATTGCTCCAAACCCACGTAGCCCGTTTGGAGAAATTAGCTTGAATGTAAGTTGAAGGCAGAAATTCTGGGTAATGTTGGCTAATTGGGTCTTGTGTTTGCAAGAAAATAAAGAAAGAAGGAAAGTATTTGAGAAAGGAAAGAAGGAATTTTGAAGAAGAAAGAAATTGTAAGTTGAATTGTGAAGAAGAAGGGGAAGAGGGACGGTTTTATTAGGAAAAAGGGGGTGTGGCCGCGGGTTATGAAGTTATGGGTCGGGTCAGTGGGCCAAAATCCAAGTTTTAAATGATTTCTGGGCCGGGTTTAGGTCGCGTCGACGCTGCGTCGATCGACGCGAGCTAAATCGATGCGACATAGACCTTTATCTCGACAGGTGCATCGACCCTGCGTCAACCGACGCGAGCCAGTCTTGGCGTCGACGCAGGCGGAAAATGCTGCGTCGATTATTCCTTCACTTGATTGATTAATTCTCCTCGTTCGAGTCGTTCCATCTGTTTTAAAAAGATAAAAATTAAAATAAAACATGAAATAAACTAAAAATAAAATACAAAAGAATACACAAAGCTCGGGTTGCTTCTCGAGAAGCGCAAATTTTAACGTCGCTTGCTCGACGCTATATTGTTCGTTTAATTCCAAACGTGTGGTGGATCTCCAAAATCCACCAACTTGCGACCTCGTATCGGCAGCCCTTTATCGTCATATTATTTAATTCTATGCTTGTGGACTTGAAAGGTTGACTTCTCGTTCTCATTGTACAAATTGGCTACTCCAGATTCGTCTATCTCTTTTATCAAAAATGGTCGCTGAATTGATATTAGCTTTTGGATCAAACTTACGTTTATGATTATACAGTACTAATTGATCGATCTTGAACTGTATGCCATTGGATTTCTTGTTGTTAGCCTCCTTCGATTTCTTCTCCTTCCTCGTCCAATCGTTGATATATGCCTCGCCCTTGTTCTTTGCACGTTTAAAATTTTTGTCGGGGTCGAGGGAATCGTACTTTGAATGATTTATTGGTGGATTCAACTCCACCATTGGCTTGATCTTAGGTGCTTCATTCCTCACATCTAATTCATCTTGAAATTCTTCAATAATATCGCATATGTTAATACCTTGTAACTCGATCAAATCCTCCCCACTCAAATGCTTCTCGTCGTCAAACTTATCAGACTCCTCACTTAAATCAAATTCTAGTGTATCCCCCACCTTTCTTAGAAATCTGACATCGTCTCTGTTTCCTAACTTTTCCAAAATTGTGATTCCTGTTAGCTCGTGGATGCATGATGTAACGGGGTCAAAGAACGAACAATCATTTTGCATGGCAGAGGTGGGAGTGTTTTGAATATCCTTTAGAGAAAACATCATTGTTTCGCCCAAAATGGTCATTGTCATTCTGCCTTCGTGGACATCAATCAAAGTATGGTAGGTAGACATAAACGGGCACCCCAATAAAATGGTATGCTCTGTACTCGCAATCGGCACTTCGCCCATGTCCAAAATCACAAAATCAACCGAAATTACTAGCTCTCCAACTTGAACTAAAACATCCTCAACCATCTCCAAAAGTAGCCGAATTGAGCGATCGGCCAACTGCAGTCGCATGGTCGTCGGCTTCATTGGTCCAAGATCAAATTCTCGATAAAGTGAATAAGGCATTAGATTAGCTCCTGCTCCAAGATCCAACATTCCTTTTGCTTTTTGTCCATTATCCAAGGAAATAGTGAAGCAGAAACTTACAGGATCACGTTCCTTAGGTGGTAATGGCATTTTGAAAACCGCGCTTACTTCCTTTGGCAGTGGTACATACTGATTTGTCACCAAGCGCCTCTCCCTTGAAGCAAGTTCTTTGAAAAATTTCACATAGACGGGCATTGTTTTGATTACCTCCAAAATTGGCAAGTTAATATTGATGTTTTTCAATAGATTATATAGTTCCATGAATATTTTGTTCGCCTTGGCTGGACGCAAACGGCTTGGAAAAGGAATAACATCCTTGATTGGTGTCGTTAATTGCTTTGGTGGTGACGGTTTTTTAACATCGTCATTTCCAAGGGCGTCATTCGGAATCGTCCCTTGAATGGACCAAGGGACATATCTATTAGAGGATTTATACAGCTGATCTAATGGTTTAGAAACATCGTCCTTGCGAGGGGTTGGTGTTTTGTCTTCGACTTTGGCTTCCTTATCTTGGTCAACTATTCCGTTATCGATTTTCTTTCCACTGCGAAAGACATGAACCGCCGACGCCTGTTCCGCCTTGCTTAGAAGTTTGCCCTTCTTGTTTGAGAGTCCAGCTAGGTGGGTCGATAATTGGCCCATTACTGTTTCTAGTTTCCTCTGCCCATCTGTATTATCGAGAATAACCCTTTTCATTTCAGTGATATCATTTCGAACTTGCGCGAGTCCATCCCTATTTTTAATAGTTTCGACAACTTGATTCTGCTGCCAAACCAATAGTTGATCAATTGATTGAACTGTAGTAGACACCTGTCTTTGCATATGGAAATTATGTTGAGGTGGTGGCGGTGGTGCTTGCGCATGTGGTGGTGGTGGGTAGTGCGGATCGGGTGGCATATAAATTGGGTTTTCAGGGCCCCACTTTAAAAGAGGATTGTCACGTTGCGATGTGAACTTCCTTGGGTGTTGCTGACTTGAATATTTTTGGATTGTGTTAACATCTTCTTGCTGTTCACTGTTGAGTGGGCACATGGCTGTTAAATGTTCGGGGGATCCGCATTGGTGACACGTCACAGCAAACTTTCTTGAAGAGACTTTGCTCGCCCGCTCGGCTTTCCAAGCTGCTAATTTCTCATCAAATATTTCCTCACCCTTTGCCTTGACTAATTTATCGTCGTCTAAATCAGGATCGGGAATGGATATCACATTAACCTTTAATTTACGAGGTCGAGAGTTGGTTTGTTTAGATCTTTCGCTTTGCTTCTCCAACACTTGTCTGGCCTCGGCAGCTGTCAAATCTTCGAAGTCTCCTCCTGCTGCTATTTCAACTTCTCTTTTTCCATGGTCCAATAATCCATCAAAGAAAAGTTGGCCAGTCATCTCCGGAGAGTAGTTATGGTGGGGGCAAGCTTGCAAAAGTGTCTTTTAATGCTACCACATTTCATGAAATAGGTCTCCCTCAAACTGTTCAAAGGTAGCAATTTGCCTCCGAAGATGCCCCGTTGTTTGTGCTGAATAATATTGACTTAGGAACTTCTCATTTATCATCTCCCAGTCAGTCAACAAACCAGGTTCTAGGGATAGTAGCCATGATTTTGATTTGTCCTTCATGCTATACGGGAAACAAATCATTCGCACTTCCTCTTAGTTAAGGCCATGAACCACAAATCTGCCAACTTCATCAACAAAATAGTTCAAAAACGCCAAAGGGTCTTCGTGGGCACCTCCATGAAAAGTCGGAAGTAAATTAAATTGATGCGGTTTAATCTCCACTTCCCTTGCGGTTGGTCCAAGAAAAATAGCTGACCAAAAAGATACAACCTTCGGACACTCCAAATCGCGCTTTCTAGGTGCTTTATCTCCCCTCGAATCTCTAACCTGGTCATTAGCTCTCTCGTAGCGATTGTCATATGCATTTCTTTCATAATCATTCTCGCGCTCGTATCTCCTTTCAAAATGGTCTTGTTCGTAGCCATGGTTTTGATTTGCCAACCAATCATCTAACCGTCTATGATTGTTAGCATACTCGTTATGCTGATGAAAATCGTCATTCCTTAATGCCACGTTCTCGATGTTGTGTTGACGATTGACATTGTTGTTCCTCTCTTAATTTTTTCTTATATTCGCCATGTTGGGTGGATGATCGACTACATTGTTAAGTTGGCGATTTAATTCTTCGTTATACTGTCGGTTAACTCCTTCGTTTCTCCCATCGTCTTGTCTCATGTTCTCCATGTTTTGCTGATAATTAGCCCAGTAGCCTCGGGGTTGTGGTTGTCCTTGCAAAATGATTGGTTCACTACCATACCCGTTTCGAATGCGACGTGGAGGTGATCTTGGTGGGGAATCACCATTTCGAATCGATTGTGCTCCTAACATGGTGTCGGGAACTTGGTTTTGATCAATGGTAGTAGAAATGGATGAATTAAATAGATTTATGGGGATAGGCCTTGATCGTGCTTGTCTTGGATGGTGAATATTGTCAAGTAATGGCGCAAGTTCGGGTCTAGAGATCACCTCCTCTGCATGCACTCAAAAACAACTCAACGCACCAATGGCAAAAATCCAAGCCAATTGAAAAATAAAAAGAAAATAATAACTCAAAAAGAAGATAAAACGAAAAACATCCTTGAATCCTACTCGTTGTTTCCCCAGCAACGACGCCAAATCTTTGATTCAAACTTTTGTGCACACCTTTTTAAGATATTTAGTTTTAAACACGCAAGCTTGCTCGCAAGAGTACGAGGAACTTGTAGGGTGGTAAGTAGACTCAAGTCGATTCTCTCGAGGACAACTGTTCGGTATCTTGGATGTTTTTCTCAATCATAAATAAACAAATAATACATACAAATTGGGGTTTTTTTTTAGGGTTTTGATTTAATCATTATAAACTAAGAAATATTAAATTAAAACCTATTAAACTAATCATCTTAAACTAGATTACCAACTAAAACTAAGAGCAATTATTAAATTACTTAAACCTAAGAACTAAGAAATAATTAAACTAGCAATAAAAAGCAGTAATGATTTAAGCCTAATCGATTCTCATGAATAACATGAACGAATCTAAGAAACATGAATATAAGTAACTATCATTAAGCAATTTGATCATAGGAATCTAAAAACGGGAATTTAAACTTAAATCGATTCGCATAAATAAACTAGATGAATCCAAAATATCCAAAGTATCAAGCATAAAGTAAATTGAGAACAAATTATCTAACCATAGAATTAACTAAGATAGTATTCGACTAGAAATTAACTAAGAGAGTGTTTAGAGAACTTATTGAGACTAATAAAAAGGGTAAAAATCTCCAGCGAATATGGAGTTGGAACGGGAATCTTGACTTGAAGTGAATCTTGAACCGTAAGGAACTTGAATCTTCAATCTCGATCCATAAATACGTCACGGAATGTGTAGATGCATTATTTCTGCGCTCTCAAACCCTAGGTAGTCGTGTCTCTCTTCAAAACCCAAAATAAGAAGGGTATTTATAGATATAGCATGTCTTGGCGCACAAGAAAATCTAAAAATGCATTTCTGGGCAGTCACGTCGACTTCGCATCAACCGACATGAACAGGGGTTCGGCGTCGACGCTGCCTGTGCGCTCGCGTCGACTGGGCAAGGGTGTCAACTGACGCGGTCATGGATCGATGCAACAGAAAGTTACATTGGCTTATTGTCGACCGTCGTGGGCAGGGTCGCGTTGACGTTACGTCAACCGACGCTACTAAGAGTATGTCTCATTTTCTCGATAATTCTCCTACTCTTGCACTGGAAAGCTCGTTCTTGACTCTTTGAACATTGAACTTCATCTATCTACGCGATGAACTCTTCCGGTTACCTAGCTGTAAGGTGAAAACAACGAATAATCACCTATTCTCATCAATTACGATTAAAATACGGTAAAATAAGCTGGAAGTCTAAAAATATGGAATTAAGCTTAAACTACCCAACTTATACCAAAAAAAAAAAAATAGAAAAACAAACTAAAATACTAATAAAAATAAGGACAAATATGCGCTAATCACATACCATCCTCAAACAATCGGTCAAGTCGAGACGAGCAATCGCCAAATCAAGAACATTCTCGAGAAGACTGTGCAACCGAACTGAAAGGATTGGTCAACGAAGCTTGTGAATGCCTTGTGGACTGTCCGCACGGCCCACAAGACGGTTCTTATGATGAACCCTTATCGTCTCATGTATGGAAAGTCATGCCATATACCCGTGGAAATGGAGCATAGAGCTTGGTGGGCCATTCGGGCGTGCAACTACGATTTGGAGCAAGCCGTCGAAGAGCGAGAGCTACAAATTGAGGAGCTTGATGAGTTAAGGAACGAAGCCTTCGAGAGTGCCCGAATGCACAAGAAGAAGATGAAGCTCCTCCACGACAAGAAACTTGTGCCCAAGGAGTTGGAGGAAGGAATGGAAGTGCTCCTATACAACACTCGTCTCTCCATCTTTCACGGAAAACTTATGTCCAAGTGGAGCGGGCCGTATAAAATTGAGAAGATATCCCCGTTCGGAGCCGTATATTGATCAATCCCAAGATGGACGAGCGGTTCCAAGTGAATGGCGCACGATTCAAACCCTACCGCCAAAGATCGTTGTAACCCAAGGGTCTTGAGTTCGTGATCGTGGAGGAGGGAAATTTGGAGGATATGTCCCCGAAGGATTCTTAATCGATGAAGGATAGTCGAGCTAACGACTTTAAACAAACACGCTACATGGGAGGCAACCCATGATTTTCTAACCTTTTCTTATTTTTCTTTTGATTTTGTGTATATACTTTCTTTTTGTGCAATAATTATTATTTTTGGACTTATGTAGGTGCAATCATGGAGATTTGGAAAAGGAGGAGATCGAAAAATGTGGAATTGGCTGCACTATTGAAGTCGATCGACTGCAACTCAGTCGATCGACTGGTGAGCAATCGATCGACTGAAAAATCGACTGAGCCTGGTGAAACTGACTGGCGGATAGTAGCTCCTGGAATTTGCGAAGAGCAGTTGATCGACTGGTCCCTCAGTCAATCGACTGGTTGTCAATTGACAGCCCATCGACTGAAATGCCCCAAAATCGATTGTCGGACAGTAGCCCCCATGTTTTGCAAGGACCAGTTGACTGAAAAGGCAGTCGATCGACTGCCCCACTTGCGCGGACCCAGCGTGATAGTTATAAAGCATTCGATTCTCCTTTCTCCCCTCCAATCGACCGCGCGTAGAAAAGACAAAAAAAGAAGCAGAAAAAAATGAAAAAGAAAGAAAAAGAAAATTGATACAAAAAAAAAAACAGAAAAGAGAAGGAGAGAAAAGAAGTTCAGTTGATTGAATCCGATTTCCACCTGTATTTTCTGGCAAATCCCCAGCCCACGGTGGCTTGAATTATGTGGAGATCCCTCGTTTCTTTCTATTTTTTTTTCGTTCCTATCTTGAGGTAATTCGCTAGAACCACACTCTTAAAACATTATTTTGATACTTGGTTGAGTTTGGGGGAGATTGGGTTTCGAATTTCCTTCAAATCCCTTATTCAAAACCCTCGCCTACCAAGTGTCTGAGGAGATGCCTCAATGAACATTTTTGTTTGAAAATCCCTCATTTTTTCCATTTTGCTCGTTCCTTTCGATTCTTGAGACTCTTAAAAACATTCTTCGTTTTATCCTCGTCACTTCCTTACACATTTCCATGGCCTACAATTCTGATGACGATGCCCCATATCCCGACCTCGCTCACAATTACGACGCCACTTTCCCCATTTATTCCGAAGTCGAGGGTGAACTCTATCAAAACCTTTCCCAACAGAACTTCGCCATTCCATGCTTCGTCAATCTAGGGCGCCTCAAAGAGTGGGTGGCAAATGGGGATTATCAAGGATTTGAAGCACGGAGCTCTATTTCATCGATGCCTTGAGCGCTCGTCAATTTGCATCCCTCTGGGCACCGACATATCGAGAGTTGATGCTCGAGTTCTTCACTACCTACTGGGCTTGCGAGGCCTCAGAATTCACCATTTTACTTGGAGGGAGCAAGCATCGAATCAACCAAGAGGTTCTCCAAGCGGTTCTCGGGCTTAATTGCCAGGAGTTGTGGGACGAGCGGCCAAGTGGATATGTGAATATGACAGGAGTTGTGGGACGAGCAGCCAAGTGAATATGCTCAGACGTAATTTTGGGCGAATATCACGAACAAACATGGTACTTCTCGGTTCCTGTCCTCAGCTATCACCGATTTGGCGCTATTGGGGGCATTTAAGTTCTTCGCCCACGTTTTGATGGGCAAGCACTAGAGCACTAACCACAACCAGGATGAGTTTTACGTGCTTTGGTGTTTGAACCATAGGCGTCAAATCCCTTTCTATCCCTATCTCCGTGCCGGGATTCGTGGCATCCAGAAAACAAGAGGCGGGAGTGTAGTTCGGGTCAGAATGGGGCTCATGATTACTTTTCTAGCCCATTACTTTGGGTTCGATCCCGAGGTGGCCAATTTGGAGAGTATAAAGCCCATAGAATTGGTTTGGAAGATGCCGAAGACTCCGGCGAACCCCCACCGCCCCCGTCGCCGTAGACAAGAACGAGAGGAAGAAAATGAATATGATCGGTGGCATAATGAGGGGGTCGAGGCCGAAGAAGCTCCGAACACCGGTTTGGGCACGCCCTTTGGAGCAAGCACGAGTCATGCGACAATCCCGCATCACGGAGGCCCGAGCACCGGTCCGGGTCCCGACATGGGTTGGCATGAGTTCCAACGCCAAGTGTTTGTGCAATTTGACCGGGTCGATGTTGGCATGGAGGAGTTAAGGGCGGGACAAGCTAAGAACGACCGTGCCCATCGAGCCTTCAAAAGCCGCCTAATCTTGATGGAGAGTCGTTTGCGTCGGTACGAGGAGGAAGACGAAGGTGAAGGAGAAGGAGACGACGATGAGGAAACAGAGGAAGAAGAGGATGAGGACGCAAATCTCCAGCCCCGACATAGGAGACGTCATTGATCCTCCCATTATCCTTTTTATTTTGTTTTCATAAGACTTGCACGTTATTTTCTTTTGTTTTATTTTGATTTGATTATGTTCTTTTATTTCTTATCTAACTCTTGAAAAATCCAAAACAAAATTAAAAAAAAAATACAAAAATAGTTTGTTTT
>BMAC01000317.1:850883-891585 GCA_014905375.1 Phtheirospermum japonicum | reverse complement strand
TTTTCTTTTCCCTTAGACTTTTTACCGCTTTCTATCTTAATTTTCAATGAGGACATTGCTAGGTTTTAAGTGTGGGGTGGTGGTTAGAGTTCGCCTTAGGTTTTTAAGTTTTTTGTATGCTTGCTTGTGATAATTCGAGTAGTGTGTGTGTTATTTTTGCTTGGAACCTTGGCGAAGTGACGCGGTTTTGATGATTTGGTTAGGAAGTTTAGATTGTCGATCGAATGTAGTGGACTTAGGTAGCTTAACTTGTTGGAAATTTTGTTCGGCTTTAGCTTTGTGCTTTCCTTGAGCTCGATTTAGAACTAGTGCCTCAACTAGCCTCGTCATCAAACACTCTCTATAGGACTTTTGTTTTGTATTTTGGAGTCGTCAATTGCTCCATGTGCTCGATCAAAAAACATTGTAAGTTTCTAGTAGCAACGAGTGATAGGAGTAGTTGTATCCTCTTTGTTAAAAAAACAGAGAGAGAGAGAGAGAGAAAAAGAAAAAATATATAATAAAAGGAAAAAAATATTATGATGATGAATAAACAAGGATACGTTATAAACCCTTGAAGTTACTAAGCAATAAACGTGCAACACTTGCATGTTTCTCTTTTTCATTTTTAGATTTTGTTTGTCAAAGAGAGTTGTAGACGATTGGGGCTAGTAGGGAGCCAATTAATGGTTCGAGCATGGATAGACCTTAGCCAGGGCAAGGACGAGGGGACTGACTTGGAGGGTTACCTAGTACTTTAGGTTTCGTAAGTTGATCTAAACTTTTCTTGTCAACGCATTTTTGTCGTCACTATTGATCAATCTAACAAGCATTGTAGCATGCGACATCTCGAATTAGGTTTTGTGCATTAGTTTAGGATCATCTGGGGGTAGTTTCGTAATTCTAGACTTAATTTTGCTTGAGGACAAGCAATCATTCTAAGTGTGGGGTGGTTGATTTGCACATTTTTGTACGTGTTTTTGTTAACTTTCTGTGTCGTGTTTGCGTGTGTTTCGCTTGCATTGATGGGTATTAGGAGTCGATTAGGCCTTATTTTGTAGTTTTAGGTTTTTGTATCATTTGCGCGGTTTTTATTATGTTTTTCGTAGTTTTTCACTCGTTTTTATATTTTTAGTCGTAGAATGACCAAGCGGGACCCACGCATGTTTGGGCATTTTATTCGACTCGCTATGCAGTGTAAAAGTGAACACAAGCAAGGGAACATAGCACAAGCAAGGAACGATAATTGGCGGACAACGTTGGAGCGAAAAACGAGAAAAACAAGTCGGGAGCAGCCATGCCAGTCGATCAACTAAACAAGCATAAATCGACTGCTCGGCAGTAAGTTTTGCAAGGAGACGAAGCAGTCGATCAACTGGTGGTCAGTCAATCGACTGACTGTCGGTCGACTGGTAGTCAGTCGATCGACTGTGATGCAGGAAATTCTGTGGTTTTGACCCATTTTGACAATTTTGCCCCTGCGTCCATGTATATATATCCCAACCCTCTCTCCACCAAACCTTATCCCTTCCTTGGTGGTTTTAGACTTGTTCCATCTTCTTCAAAAGTTTACTATTCCATTGCTCTAAAACCCTAAATTATAATCTTAGTTTAGTTTAGTTAGTTTTAGTTAGATTTTCATAATAAGTGTTGGAAAAGGTGACATTTCCTCATTTGTGGTTCTTGTTGTTTTGAAGACTTTGATTTGTCCTTTGAAGGTTGTAGCAAACTTGAAGCTTTTGTGTTGAATGCAAGATTGGTAGTAATCTTTCTCTTTTATGTTGTGTTGTATTTGTATTGTTGTTATTGCCTTTGTTTTGGTTGTTTAATTTGTAGGTCTTGTTGCTTTTCTTGGCATTTCAATTTCTCACTTCCATCTTCTAGCTTTTAGTTTTCTTTGTGCAAGAACTACATTGTAGCATAGTTTTGAAGCTTTTTACCCCTTTTACCAAACAAACATTTGGTGTTTGAAAGTCATAAGGGGCTTTCCTCTTTGATAAATTTGACTTATTCTCATTTAATGTACTTTGACTTCTTCTAGTTTCAAAGTTTTTATGATCCCTCCATTTCCTCCTTCAAGACTTATAAGCTTAAATAATTTAAGTGGTTTTAATTTACTTAAGGCTTTTAATTTGTGTTTAATTAGCATCATTAAAATTAGTCATTTTCAAGCAATCTTTCAATGTTCATTAACTTTTGCATTAGTTAGCAATTTCAAGCTTTAATTTCAATTCAAGTTTTAGCATTAAAACTCAACCCAAACCAATGACTTATCGCTTTATTAGATTAGATTAGTTTAATTAAGATTAACAAGAGATTAAGTAAAAACACCGATTACCAATAATATCTATCCTTGAGAGACACGACTCGAGAACAACTTACCGCTCTACAATCGACTCTGTACTATTGCGAAGACGATTTCAAAAACTAGAGTGTTAAGAAATCTTCGATCAATCAACCCTCACTCCCCGTCCGTTGTCAACCCAATTACATTGTAAAAGAGGAATCTGAACAATTTATAGTCAAGTCCCCAAATGTCCTCAATGACCCCATAGAAAAACATAGAAGCATCAACTGGTCCTTTACCTTTCACTCTCGAATAATCGCTCGTTAATGCAAATATTGAGACACCACTATTCTGCAGCACACTTTTTCCATCCTGACATTTCGTGTAAAATGTATACCCATTAATTTCATAACCTTCATAACACCTCACATGTGAGGCAGGGCCATATGCTATCCACTTGATTGTTACGGTGATGTTATTAGGTGTCCTAGATAACTCTTGTATTACTGTCTCTTTGAACCATTCATAAAATGTGCTATTATGTTCTCTGGTCACCCATATTTCATCTCTCGAGGGTTCTTCTATTTTAAAATAGACATGTGTCGGTCGAGGTATGGATGGACCTTAGAAATATGTTGCAATACGAGTTTGTGTGCCTGGATGCGCATCTCAAAATTTTTAAAAAATGCTTTGAGCCTAATAGTACCTTTTCCTGCAAGCCTTCCCTCGTGGTGAGATTTAAGAATGCTAATAGTTTCAAAATTCGCTAAGTAATATGTACAAAACTCAATAACCTCCTCGGCAGCGTAACCTTCAATGATACTCCCTTCAGGCCGAGAACGATTCCTCACAAATCCTTCTAATATACCCATATATCTCTAAAACGGGTACATGTAACTCAAGAAAACCGGCTCACACAACTTAACTTATTGAACTAAGTGGACAATTAAGTGCACCATAATGTCAAAAAACGATGGAGTAAAAAACATTTCAAACTCGCATAAAGTTTTAACAACTTCGGCCTACAAATCATCTAATATCTCAGGATCAATAACTTTACTATAAATTGCGTTGAAGAAAAGACAAAGCTTTGTTATGGTACGCCTCACATCTCTTGGTAATGAGCCTTGAATTGCAACTGATAGTATGTGCTACATTAAGATATGACAATCATGAGATTTCATACCAACCAATCTTAGGTCCTTAAATGAGCTTTCGAAGAATAACCAGAAGGAACCTTGATTTTATTCAAACACTCATAAAAACTGATTTTCTCTTGTTTTGACATGGTATAACA
Source organism: Phtheirospermum japonicum (assembly GCA_014905375.1). Classification (NCBI taxonomy): domain Eukaryota; kingdom Viridiplantae; phylum Streptophyta; class Magnoliopsida; order Lamiales; family Orobanchaceae; genus Phtheirospermum; species Phtheirospermum japonicum. Next base: position 888,022 of record BMAC01000317.1, on the reverse strand, counting down.
AGCTGGAGGTAGGTAAGTTCGCTTGTCAGTTATTTTTGGTGCTAACTTCTCCCTAATCCCCATTTCCACCAAGTCTTGTCTAGAGTTCATACCATCTTTCGTCTTACCCGGAATGTTTAATAATGTTCCAATAACACTGTCACATACATTCTTTTCAACATGCATCACATCTATACAATGTCTAACCAACAGATGTTCCCAGTATGGTAGACCCCAAAATATGGATTTCTTCTTCCAACCACCGGTTGAGACATTTTTAGAAAGTTTTCCGAACTCAACATCAATATCTTTAACACGATCTTAATTGCACATCCGGATAATGTCGATCCAGCAACTCGGTCCAAAGTTTTTCCATTGAAAATCCTCTTTTTTTTCTATAAGGATGCTAACTTGGGAGAAAGGCCTGGGTATCCATGTACACATTTTTTCAACCATTTTTCAGCTAAATACTACTTGTCTCATCTTCAAAAATGGGGCATGCCTTAGCTCTTTTTTTTGCATAACCTGACAAGTTACCATAGGCTCAAAAATCATTGATCGTGCAAAATATCATGGCTCGTAAGGTGAAATCTGTTTGAGTATAAGCATGAAAGATGGTCACACCCTCATTCCATAATTTTTTAAAACCCTCAATAAGAGGTTCCAAGTACACATCTGATGAGGCATATATAGGCCAGCCCAGGATTGGGGTAGACCTGTATCCAGCTAGCCCAAGAAGGGACCTCAGTGTAGTATATGCTTGGTGAGGTCTGACCCGGTTTTCTTAAATACTGAATTAGGGCAGAGCAGCGTCATCCCAGACCAAGAGTTGTCCTGGGTTGATAAGAGATTTCCTATGAGATAAACCTTGGGATATATAGGCAGGCTTGCCGACAGAGAGGAGAGCAGGGTTAGGGAAGACCTGGCCTCCTGACCCCTGGCGGGGGGATAAGTGGGACCACTTGTCAGAGTTTGTTGCTGAAACGGACCCTGATTCACGGCCTTTGCTTCCGAGATCCCGGAAGAGGTCCCCACAGGGGAAAAACTATAAATATCTCAACCCCAAGGCTGAGAGAGGTATGTCATTTTTGTGCATTACTTCTTTCTTCCTGGAAAACACCTCATATGCTTTCTGACTTAAGCATCGGAGAGGTTTCCACCAGAAAACCACCGGTGGTCCTTTCTAACGTGTTGTGTTGTGCAGGTAGGGAAGAGGTCCAGTTTTCAGGTGTTATTTTGGGTGTGGAACATTTTTGGGTCGAAACAATTGGCGCCGTCTGTGGGAAAGGATCAAGCTAAGACGTGAGATTTTCTAATGGCTTCCAATGGGTTACGATGGAACTTGGTAGGGGAGCTCGGCAGAACCCCTAGCTCTGCCGCGCTGTGGGGTATGCCACGGTCGGCAGAGCCATCAATGGCAAGGCCCAAGGGGGCAGATCCGTCAGGAGCCACTGGATCAGGCACCGTGCCGCCCCCCTTCGGCGGACCTACGCCTGCTGCTGGTGGTTTTTTAAACGACACCCTTCTCAGGCAGCTGTCTGAGCTCATTGGCAAGGCCGTGGAAGTGGTTGTGGAGAAGAAATTTTCAAAGATCTCCACGCCGCCATCCGGTGCGCGGCCAGATCGGACGGTCCCGCTGATGGAAATGAAGCCGTTACGCGGACAACGCACCGATCGGATCCCCCTTCAAGAAAGAGATGAACACTTCTACGCCTCTAATAGTAAGACGTCAAGCCAGGCCAACCCCCGGGCCTGGCTAAGCAGATGCAAAGCTTGCAAAAGGAGGTGCGAGAATTCAAGAGGAAAATGGCGAGCACCAGCACGATGCCGGCGCGGAGAGGCACACCATTCACGGAGGAAGTCATGCGCGATGATGTACCGGCGTCGTATAGATCTTTAGGCTTTGAGTATAGTGGAACCAAAGATCCGTGGGACCACCTCAGCCGCTTCAAAATCGCAGCAGCGGTGCATAAGTTCTCTGACGCAGTTATGTGACAGTTCTTCCCAATGACTTTCACCAAGTCGGCTCAGCTTTGGTTCAGCCAGTTACCGCCGCGTTCCATTAGCAATTTCGACCAATTCATCTCAACCTTCTTGCATCAATTCACTAGCTGCCGGAAGTATCAGAAGATGCCGCTCGAGCTGTTTAGTCTGAAGCAGAAAGATGGAGAAAGCCTACGTGCTTATATTAATTGATTTACTAATGCAAAGCTCGAGGTGTCGTCTGCCTCAGAAGATCTCTTGGTGAATGCACTTGCACAAGGCCTCAGGAGAGGAGAGTTTTTTCAATAACTGGTGGTGAAGCCAGCCATGAAGTTCGGAGAGCTCTTGGAGAGAGTAGAAAAATACATCCACTTGGAGGAAGCCTTGAAGATCAAGGACGAGGGAGAGAAGAAGAGGGAAAGATATGATAGAGAGGAGAGGGCACAAATGAAAAAGTCCAGGCCAGACCTGTCTGTAGGAAGACCTCACTTTGACAGATATATACCCCTGGTGACTGCTCGGGGAAATCCTGCAAGCGATAGAGTGGCATCCAGACCTGAAATGGCCTAAGACTTATTCACAAAAGCCTAAGAAGGAAAGATCTGACCGCTTTTATCATTTTTATAATGAGTATGGACATGACACGGATCAATGCAGTCACCTGAAGGATGAGTTGGAGAGAATGGTACAAGCAGGGCATACGAAAGAATATGTGTGAATGAGAAGAGGGGAGGCCAGATCTAGTCACAGCAGTCGTGACCAACCCCAACAGAATAAACGGGATCAGGATAGAGGACGTAATGAGGAAAGACGGAATGATCAAGCTCAGGTCATTCGAGGTGAGATCCAAATGATTACTGGTGGTGAGTGGGATGAGCACTCCAAGCGGACACAGCACAGCTATGCTCGAGCTGCGAGAGATCTGGTCTGTAAATCACGAGAGGTCGGGCAGATGGCTTCCACTCTGAATATTTGCTTTGGCTTAGAGGATGGAGATGGCATCCTAGCTCCTCACATGGACGCTCTAGTTATAACGGCCACCATTGCCAATTATAATGTGAAGCGGGTGTTTGTAGACACCGAGAGCTCTGCCGATATCCTATTTTATGATTGTTTTCAGCAGCTAAAGTTGGATATAGAATTGGAAGAGGTCAATACCTCCCTGGTAGGGTTTGCAGGGGGAGCTCTGAAGCCCTTGGGAGCGGTCAGGCTCCTCGTGATGTTAGGTGAGGAACCGTATAGAGTAACCAGAACAGTGAGATTTCTGGTAGTTGATGCGCCATCTTCATACAACGTCATGCTAGGACGACCATCTCTGAGCCAGTTTCAGGCCGTGATTTCTGTATATCATATGAAGATGAAGTTTCCGGCGGAGGATGGAATGGGTGAAGTCATAGGTGATCAGTATGCGTCTAGGCAGACGTATGTTGAGTGCCTCAGACACAATAAGGAGGATCGACACAGCAAGAGGGCTCGAATGGAGCAAGCTAAGCCAGGCCTGGCTCATAGAGAAGAAGGATTGATGATGGTGGAAGTAGTCCTGGGGGATGAGAGCCGAGTCCTCCGCTTGGGATAACTCTCAGCCCCGAGGTTCTGACAGGTTTGGTGACATTATTGTCTGAGAGTGCAAACGTCTTTGCTTGATCTCCCCAGGATTTGGTAGGGATTGACCCAGATGTAGCTGAGCATCATCTCAACATTAACCTTGCAATAAAGCCAGTAAAGCAGAAGAAGCGCAATTTCGGGCCAGAGAAAGAGGCCATTATTGAAGCTGAAGTGGAYAAGTTGTTGAAAGKWAAACATATCCAGGAAATAKAATTTCCCGAGTGGCWTTCCAARGCGGTATTGGWTCCWAAAACACWGGAYGACTGGCGCATGTGTATAGATTTTCGCGATCTCAACTATGCTTGCCCAAATGACCATTACCCCCTCCCAAGAATAGACCAATTAGTTGATTCTACGTCGGGTTGTGAACTGCTAAGCATGATGGATGCTTCGCAAGGCTATCACCAGATCAGACTCGTGCGAGAAGACTGGAAGCGGGTTAGCTTCATAACCCCGAAGGGAACATACTATTACGTGGTCATGCCATTTGGGCTCAAGAACGCGGGGGTCACGTATCAGAGACTAGTCGATAAAATGTTCAAGGAACAACTGGGGAGAAACATGGAGGTATGTGTGGATGACATGTTAGTCAAAAGCATCAAGGTGACCTCGCATGTGGATGATCTGAGGGAAACCTTTGATACCCTAAGGAAATACAAAATGAGGCTCAACCCTAAGAAGTGTGCATTTGGGGTCAGAGCTGGCAAATTCCTGGGCTTCATGGTAACAAAAAAGGGTATCGAAGCTAATCCGGAGAAGGTCAGGGATATAATGGATATGCAGGCTCCTAGAAATGTCAAAGAAATGCAGTGCCTGACAGGACGAATCAATGCCTTGAGCCGATTTGTCTCACGCTCGGCTGAAAGGATCCTGCCATTTTTTCAAGCTCTACGAAAGGAGACCAAATTCCAATGGAGTGATGAATGCAAAGAGGAGTTTAGAATGTTGAAAGAGCGTCTGGCTAGCATGACCTTGCTCAGAAAGGCTTTACAAGGAGAACCTCTAATCCGATATTTGTCTGTTGGGCAGCAAGCAGTCAGCTCTGTCTTGCTTAGAGAAGAAGGCAAAGTACAGAGACCGCTCTACTAGTGGAGCAAGGTCTTACATGATGCAGAGGTGAGATATGTAGAGGTAGAACAGGTGATGCTGGCTCTAGTTGGCACAGCTCGTAAGCTACGCCCATACTTCCTCTCACACAGCATAGTTGTGCGGACCAATCTACCATTGAAGGCTATAATGGATAAACCGGAGGCATCATGGAGGCTGGTCAAATGGATAATTGAGATCAGCGAGTTTGATGTTATGTTTGAAGCCAGGACAGCCATTAAGGCCCAAGCGCTGGCTGGTTTCATGCAGGAAATGACCAGCTCTCCGATGGCAAGCAAGAATGGACAATCTTCACGGACGGCTCTGTTGGAAATCAGGGTTGTGGGGCAGGAGTAGTTCTAATTGATCTGGCAGGTGTAGCAACTGAGTATGCGGTGCGCCTGAATTACGCTTTGTCCAATAATGCGGCCGAGTACGAAGCCTTGCTGAGAGGTGTTCAGATGGCGAGAGTTTTGGGAGCAGAACAGGTGTGTGCCAAGGGAGATTCGCAGCTGGTGTGTAAGCAGATAAGTGGCAAATTTGAGACTAGAGAGGAGCAGATGCAAAAATATTTAGCTCGGTTCAAGGATCTCGCTAAGAGTATGAAAGCTCTGACGGTCCTTCAAATCCCTAGAGAAGAAAATGGGAGAGTAGATTATTTAGCGAAAGTAGCGAGCTCGGCTATGGATTGCAAGGAATGGACAATTACCTTATTGATGGCGGATAATGAATTTGGTTTAGACCTGGTATGTTCAGTATATGAGAAGGAGGACTGGCGTTCTCCTATTAAGTCATATCTGGAGAAAGGAGAGCTTCCTGAGGATAAGAGTGAGAGAGCAAAAGTACAAATCAGGTCTGCCCGATTCTGTCTAATCAAGGGAACATTGTTTAGACAGGGTTTTTGATGGCCTCTATTGCGATGTTTGAGCTTGGAGGAAGGCACTCATGTTCTCCAAGAAATCCATGAAGGCTACTGTGGCAACCAAATGGGGGCAAGGGCCTTAGCTAGTAAAATTTTAGGAGCTGGCTACTTCTGGCCATCGCCGAGGAAGGAGGCCGAGGACTTTGTTAGAAAATGTGAAAAATGTCAAAAAATGTCCCCCCTGACTCATCAGACAGCGGAAGAGCTCATGACAATGAGCTCTCCCTGCCCCTTTCAAAATGGGGGATTGACTTGGTCGGTCTGTTCCCGATGGCTCCAGCCCAAAAGAGGTTTCTAATCGTGGCCATCGACTACTTTAGCAAGTGGGTAGAGGCTGTAGCCATGGCAAAAATAACGGAGGAGGCAGTGATGGGCTTTATCTGGAGAAATATTGTCTGTCGGTTTGGTGTCCCAAGGGTGATAGTATCAGATAATGGTACCCAGATTATGGGAGCCAAGATTAAGACTTGGTGCACCAAAATGAAAATCCAGTAGCATTTCACATCTGTTTACCACTCCCAGGCAAATGGACAAGTCGAGGTGACTAATCGCATCCTTGTCAAGGGACTAAAATCGTGGTTGGAAAGATCTGGAGGCAAGTGGGTAGAGGAGCTAAATGCGGTACTTTGGGCTTACCTCACTAATCCTAAGGAAAGTACGGGTGAAACTCCTTTTAGTTTGGTATACGGTATGGATGTTGTCATCCTTGCAGATATCGGCCTTGAAACTCATCGTGTGCAAAACTATGATGAAATTCAAAATGATACACTGGTGCAGGACGCGTTGGATTTGGTCGAGGAAAAGAGAGAGCAGGCGGCGGTAAAAATGGAGCATGTGCGAGGACGAATACGAGCAACCTACAATAAAACTGTCCAAAAGAGGTACTTCCAGGTTGGAGACCTGGTTCTTAGAAGGGCTGACCTGGGAAGAGTCAAACGAAAATTGGATGCTGCGTGGCAGGGACCATTTCGAGTTACACAAGTCTTGGCGGGGGGCACTTATAAGCTTGAAGAACTGGATGGAGCTGAGATCCCTCGCGCCTGGAACATCGCTAATTTACGGAAATTTTACGTGTAAAGGTAAACTTACAATGTTTTATTGAATAATACAGGTCTATTCTCGTTCACCAGTTTAAATGAGTCTTCGTGAAACCCAGGATTGGCTAAGGGCGGATGCCCTAATTTCCTGACCTGATTGTCAGTGAAAGCCAGGATTGGCTAAGGGCAGATGCCCCAATTTCCTGATTGTCGGTGAAGCCTGGATTGGCTAAGGGTGGATGCCCTATTTTCCTGACCTTGTTGTCAGTTTAATCCAGGATTGGCTAAGGGTGGATGCCCTATTTTCCTGACCTGGTTGTCATTTTAAACCAGGATTGGCTAAGGGCGGATGCCCCATTTTCCTGACCTGGTTGTCAGTTCAAGTCAGGATTGGCTAAGGGCGGATGCCGCAATTTCTTGACCTGATAGTTAGTGAAAGCCAGGATTGGCTAAGAGCGGATGCCCCAATTTCCTGACCTGATTGTCAGTGAAAGTCAGGATTGGCTAAGGGCGGATGCCCCATTTTCCTGACCTGGTTGTCAGTTTAAACCAGGATTGGCTAAGGGCGGATGAACCATTTTCCTGACCTGGTTGTCAGTTTAAGCCAGGATTGGCTAAGGGCAGATGCCCCATTTTCCTGACCTGGTTGTCAGTTTAAGCCAGGATTGGCTAAGGGTGGATGCCCCATTTTCCTGACCTGGTTGTCAGTTTAAGCCAAGATTGGCTAAGGGCGGATGCCCCATTTTCCTGACCTGATTGTCAGTTTAAAGCCAGGATCGGCTAAAGGCGGATGCCTCAATTTCCTGACCTGGTTGTCAGTTTAAGCTCCGATTAACTAAGGGTGGATTCACCATGTACCCGAATTGATTGGTATGATGAGCCATATCTGGCGAAAGGTTTAGAAAGCCTGGATTGGCCAAAAAACTCTAAATCAATTAAAATGATTAAGGAAAAAGTAAAGGAAACTTGAAACATCCTCAAAATAAAAGATACTTGTAATTATAGCATTTTGACAAAATTACTCAAAGCTTGATATATAGGCTTGCAAAAATGATTACATTACAGGAAAATGAAAAGCAGGAACATAGACAAATTCAACATGAAGGCCCATAAAACATTCATCCATGAGAGCCTGAAGCTCTCCGATCCGAAGCCAGAGCTCGATGAACACACCAGAGTTCACGCTCAGTCTCATGATAACGCTGACGGTACTTGTTAGCTCGCTCAGAGAGAGCATGTGCCTCGCCGGCAGCAATGGTCAAGTGATGCACTGACTCCGTTAAATCGACTTTCTCCTCCTGCAGCTGGTGATTTACCTGACGGAGCTCCGCCCACTCCCTCTTATAGTGGCACTTCTCATGTCTTTTCCTCTCCAGAAGACGGCAGAGGTATCCAATATTTTCCCTGAGCATGGTTAGCTTGTCAGAGAGCTTGAAGTTTTTGACGACCAGGGAGATGTTTTTCCGTTTCACTATATCAAGTTCTTCGAGAAGACGAGAAGAAGCCATTTCGGAGAATTGAAAGAAAATGAGTCATACATGCACGTATATAAAGAAAACAGTGGCACGTTCCAAGGAATCAAAAGTACTAGGGTTTCCGGAAAATTAGGAAACCCTAGAAGCCCAAGAGTCACTACAGGACAAAATGCATATATTACCATCAAAATAATTCAGAATACAAATTCAGAGAAAAACAAAAGGTAGACCAGCCACACAGGCCAACAAAAGGTTTGTATAGAAACAAAGGAAACTATCTTAAAAGCCTAGTCTCAATTCCTAGCTCGGCATCCAACTCTGCTACCAACTGATCCGCCACGCCCTCATTCAAAGCACTTGGAGAAGCCCCGCCTGGAAACTCACCCAGACCTGCGAAGGTTGGGGGGGGAAAAGAAGTAGGATTTACCATAGCAAGAGCCAGGTCTGGTGGAGACTGACCAGGCTCAGGAGAATGGAGAACGGAGAAGACATGCTAGGTAAACTCTGCAGGCCCGACGGTGTGCAGTCGATCTAGCTCTGGGACATAGGCAAAGGAGGTAGGCTCAGGAGGGTTCTCCAATGGCAAACTTTGATCGAAGGGAACCCCGAGGTTGGCCAAGGCCCACTTGGCCTGTTCGTCCAAGCCCAGGTTATAATAAACCACAGCCTCCGGGAAAAGTAGGGCATAGAGCTCCTTGGGCCCCAGGAGGGCTTTCTGGGCTTCTTCCCTTGCGACTTGGACAATCTTCAAGCCCTCCTCGGAGTTCAAAAACTCGGTCTTCCAACCCTCCCTAGATTTTTCCAGTGACACATCGGCAAGGCTCCTCGCCTCCGCCAAAGCCTCATCTCTTGCCTCAAAACGGGCTATCTCTAGCATTTTGTCCTGAGCTTTCTTCATCCCAGCGAGCTCATCCTCTAGTTCAGTCAGTTTTTCCCCTTGCTTCTTCAACGCGACTCCTCGCTCCTTGGCTAAAGTCTTGATGCGCTCGTACTTCGCAGCCAACTCTTTATTTTCCTTGATCACATCAAATTGGATCATGGATCTAGTGGCTCGCGTGGCCAAGAGAGCCTTCTTAGAGATAGCCTGATTGCGGGAAAGGGGATTAGAGCTAGAGCATGTAATGAAGGATAAAAATAAAGGAAGGAAATTTACCCTTGCTTCGTCCTGGCACCAAGATTCCAGGAGCTCACGAGTCACGATCGCTCATCTTCTCCAGTTCGGGCTGGTCCGCTTGCAGCATTTACTTGCGCATGAACTGGAGAGCCACCTCACCTAAATAACTGAGGACCGAATTTATCGGAGGAGGAGCACTGCGTGCAGTAGGGGCAGTGACTGGTGCTATTGGACCACTCCGAGTCGTACGGGGCCGCTTGGATAAGGGCATCGCGTCTTCTTCAGATCCAGAGGAGGAACTCCTCACCATTATAGGATGGTGAGAAGGTCTAGAGGGGTTGGAGTTAGGAGATTGTGAACCCTGGAATTGGGGAGCTGAAGATGAACCCGCTACACGGACCGCCAGCTCTGGAGCGGCTCCTATTCTTTTCTCGGCGGATTCAAACATCTGGCGCATCATCCTTTCTGAAAACAGAAGAGATAGAAAGATAAGAACTGGGAAAATTAAGAAGTATAATAAAATAGACCAGGATAAAGGGAATTTTACCAATCTCCTTGGTCAGAGGACCCGTTTCAGATTGTTCGTTAAAAAAGTCTAAGACATGGGGAAGGAGGAGATTAGTGACGTGAATAAGATTCCCATTAAAGGTAGAGATTGTTTTGTGCAAACTGAGAGATCTGTCTGCAATGGAAATAGGCGGGTAAGAAGGTAACTTCTTAATGGGCTTAGGACGAAAACCCCAATCTCCGTCGCAGTGGACAAAGAAAAACTTCTTCCTCCAGGCCTTATTGGAGGAAGGGAGTTTGTAGAAAAAGTGGACACCAGGTCTGGCGCTGAGGTAGAAGAAGCCTGGGTATGATCTCTTCGCCTGGAAAAGATGGAAGAAGGTGTGGGCTGTTGGACCCAGGACAGCATAGCGCATGCCCAGATTATAGCACACCATGATCCTAAATGATAAAGGGCTGCGATCACCAACATCATCGAATTCACCGGGAGGCGCAAGCTTTCCTGAAATTGGTCAACATAAAAGGTCAACCAGCCTGCCGGTGTCTGGCAAGCTAGAATACATGCCGGAGAACTAATAGGGTCAAAAGGCTCAGAAATTTTATACTTATAACGGACCTCTTCCATCGTCCGATCACTGAGAATGGAAGGGATTTTAGGATGACCAAGGACAGGCGGAGGATATTCTAAGCTAGAGGAAGATGAGGGGGTAGCCACCGTCGCCTGGGTAGGAGACAGCGAGGAAGAGGAATCGGCCTCCGCCTCATGGCTAGCAGACGGTGAAGAAGACAGAGTTGTCACCGGTTCTAGAGCGGTGGACATTGAAGACGAAGAAATTGCCGCCACTAGTGGGGCAACATACGGCGGAGGAGAAGAAGCCCTCGCTGCCGGAGAAAGGAGAACAGCCGGAGGAATATCGGAGAGAGGGGCAAACGACGACATTATAAAAAATTAAAAGAGTAAAAGACTAAGGAAGCACCTGGTCTACAGAGATGATCGGAGAAATGGAATGAAGGAATTGAAGTTGGAAAATTCGCCGGAAAATATTGGAGAAAGGAGAAGGAAACTCGAGGATTTTTTGTGAAAGTAAAAAATGAAAAGTGAGAGAAAGGGAAAGAATAGCGGAAACAAAAGGGAAGTAGATAAATTCAAAAAATGAAAGTCAAGGAAAAGGGGATTTGATGGGATCCCCGCATTTAATACGAGTAGACAAACATTACCCTAGGTGATGAGTTGGAAGGCCAACCATCCTAGGGTAGGTCACACGCCGCTGACTTGTCAGTACTCTGAGAGACGTGTGGGAATAGTAACCGTTTCGAAAGATGGGCCGACACCACTAATGCCAATGATTAGGCCTGGTTGTCAGGCGAATTTCTTGTGATCCGTACCAGTACGAGAAATAATAAAGGACAAATAGGACCTCATTTATCCCTGAGGGTCCTGGAGGGTTACAGCTCTACCCCAACCATTTTCGGGGGGGAGGAGTTGATGTGGCATATATAGGCCAGGCCAGGATTGGGGTAGACCTGGATCCAGCTAGCCCAAGAAGGGACCTCAGTGTAGTATATGCTTGGTGAGGTCTGACTCGGTTTTCTTAAATACTGAATAAGGCAGAGCAGCGTCATCCCAGACGAGGAGTTGTCCTGGGTTGATAAGAGATTTTTTATGAGATAAACCTTGGGATATATAGGCAGTCTTGTCGATAGAGAGGAGAGCAGGTTTAGGGAAGACCTAGCCTCCTGACCCCTGGCGGGGGGACAAGTGGGACCACTTGTCAGAGTTTATTTCTTAAACGGCCCCTGATTCGCGGCCTTTGCTTCCGAGATCCCGGAAGAGGTCCCCACAGGGGAAAAAACTATAAATATCTCATCCCCAAGGCTGAGAGAGGTATGTAATTTTTCTGCATTACTTCTTTCTTCCTGGAAAACACCTCATACGCTTTCTGACTTAAGCATCAGAGAGGTTTCCACCGGAGAATCACCGGTGGTCCTTTCTAACGTGTTGTGTTTTGCAGGTAGGGAAGAGGTCCAAATTTCAGGTGTTATTTTGGGTGTGGAACATTTTTGAGTCGAAACAACATCTATGTCATTCCCTGGTTGTTTAGGTCTGGATGTCAACAAAGACAGCATTATGTACTTGCACTTCATGCATAGCCAAGGAGGAAGATTATAAATTATTAACAGAATCGACCAAGTACTATGACGATTGATCATGTTTCCACGTGGGTTCATTCCATCCGTGCTCAGTCCAAGCTGAAGATTTATCTTCTCACTACTAAATTCGGAAAACTTAATATCAATGTTTCTCCATTGCGGAGAATCGGCCGGATGTCTTAGTTTTCCATCCTTCTTCCTTCCTTCAGCATACCACTGCAAATTCTTCACTTCCTTTACATTTGAAAACAACCGTTTGAATCTGGGATTAACCGGAAGTGAGTACAACACCTTGGCCGGAGGTCCTTTTTTATGTACAAGCCCACCATTATCACTGCCCTTTTTTTTATAGCACGATTCCCCGCATTTTGGGCACTCCCGCAAATCCTTGAATTCATTCCGATACAATATGCAATCATTTGGACATGCATGTATCCTCTTGATCTCCAGACCTAACGGGTACAACATTTTCTTCACCTGTTATGTTTAAGTGGGAAGCTCTTTATCATCAGGAAATGCATCTTTTATAAGATCTAGTAACCCCGAGAAACTCGTATCACTCCATCCACTCTTTTCCTTTTGGTTATATAGATTAATCATGAGCGATAACTTTGTAGATTTGGTACATTTAGGGTTAAATGGTTTTCTAGCATCACCAGATAATCTTTCAAATGCAGCAACATTATAGATATCACCTTCTTTATCATGCAACATTTCATCTAATCGATCACTGTCTACATCCTCGTCGGTTTTTGTATTTCTATCACTAGTATCATACGTAGACGGAGATGTCGAGTGAGCTGTATTATCAGTCGGAGGTAAAGTTTCACCATGCCATATCCATTGTGAATAACCTTCTTTAAAAACACAAGGACACACAATCGTTCCCCAAGCAGACTTAGCTTTATTCTCCACAGCAAATTTAAGAAAACTTTCAACCCATTGAATATATTCAAGTGTATTATGTCTACCATACATCCAACTTCGATTCATTCTCTACTGCTGCACAATTGAATTAAGAACTCAATAAAAAGATTAACAAAGAAACAAAAATTAATTTACCAGAAAACCCCATATATATGCATGTATCTTTTTTCATAATTTTTTTCTTATTAATTACTTTTTTTTTATTATTCTGTTTTCTTGATAAAATATATATAGTGTTAGCTAGGTTCATATTATATTATAATTAACATTGGGATAAAAATTTCAACTAATTATAATTATTATTTTTATTATTATGTTAAGCAAACCAAAGTCGACTATCGAAAGACAAGTGTAGCTCCAATATTCACCAGTCATCTATTGTTTTAACTTATATTTTAAGTATTATTTGCATTATCAGGACCTGCGTTGTTCAGCAGGTCCCATTGACAATAAGATTCAGATATGACCATCAATGAGTGAATTTTGTAAACATGCATAGTGAAATGCCTTAGGATGTACTATTTTAGTTGAACACTCTAAATTTTTGTGTATCAGTCAATTGAATTTTTGTGATAATTATATTACTCTGTTATTAGGCTACACTTGTTTTACATGATGTTTTATTAGGCGACTCACTTGTGAAATAAAACAAAACATGTATGAGTCAGCTGAACTTGTTTGTAATTTTTAGTACTTAAAGTTCAAAACAAACCTAAATTTTATTTATTCCTTACTACTATGTAGCACACAGTAATTAATTAGAAAAAAGCACACAGTAATTGAAATTAGTGATTTTTATTCCAATTAGCAAAAGTAAAAAAAGTTACAAATGAAAAAAACAAAAATAAAAATTACAAATGCATGAAAAGAAATCAAGCGTCGGCAGCCTTCCTCGTTCTCCCTGCCTGAGCACGACCCACATCATCATCATCAAACCGTGCACCAAGCTTGGTGATGAGAATAGATTCGAGCTTGGAGATGGAGAGCACCACCTCACTCCAATAGCATTTATAGTGCTCAAAATGTGGGTGAGTGATTCTAACTGGACGGCTACTTTCCGCATGTCTGCAGAATGTTCTTCCTGCATTTGCTTCATCAGCACAACAACTTGTTTTTCCTGAGTTTCCATTAGCTTGCGAAGCGGTCCCGAAATCGTGTTGTCAGCCATTATTTGTGATGGAGATTAAATTTAAACTTTGCCAAAAAGGTGCAGTTTAGTTGTGAAGATTAATATTTTCCACAAACAGGGGTATTTAAACAAGTTCAGTGCACCTCTTTGAACTCTTAATGCCTTTTCAATTTCCAGTGTGTGAACAACACAACCGCTTGGAATTCTAGGTTAAATAAACACTGCTTCATGCCTTTTCAAATGTATATGCAGATAAATTATATGTAAAATAATAAATACAAAAAATAAATACATACCTTGATCAGATCAATTTGCAAAGAGACGGTGCACAAAGATGCTGCACAAAGTGGGAAAAATAAGCTGGTAGGTTTTTGTGGTTATTTGAAAAATTCAATTGCAAATTCAATAGAAAAGATGAAAGATATTTGGGTAGAATAATAGAATAGGTTTTGAATTTCTGTTCATCAATTATAATTGTAAAGATTCAATTCAGAATTATGAGTTTTTCTTCACTAATTTCAAAAATGTCGGCATTTCAGAGAAGACACCAACTCACAATATGCATTGGTTATTGAGAGAGACACCAATGTATATTGTATGAGGCCAAAATCATAAGCATCCGTTTTTCAAATAAACCGATTCTATTATTATCATATCTAGACTTTAATTTATTATATGCATCGGGTTCAGTGAAAAACCGATGCTTAAGGTTTTGAAATTTCTAGGGGCCAATTTTTATTCACTTTTTCCCCGCGATGCGCGCGTAATTAAACTTGAATGGGCCTTGGTTCTAATAAAAAAACGGATGTTCTAGTTTGGTTTCAGGCATCGGTTGTTTTACAACAACCGATGCCTATTTATTTTACAGAGATTTTGGATATTTTTATTATTATGTGCATCGGTCGGTGTCACAAAAATCGATGCTTCAGGTTTTGAAATTTTGCTCAGCTAATTTTTATTTACCTTTTTCCTGCGATGCGCGCGTAATTAAATTTGCATAGGCATTGGTTCTAACAAGAACCGATGCTTGGATTTGGTTATAGGTATCAATTTTTTTACATGAACCGATGCCTACATATTTTAAAGAAACTTTTGGATTTTTTTATTATTATATGCATCGGTTGATTTACAACAACCGATGCTATTAATTTTTCCAGGATTATGTAAGCATCAGTTGTTTGACCACGACCGATGTCTATTTATTTAATAAAATTTTTTGGTTATTTTAATCATTATACGCATCGGTTGTTTTAAACAACCGATTCTATTAATATATAGGCATCGGTTGCCTGAAACTAATCGATGCCTATAACTTTTATTTATTACAAAAAAAAACCGCGCGACTATAGGCATCAGTTTCTGGATTAGAACCGATGCCTATAACTTTTTTTAATTATAAAAAAGACCCCGCGCGTAAGTAGGCATCGGTTGTTGACAACAACCGATGCCTCTGTTTCGATGGCATTTTTTGTAGTAGTGTTTCATATCATGTATAATAGTTGTAATCATTCTAATCCTAGTCACATTTTTTAAAGTATAATATCCAACCTATAATTCTTGTGGGGCTTCAATATAATACTAAACATTTTTATTTTCATTGCTGAGGTGGGTGCTAATTAAGAAACCATGTCATTTTCATGTTAACAGAAATATGATATGTTAACATAAATGCACTGTAAATTAATATAACATAAGTTGATATAAAATAAGCACATCTTAACAAATTTTTTTAACAAAAACATGTAAAGAACTTGAAAATAAAATCCATCACAATTAAATATCAAATTTATTTGCGTGTAAACCCGAAGAAGAGTGAACAATCGATGCGTAAACTGAAAGAAGAGCTAATTGATCATGCAAGGGATACAACTAATCACGCTCAATATTTATAATTAAAATATAACTATATTTTCTAATAATAATATTATTAATACAATAATATTTAAACAACCAAATACACACACACACACACACACACACACACACACATATATATATATATATATATGTGTGTGTGTGTGTGTGTGCACATACATATTCAACCAAACCTGAGATGCAATTAAATCTCGAATATAACATAATTTATAGTTTAAAACATGAGTAAGAAGAATAGATAAATTAAAATTAAAAATGTATTTGAATGAAAAATGAAGTTCACTTTTAGGCGCGTTGGTTTGCTTCAATTCGGTTCCTTACCGCATTATCCTAGTTCATGGTAGTGCAAATATATGGACGATCCTTCTCTCTTTGAGAGACCAGGTCATGCAGTCCGTCCGACAACTCTTGGTCATAATATTCATTCTTCGTGTCAATAGTTATAGTTTCCAGTGATGGAGCAATTCAATTATTGATTATATCCTCTTAATTCCACAATATGATGAGTATATAACCCAATAAAAATTGGATAAATCAAGACGAGCAAGATAGAAAATCAGTGTAAAAGGCACACGAAACAGATGACTTTCTAAATAACTATATTATACCTTTATTTTCCTAATAAAGTTAAGGTCAAAAATCAAATAGTCAAGCATATCACAACAAAATGCCAAGGATTAACTAAAAGCAATTAAAATAAATAAATAAATAAATGCACATGTTATACTTAAAATTATGCGTAGCAATCAAAAAATAAACAAAAATCTATGTTGTCGCTAATAAGCCCGTGTTGTAACTAATAAGAGGAATAGCGACAACGTATCATTAATAGGTCGTCACTAATACCCATACAAATGCTCTTATTTGTGATGATAGGAGTGTTGTCGCTATTTATCCACTCGAGCTCTTTTTTGATTTCAACACAATTAGGATCTAAACTAAGATTTTGCACCCTCATATTCTTTGTCAACCTCATAAATATAAAATGTTTTCATTAATGCGAGAAGATCATCACACGGGATATGTCTAGTATAGTGCCATTTGGAATCACAAGCAAAATTTGACAAAATCTCTACCAATGACTATTGTTTTATCTCCAAATGGAAGCTGCCTCGAAGACAGATTTTTCAATATCATTATGTCTTTCAATGCATTGTCTAAAGTTTTGAAACAACGTCTATGCATCACTGGAGTTTGTCCAAAATAATGAGTTCTGCATGCACCATAACTTCTGCAACTGGAAATTTCCTAGAATATTTCTGAATTTTAATTTATTTTAGTATTTGTCAACATATTTTGCATTCAAAATGTGGCATCAAATATTATTATATGATGTTGCATTCTCAAAATATACAATGGTAGTTTCTTGGAATCAAGCTTAATATGTTCCAAATATTAATAATAATTAAACAAAACATAAAATATAATTTTTGAATAACATGCACCAAATAATAATAATTGTATACGTCTAAACTTACCGATAGACTTACAACGCCAAAATGTACATAATATGTTCAATTTTTGTTGTCCAAAGTGGTCAATAGAAGAAATAAAATTAATATAAATTATACATGTAGATAAATTATTGCACCATGGCAATAATATAACATAATAATAATAATAATAGTAACAATAACACCAAAAATAAAAAAAAGTAAAGAATAATAATAAGAAGAAGAAAATTAAACTAAAGTAAAAAATATCAGGCTACAAAATGATAATAATAAAAAAAGTAACAAAAAAACCTAATAAAATTAGTTGAAAAGAGATGTAAAAAAAAAAATAATAATTCGGTATTTATCCTAATTATGTTAAAAAGATCCTACATAATTAAAAAAATAAACTAAGCCTACGTATCTTTTCAATAAAAAAAACTGATCCTCATTAATTATTTTTAAAAAAGAAACTAATCCTACGTGACTTTTATACTCTCTTCTGCATGACTTTTTCTCTATCTTCCACGTGTTTTCTTTCTCTTTCCAAACCTCTCTTTTTATATAGGTATATAGCAAATAACATATAAATGTACATCATTTTATAGATATATCAATTAAAATTAGTTGATCAATTACATAAAATATAAAGATGATATACATCACATAAAAAAAATAAAAATATACATCATTCTACAAATACCTCATACAATAATTAAAAATACATTAGATTCCATCACTCTAGGTGCACTCTACTTCGCGATATAATTTACCAAGAATAATACATTATTTTCTTAATTATTTTACGAAGTTATTTCTATGTATCTGTCCCATCTAATTAAGAATATGTATTGAAGTTGTGCCTGATACGACATCCAATATTTAGTCAGCATGCATGGGGATTTAAGTCTATAAATGTGACTTGTCCTATAAGAGGGGCGAGTTCTTATGTGGGAGTGACGAGCTCTTATGGGGTTAAATGGTATTATACTAGCTCGGTATTGAGAGTTAGACTTTATGATTAAAAGGATCTGGGCCATGGTGGGCTGATAAGGATGGTATGGTATGGGGCCCTGATGAACTAGGGAAATGGTATGGTTATTATGGTAACTTAACAAAGTAAGAGAGTTCTAATATTTATGGTAACTTAGAATATAGGATGAATCCTAATTCTAAGTCGGTGGTTAATTATGGTATAGTGGTGTGAATAGGAGACGGGAACCCTAGATTGGGAATACGTCTCTTTTCTATATAAAGATGACACAAGCCTCACTTTTTTTAAAGTTGATTTAATCCTACTTTTCAGCTCCTGTTTCTCTATTACTAAAAAAGAACTAACTTAAGAATCGGAGGGCCTACGCCGGGGTTGTCCGGCTTGGGTTTTGTTGTATAGGTCAACCAGGTCGTCAAGAAGTCAATTAGGTCAGAAGGAGCAATTTGAAGGTCATCAACCTTATTCTTGGTGAACCAACCTATTTGGTCACATCAAGTGGTGACGTCTGTGGATAAAGATGGGACATCGAGTCCTTGAGCGAAAGGCATGAGTATTTAACAACGTGATCATGAAATGAAGAGATATTATACCTCGGACTTTAGGTTTCAGCTCTGACGGGAGCAAGACTAAAGATATGGACTGGGAGAAGCAGGTTGTAGGAGATCAAACACCGCAAGGAAATTTAATAGAGCAAACAACCATGAAAACACCACCACCGCCACAAAAGGATAAAGCAAAAAGTTCAGGAAAGGAGAATAAGAATAATTCTTCAGAGATAGACAAAGGAAGTTCAATATCGGGACTAAGGAATGAGATGAGATACTAAAAGAAAGAACTTGTCACGTTTACAAGGGATTTCTCTAAAAATTAATGGAAGCGGTGCCTCCGGGCAAATGAGAGAAAATTATGGCAGGCGAGGATGATAGTGGTGAAGAGATTATTGGGAGAAAAGAGGAGGAATACAGGCCTAAACCACTCACTCCGACTCAGAAGAATAGTAGAGAGAAGGATCCATGGATGCCGGATCTCGAGCTAATTTGAACTAAAAAGAAAAGGCGGCCACATACAAGATATTCATCATCGTTTGAGGGAGACGAGGAGGATAATATACAATTCCTAGGCAGCAGATCACAATGGACGAATTGTTAGAACCACACCAGGAATGGCATTTGAGAAGAGGGAGAGGAGGTGTTGCTGACGTCCCGAGCAATGAGGGATATGCAGGAAGCAATGCGCGCACTCCAGAGACAAGTCACAGGGGCGGATGGACAAGAGTCAAAAGGCCACCCTTTTTCAGACAAGATATTGAGGGCGACCTTACCTCGAGGATATAGGGGGTTGGATTTTTACTATGAAGGATTGTCAGACCCCACTCGACATATGCAAAGTTTCGAGAACGAGGCGATCTTATTGTAGTAAACGGATGCAGTGGCGTGTAGGAAATTATTATCTACCTTGAGAGGACCGGTTCAAGATTGGTTCCATCAACTAGTTCCATGGAGAATCACCATCTTTAAGGTCTTGAAGTCAGCCTTTTTAAAACACTTTGCTAGAGCCAAGTTCCATACAAAAATGGCATAATCACTCTTCTCAATGGTCCAGTGACCTAGGGATACTTTGAAGAACTATGTATCTAGGTTTACTAGAGCTACTATGGAGGTGTCCGTGGCCAAAGATGATATGAAGGTAGGTGCTTTTCACCAAGGGCTGCGAATGTGGGGTCTGAGGACATCAATGGCCAAGCGACCTCTGCATACTTATTAGAAGTCATAGATTGGTGCATGAAGTATATCCATGTTGAAGAAGCAAAGGACGAAGATAAGTTATTTTTTGGAAGGGTGGTCGGAGAGACATAGAGAATAATAACTAAGAGGGCGAAACCTAGGAGGGAGATGAGACGGCCTCCACGAGCACTCCAGAATTCAAGAGCAGATAGAAGGGGGATGGCGAGAAATGAAGGAAGGATATGGAAGGAGGATGCAGACTTCACATCCTTAGCAATACCGAGAGATAGGGTGTTTACAATTATGGAGAGCCAAGTGCCCGATACCATCAGGTGGCCGGAGGACTATGTAGAAATACCCACTAACCCGAGATCTAGTTCTTTTGCAGGTTTCACAATAACTATGGACATTCTATGGAGCGCTGCCGGCACCTAAAAGAGGAGATCAAAAGGTTGATCAAGGTAGGGCACCTAAAGGAGGTGGTGTATAAAGATAAATCACCACAAGATCAAAGGCAAGTTTACCAGGACCACCACTAGGAGATCCTCCGCAAGCACATGTAGGGGGGGGGTGCTCGAGATAGGATGGGCAAAGAAAAACAGAAGAAGGGGGAGTTGCTGGAAATAATAGAAGAAGTATAAGCGTGATATCAGGTGGACCAACGGATGGGGACTCAAATAACACTAGAAAATGGCATGTGAAGGCAGCTCGCCTGGGATAATTAGAGGTTGCTACCATTAAAAGGCAACCTTAGGTGGCTGGACTAGTTATTTCTTTTAGCTTCAGGGAATGACAAGGCTTGTACGTCGAGCATGACGGTGCATTGGTGACTGAGGCAGAGGTAGCGAGATATGATGTTGGAAGAGTATTCGTGGATAATGGGAGCCTGACCAATGTCCTCTATCAGGAGTGCCTAGAGCAAATGAATCTGGAGGTAAATATAAGACATGTACAAATACCCATTTATGCTTTTAATGGACCGCAGGTCATTATCGAAGGAGAAGGGGTGCTTCCGGTTACATGGGAAAGTGGCGATCTTCGGGTGGAGAAGAAGTTGAGTGTTTTGATAATTAAGGCCATTTCGGCCTATAACATTATACTAGGCCGACCTGCCCTCAATGATTTTCAGGCGGTCACTTCTACTTACCAGATGAGTGTGAAGTATCCGGAGGGAAATAAGGTCGGAAAGATGTTATCAGAACAACATGTCACTCGTTCCTGTTATTAGCTGATCGTGCAAAAGGGGATGAGTGAAGGAAAGTGGGAACAGATCATTGGCATACAGGAAAGAGTACTTAGTGCTAAAAATTCAAGGGAGGAGGAGAATTCCATTTGACCTCATGAGGAGCTTATGGAGATTGAACTTAAACAGGGCAGACGGAGGTACACCACAAGGATAAGTAGCCAAATGATGGAAAACATAAGGGTAGAGCTCGTTGCTCAGTTAAAATAATTTCGAGACATATTCGCTTTTGGATATGGGGAAGTGCCAAGAGTATCTCTTGAGATTGCACAACATCACTTAAACGCAGATCCGGATGCGAAGCATGTGCGACAGGAAAGGAGACATTTCGGGGTAGAGATGGATAAGGTGATAGGAGAGGAGGTGTAGGAATTATTGAAAGAAGGACATATCCGGGAGATCTAATTCCCGGACTATCTGTCCAATGTAGACATGGTACCAAAGCCACAGAGCAAGTGGAAGATGTGTGTCGACTTACGTGAGCCGAACAAGGCTTGTACAAAAGATCATTATCCCCTACCGCACATTAATCAACTGGTTGATTCCACTTCGGGATGCGAGTTGCTGAGTATGATGGATGCATCTCAAGGGTATCATTAGATCCCACTAGCAAAGGAGGATCAGCCCAAGGTGAGTTTTGTTACCTCGACGAGTATGTATTATTTATTTCCATGTCGTTTGGGTTGAAAAATGCAGGGGCGACCAAATAGAGATTGGTGGACAAGATGTCTAAAGACCTGTTGGGGTCAACAATGGAAGTTTATGTAGATGATATGCTGGTAAAAGTGATTCGAACTTTTCCACACCTAATTCTATTTAAGTTTGTAAAGTTTAAAAAGTCCGCTCACAAGAGTACGCGTTCCCTTGTAGGTTGGCAAGTTGAACCGAGTTGAATCTCTCGAGGAAAATTAATCGGAGGTTCCTTTTGTGTTTGTTTTCACAAATAAGAAAATAACCAAAAACTTATTCTAAACACTTCGATTCAAGGTTTTTATTAAAACAATGAACAATTAAATCCAAATCTTTGAAAATATTTGAGAAAACAAGGGTCTAGTGATCTAGAATCATTTCCACGAACACTTGGGCATTTCATCGAATACCTTACCTACGAGCTAGGGTTGTCAATCTCAACTTGTATATTTGGTACTCAACAAACCCAATTGATGGTTCTAAATGATTCTAGGTACTAGACTCATAATATCTAGCCACCAATCATCAACAATTTCATCATCACAAACCCACAACAATCAAGAACACAATTCATCATATGGGGGGAGGTTTGGTTGACAATTATTCTAATAAGACTTTCTAACAAGCATGTATTTAAAAAGTATAAGAAACTAATTAACCTAATTAAGCAACAGAAACTGAAAACTTACTAATTAATCGAGAAGAGTAACAGCGTTCGAACGAAGAATTAAATGAAGATCTACATAACTATTTAATCTAAGATCTATTAAAACTAAGAACTATTTAAGATCTACACTAGAATTTGAAACTGAGAAAAATAGAAGAAAGAAAATAAAGAACACTCTTGGGTTGTCATCCCCAAGAGGTCTCAGAGGTGTGTAGAGGAATAATTCTGGGCGCTGGCATTCCCCTCCTTTTATAGGATATGGGTGGTCTCCTTTTCTCTCACCAAATCCTTTTTCAAAGAGGTATCTTGATTTTATTTCCAACAATAACTTTTTTTTCTCTAATCCTTCAAAGGAAAGGTCTTCTCCCCTTGACCAAGTCTCCCCAGCTGCTAATAATATATTAGTATACTTTTTAAAGGCGCTTTGGAGCCGGCTTGCTTGTTTTATGGGCCGAGGGCTCAAAATTCCCGAATTTGTGATCGCACTGGACAACCCAGTGTGTATTAACTTACCCAGTGTCAGATGTAACACTTCAAATCGAGATCCGATTTCGCTAAAACTCCACTCGTAGGCCCACACTCGATTATCTCCAGACCAAAATACCTAAAAATACCTTGAATAAATATAGAATCCAATAATTATGATCAAAATACGGTAAAATAAGCTGGAGTTACGAAAATACGAAAATATGCTTAATCTATCCAACTTACACCGACAGTAATAACAAAAACTAACTAAAATATTAACAAAAATAAATATTATTCATGTTAATCAACTACCCTACGCTTTATTGGTTTGTTCGTTCTCGAACAAACAATAATTTCGAAGAATAACAAGTATAAAAACCAGCCCAAGCAAAGAGTTGTGTCGTGCTACATAGATATTTTTGAAAATATAAATAGTTGTAACGCAAACTCAAATGCTAGACCATTATTACATTGTCGCTCCAAAAATAGAATCATGCATCCTCACAAAGGGTAATATATATGTGTACGCTCAAAAGCCCTCAAGAATTTTTTTATGGGGACATGTTTACGCTCAAATCATCAAATTACATGTATAATAAACAAGAACTGAAAATCAAAAACTTCTCCATCACGTTTAAGTGTGTAACTAACAAACAATCGAAAAAGGTCTTTGCGGGTTGTAATGTAGGCTCTTTGGACGGGTATGGAATATATAAGTCATGTGGCTAACTCACGTCTAATGTAATCAATAACTCACCAAACTATTCTAATCATGAAGCAATATGCTTCACCTCATTCAAAAGAAACCTCACTTAACTCTTATAACGTAGCCTTTAAACATAGGCTATTTCTCAACTCGCAGCCCAAAATGACTTCTAAACAAACCACTTAAACAATTGAGAAGTTTAGAATATGCTTCTTCTTTCAAACTCGAATCTTGCCTCTTAAAAATTAGGCGTCATAAGAAAATCAACAATATTAACACACGTCTTTATAAGCATAGGAAACAACTCAACAAGATTCACCATCCTTTTTATTCTCTTTTCATTATTATTTTCTTTTTCTTTTTCTTTTTTAAGGATGGTGATCCTTAACACTTAATACAATTCTTTTCATAAATCTCTGTTCAAAAATCCAAAATACAAATAACCAATAAAAATAACTAACTCTTACCCCACGCTATTTATGTCGTAGGAGTTAACTCATAAACACTCATGGCTATAGGAAATGGATATTTGGTTATGAGGGGCTCATTTGAAATTTATAGTGGCTGATATATATGAATATGGCCGGAATAAGGGTAATATATGTGCCTAATCGTCACGTTCAAAGCTAACTACACACAACAATTTCAAAGAGATCTCAAAACAGAACTCACTCAAATACATGAAAATATGATAAACACTCAGGCTACTCACTGGCTTTTGCATGTAGAAATCTTGAATTGACGCAGCTTTTTGGATTTTCGAAATTATTTGCGTCCAAGTACCATTTTAAAATATATATAAATAATAATTTTGAAAAATTTATGCACTTATACACGCTCAAATGCATGAACCTCAAATAACACATAGTAAACTTTGATAGGACAAACCATACAAACACAAATAAGCGCATAAATAGCAATCAATCACGTTAAATATTTGCTACTACAAAACCACGAATTTAAATTGCACAATTATAAAATATAAATCATCGCTCGACCATCCTCCCCCCTCTAAAAATCCGGCAATCTCCTGATTGCCATAAATATATATAAAAATAAATCAAAAGAGGAAAGGAGTTAGAAGAATGTCCCTGACGACTAAATAGTCGAGCTGCTCCAAATAGCACTGTGCAATCATTCCATCATCTCGAATCGCATGATTTAGAGTGTCTTGATTAACAAAATTATCAAGGTGGGTGTCCAAAAGATCTCATCCAAGACTGGCTCTCAAACGGGCCGCGGATATGTTAAAATCAGCAAAGTCGCGAAATTCTGGGCGGACACTGGGTGACCCACTGTAGATCAATATACCCAGTGTCGACGGAGATGTGCGTCATCTGGTGAGTCGATCAACGGGGTATGTATCGATGGACATAGAGAGTTACATCGGTTGGTGCGTCGATCAATGGGGCATTGACGGGCGCTAGGTAACCAAGTGTGGACAACGTACCCAGTGTCAGCAAATAGACCGAATTTGGGTTGGTGTCGATGTGTCCGATCAGATGGAGTTTCTGCACAACAACACACCAT
Source organism: Phtheirospermum japonicum (assembly GCA_014905375.1). NCBI lineage: Eukaryota > Viridiplantae > Streptophyta > Magnoliopsida > Lamiales > Orobanchaceae > Phtheirospermum > Phtheirospermum japonicum. Next base: position 862,777 of record BMAC01000317.1, on the reverse strand, counting down.
CAACGTACTACATCAAAAGACTCAAACTTAACAAAAAATATATAAAATAAAAGAAATAAAAATCAAAATAAAAGCTACGAAAAAAGAAAAAGAAAATAAACACTTGGGTTGCCTCCCAAGAAGCACATCTTTTAACGTCGCTTGGTCGACATGTTCTACGAGCAATGTTATTCGAGATCTAAGAAAAGGTGATGATCTTGCCACGCCTTAGTAAGATTAAGAGTGGACGATTAAAATCACCAAGGCGTGCTCGGAAAGCAATTCGTAGAATAAAAGAAATGAAAACCTCAACTCGCTTCAGAGGTTGAAAAAGCGAGTAGTCGATCACCACGAACATATAAAACATTAATTGGGGCACAGGGTGATCCTTGATCACTGGAAGAACTAGGGAATTTGTCGAACAAACGAAATACCCCTCGAACATCCCGAACCCTTCCATTTTGTTGACATCCTCCTCAATGATCTGAAAAATAGTTAATGTTATATTCAGGCATAGGGGAGGGGGATCAGAATTCTTCTCAATTGCCTCTTCTACCATCTCAATCTCAATTTCGATCAAAGTTTCGGGTGGCATAATAAGAGGATCAACATGTCCCAAATCTTTCACCACAACTTCACCATCCACACTAAGATCAAGTGGGATCAAATCTCCAACATCTTCCGGACTCTCCAACGGCAACACTCCTACATCATTATCCAACACTTCATCGTAAAGCACAGGAGGAGCGATCTCAACCAAATCCTCAAATACCTCCTCCTTACACATATCTACCAAACGATCGTTCACGCTCGAATTCTCAACATCCAAGATAGGCTCCACCACATCAAGAACTGGCAGCTCGTCCTTCTTGTTTGATAACTTTGCTAAATAAGCCATTATTTGACCACACAGTGACTCTATTTTCTTTGCAGTCTCAGAAAAGTCATCTTCCTGTACAGTCGATTGCGCAAGTTCATCCTGATGACGAATGGTCTGGGCTTCTTAATTTTTCTTCCACATCAATAATTAATCGTCTGGTTTATAATCTTCATAGCTCGGGTAGTAGGGAACTGAATCGGGAGGGGCATAAGATTCGTTGCTCGGATAGAAAGAATTAGAGTCGGGTGGAGCATAAGAGTCATATCCCGTATGATAACAAGGTGATGCGGAGTAAGCGTGTGAAGGTTCAAAACTAGGATTGAAGTGATCGGGTGAAGCATATGGATCATTATGTCTCGAATCGTATGAAATTGAAGATGGGGTCCATTTAGGTGAGTAAAATTTCCTCATGAATCGATCATACACTTCCTCCCACATTTTCAAGGAATCGGGCTCGAGATATAAAAACCAATATTTTGCCCAATTCATTAGCGTGTTAAAGAAAAGTCGCATCTTCACTTGATTCCTTGTAAGGCCGAGACGAGGAAAAGTTCAAGTGATAGCCTCGTACTCTCGGATGAACTCCAGTGGATCCTCGCTCAGGAGCCCATGAAACACTGGGAATTGCTTGTAGTGGGACTCGTCAAGATCATAATCTCACATTGCTAGGCTCTCAAGAATGGCTGGCCCAGGGACAGGAAAAGCGAACGGGTGGCTATACCATTGTCCCACATACGATTGATACCCTCAATAGCTCGTCATTCTTCTTTTTTATTTTATTATTATTTTTATATATTTTTAATTTCTTGGTTGTTGAATCTCAGGCTTAAAGAGATGTACCTTGCATACACAACACTCAACGCACAAAATTAAACGTACCGGTGGAAAATAATAAAAAATAAACAAAACGAGAAATCACAAACAAATCATATAAAACAAACGAAACAAATAGAAACACAAATAAGGGACACGAAGAGAAAACACAAAAATCACAACCTTTAGCCTCCCCCGACAACGGCGCCAAAATTTTGATTCGAACTTTTCCGCACCTATTTTTATTTAAGTTTGTCAAGTTTAAAAAAGTTGCTCGCAAGAGGACAAGTTCGCTTGTAGGTTGTCAAGTTGAACCGAGTCGAATCTCTCGAGGAAAACTAACCGGAGGTTCCTTTTGTGTTTGTCTTCACGAATAAGAAAATAATGAAAAACTAATTCTAAACACTTGGATTCAAGACGTTCATTAAAACAATGAAAAATTAAAAATTAAAAGATTTGAAAAGAATTTAAAAATCAAGCGTCTAGTGCTCTAGAATCATCTCCACGACCACTTGGGCATTTCATCGAACACCTTACCTACTAGCTACGGTTGTCAATCACAACTTGTATATTTGTTACTCAACAAACCCAATTCATGGTTCTAAATGATTCTAGGTACTAGACCCGTAAGATCTAGCCACCAATCATCAACAATTTCATCATCACAAACCACAAAAATCAAGAACACAATTCATCATCAAGCTTGGGGGGGGGGGGGGGGGGGGTTTGATTGGCAATTATTCTAATAAGACTTTCTAACAAGCATGTAATTAAAAAGTATGAGAAACTAATTAACCTAATTAAGCAACAAAAACTGAAAACTTACTAATTAATCGAGAAGAGTAACAACGTTCAAACGAAGAATTAAATGAAGATCTATGTAACTATTTAATCTAAGACCTATTAAAACTAAGAACTATCTAAGATCTAACTAGAATTTGAAACTGAGAAAAATAGAAGAAATATGCTTAATCTATCCAACTTACACCGAAATTAATAACAAAAACTAACTAAATTATTAATAAAAATCAAGACAAATTCATGTTAATCAAAAATCAAGAAAGAGGAGTCACATTCAAGAGATCTAAGGAAGGCCTTTAGTATGCTAAAGCAGTTTGGGATGCGATTGAACACAAATAAGTGCTCTTTTGGGGTCCAATCTGAAAGCTTTTGGGGTACATGGTAACTGAGAGGGGTATTGAAGTGAACCCCTAGAAAGTGTGAGCTATCATGGAGATGCCTCACCCTCAGACGGTAAGAGATGTACAGGTGTTAACAGGCCACATAGCAGGGCTCAATCGATTCATATCCAGGTCAGTTATGAAGAGTTTTTCCTTTTTCAGAACTTTGAGGATGGGGTCTAAGTTCGAGTGGACTAAGGAGGCACATGATTTTTCGATAAGCTCAAGGAATACCTGGCTGAGATCGCACTATTGACGAAGCCCATGCCAGGGGAGGACTTGATTCTTTACATATCAGTTGGAGAGGTCATAGTAAGCTCGGTATTAATAAGGTAAGAGGCTAATATTCAAAAGCATATATACTACATTAGCTGGATGCTTAGAGGATCCGAGCTGAACTATTCAAAATTGGAGAAGGGTGTATTCGCATTGATTTACACAACAAGAAAGTTGTGACCTTATTATTTGGGTCACAGGGTCAAGGTACGAACCAATTTAGCACTCAAGAAGGTCTTGAATAATCCGAATGTGTCTAGGAGGCTGGCAGTAGTGATCAGTGATTATGATGTGGTATACGAGCCAAGAACAACGATCAAGGCATAGGTGTTGGCTGATTTTTACAGGAGATGGTGCATCCTGAGGAGAAGGAAGATGAATAGGAGACATGGTTATTACATGTAGACGGGTCGACCATGGCAACTAGCGTATGACTAGGAGTCATTTTAACTAGTCCTGAAGGGAAAACTTGGATTCCGTGGTAAAGATGGGGTTTAAGGCCTCAAATAATGAACTTGAATATGAGGCATTATTACAGGAATCAAAATGGCAGTCGATCTAGGAGTGAAGTGATTAAATGAATACACGGACTCTCAGCTGGTAGCTCACCAGTATGATGGGTCTTTTAATGCACAAGAAGATCGTATATATGAGTGTTTGGGGAAGCTTAAGCAAGGAATAACTCAGTTTGAGGAGTTTAGGTTGGAGCATTTACCACGAGCTGAGAATACAAAGGCGGATCAACTCACCAAGATGGCAGGGGCATTGGGAACTTGCAACACAAGGACTATTACTTTGATGGAACTATCTCATAGCATTTTGGAAAAAGGGAAAGAGGTAATGGAAATAGAAAAAGTGGGAGATTGGCAAACATCAATTCGGGAGGTCCTTGATAAGGTGGTAGCAGGAAATATATAATTGTCTACCAAGGAGGCCAGGATAGCAACTCGGTTTTATTTGATGAATGGATACCTGTACAAGAGGTTGCACTTTGGGCCATACTTGAAGTTCTTGTCATGGGAATAAGGGATAGAAGTATTACGGGAGATACACGAAGGGTATTTTCAGAATCATGTTAAGAGTATGGCTCTGGTCGAGATGGCCTTGCGAGCTGGTTTCTTTTGTCAAGGAATGAAGGGGATGGTTGGCGAGCTTGTAATTACTTGTAAGAATTATCCGATAAACGCACCAATAATCCATGTGCCACCGGAAGACATGATGGTGATAAGCTCGCCTTGCCCATTTTCATAATGGGGAATCGGTATATTAGGTCCGTTTCCAAGGACGCCCTGTAAAAAGCTTTACCTGGTGGTCGTGGTGGATTACTTTACAAAGTGGATGGAGGTCGAGGCTGTGACCAACATAGCTGAGCGACAATAATATATTTTATTTTTAACAGTATTTTTTGCAGGTATGGTGTGCCGTGAGTATTAGTCTCGGAAAATGGGGCACATGATGAACCTGAGTTCAAGACGATGGAGATGAAACAATGATGTGCTTCAGTAGCACATCCTCAAGCTAACAGGAAAGTTGGAGTTACTAACAGAATTATTGTGTCGGGAATAAAATTAAAGCAGGAAAAAATAGGGGGACTATGCTTGTGGAGCTATCCTCAGTTTGATGGGCTTATTGGACAATCCCGCAAACTACCACAGGAGAATCACCCTTTAGCCTAGTCTATGTTATGTAGGCTCTTATTCCAGCAGAGATAGTAGGGGGATCAAATCGATTGGAGACTTTCAACGTGGAGGAGAATGAAGGATTGACTAAGGGAGCTTTAGAGACAATTGAGGAAATAAGATATTAGGTAGCAGTACGTGTAGAAAAATACAAGCAAAGAAATAAGGCGGCGTATAATCAACGGGTAAAAAGGAGGCAATTTCAGGTCGGCGATCTAGTATGGAGGCGTGCCAACATGATATATACCACAAGAGAGCTGGACTCTAATTGGTTGGGACCATTCAAGGTGATTAAAGTACTAAAATGTGGAGCATACGTGCTAGAAGATACGGAAGGAAAGGCGGACAAAGAAGCTAGAATATTTTCCATTTGAAAACATATTATGCCTTACTGGTTGGGAGATGGAAGCAGAAGCAAATGTATATTATTTTACTCGACGCTTTTATAGGTCGGCGATGGATTATGGTTTATAATTTTTATGGTTTTTATGAATATGGGCTGACGCTTGTTTAGGTCATTGATGGGTTTATGGTTTTTATGGTTTTTTTATGAATATGGGCTGACACTTGTTTAGGTCGGTGATGGATTATGGTTTATGGTTTTTATATTTTTTTTATGAATATGGGCTGACGCTTGTTTAGGTCGGCGATAAATTATGGTTTATGGTTTTTAGGGTTATGGGCTAAAGCTTTGATATGTCAACGATGAATATGGTTTAATGTTTGATCTTTATGGATATGGATTAACGCTTTTATAGGTTAAATATGGTTTTATGGTTATGGTTCTATGGTTGTTTATGGATATGGGCTTACACATTTATAGGCTGGCGGTGGTTTTATAGTTATAGTTGTATAGTTTTTTATGGATATAGGTTGATGCTTGTATAAGGTCGGCGATGGTTATGGTTATGGTTATTTTGGTTTTGGTTTTTTTTTTTTTTTTTGGGTTATGGTTATGGTTAAAGGCCAACTATTCTTATGGTCCAATTAGTGCGACCTAAATACGTTTCTTTGGTTATCTGAATAAGTGTTTATCTGGATAGGTTGGCTGGGTTATTTGGTTTGATACGGGTTAGTTGATTAATTTTGTCCGATTTACCTGAACATGGGGGACTAATTGGTTCATTTGGTTCTATATGGTTTACTTGATTTATATGGGGTTATTTGGTCTACTTAATTTCATGAAGTCCAATTAGTTTGAATGGTTATGGTCTATGATTTGGGGTAAGTGGTATGGTATGATCTCAAGTTTGGTTTAGGTCATAAACATTAATAGTAACATGGTTATATGAATATGAATGGTTCGAGGTTTGTATAGGTTGGCGATAATTTCATGGTAAAATTTTATGTTCTTATAGTTTTATGGGCCGACGCTTATAAGGGTCGGCAAATGTTTTATGGGGTTATATGGGCCGATTGTTTAAGTATGGCAATTGGTACGGTACTGTCAGTAATTATTTTTGGTGTTTTGCTTTTATGGTTATGGTAGACAGGGGTTTATGGTTAGCATGTTTAATGGTTATAAGGTGATGCTTAAGTGGATATTTTGAGGTTATGGTTTTATGGCTAAGGCTTTTGTCTTAACTTTGATGCAGCTCTTTACAGTCCAGCTTGATGAGGGTTTTGTTGATCGTAGGTTTTATGCTAAAACTATTTATGTAGGGAAAGTAAAGTTTCATTACAAAAGGGTGGTGGTTTTACAAAGTTCAAAAAATAATAATAAGATACCAAATAAACTATGGAGTGACTGGAGCATATTGGGGAAAAACTCGTCCAGTGGAATGTCAAGCTTGTGCTAAGTCCGATAGATATAATCACTTGAGCTCCGCACTTGTTCCACCAGTTAGCTTTCCTAGGCTTACCGAGATCGCCCTTCCAAAAGTCAAATGGGGGTAGATCCTTTTCCAGCTTTTCCTTGTCTAGCTGGAAGTTGAGACCCGCCACTTGGATTTGCTGTTTGGCCAGCTCGATGGTGGTCATGAGGCACAGCTTTCCCCCCTTGCCGACATTTTGAAGAAATTTCGTTCTATGGAGGTAGTTTGACATTAGACGCGTCCTATATGTTGTGACGAATCGCCGACCTACCTCACTCCTCAAAAATGTGCGGCGACCTTCCTCAACTCTATTACCATGAGCCACATGAACCTCCTTCTCCTTCTCCCGTAGCTCCTCAATTAATTTTTAGATGGGTGTTATTTTTGTTAGTATTTGACAAGGAGGCAAAAATAAAGGTGAAACTTACCCTTGGCTCGAGCCAAGGCAAGCCCGCGCGCAGCTGCAACCACGCCCACCAAGTCCCGTGCGCAGCACGCCTGCGCTGCTGAGCGCCATGCCTGCCGAGAGCGGCCGAGTGATACTGAGACCGAGTGCCACACTTGTCGAGAGCATTCGACCGCTGCCGAGCATGGCCGAGCGCTGCCAAGCACGCCCGCACATGCCCGCCCATCCCTACCGAGCCCGCCCGCGCTCAACAGCCGATGCCTGCCGAGAGCTAACGCCGCCCTTACCGAGCCTACCGAGAGCTGCCGAGACCCAAGGCCGAGGCCTGACAAGAGCTTTCGATCAACTCCCGAGCAGTCGAATCAACTGCATAGCAGTTGAATCGACTGTCGAGCAGTTGGATCGACTGCTCGGCAGTAAGTTTTCGCCCACGCCCACCAAGCCAAAGGCAGTCGATCGACTTCACTGCTGAGAGATGCCGAGCACGCCCGCACACGCCTGGCCACGCCTGCAAGCTCTTCCCAACAGTCGTCGAGACCTGCCCTCCACTTCTGCCTAGCGCCGAGCCGTCTCGGCCAGTGTCGAGCCACACTGATCCACTCGAGCCTAGGGTCGGGCCAAATGGTCTTACATGACCATTTTGGGTCAAATTTGGTAAAATATGGGAAATCCAACCTTATAAGGCCTAATTGACCCATTTACCCCTAATTTAATCTAGTATAAATAAGACCCTTCCCTCATTTTGTAAGAAAAACACCTCTCCTCCCAACCCAAGCTTGGGTTTGGGATTAAAATTTCTCTCTCTAGATTTTAGATTTAGTTTTAAGCTTTCCTTAGGTTTGAAAGCCTAAGAAGAATTTAAGACATCACTTGGATTTTAATTTCTTGCAGTTTCATTCAAGCTTTTGTTTCTCTTTCTTAATTCAAGTAAGCTTTCTTTTAATTTCATGCTTTTTCTTTATTTCAATGCTTGTTCTTCATTTATGCTTTTTGCCTTAGCTATTACAATTGTTGTTGGATCTTGTGATTTGGCTATGGAATCTAGTTGAGTGTCACACCTAGATCATAGATCGGGTCTCAGATCTTTTTTATTTTAAGTTTCTCATGTGCTATATTTTGAATTAAATTTTCATGCGTAGTTTTATGTTAAATCCTAGATCTACTCTATGATCCTTGTTATTTTTTGTCAAGTTTTAAACTTTGACGTCAAATTTTAATGCTCTTTCTATTTGTGCTTTCAATTTTTGTTAATTTGCATTTTTCTAGATTTTATGTTCGTGCAAGCATAGTTGTACCTTAGGTTACTTTAGTTGTACTTGATGAAACTTTGCTTTTACTTGCTTATTCTCAACATTGCTTTGAATTTTCAATTCGAGGCACACGACGAGGCATCCTACCGACTTGTACTCTCCATTCCTAGCTAGTTATTTACGTGTTTCATTAGTTTTAATTGCTTTATTTTCATAGTTTCCATAGTTTTTCGTTTTTCTTTTATTTTCTTAAGCTAAAAACACATTGATCTCTATAATCAATCGAATTACTATAATACCAAGCCAATGACTTTTATACCACTAAAAAACTACAAAACAAAATGGCACCGTTGTCGGGGATCGAACCCTGGTCACCCGTGTGACAGGCGGGAATACTCACCACTATACTACAACAACACAAAAATTTAACTCCTTGAACAAGAGGGCATAAACATGCAAAAAGATGACAAGTAAACTATTCAAACTTCCACGCGAGTGGTGATTGCTTAACAATGTAATAAAGACACAAAGGACACAAAAATGACTCAACCCTATGAATGTGCAAATAGTAAGCATCACTTCGCCAAGGCTCGAGTTAAGAAAGACAAATCATGCTTTGTAAAACCCGGACCCTGACCACCTACCCACCCCACACTTAAACCATGCAATGCCCTCATTGCATTTTAATGAAAAACAAGTAAAAGGAGGGCGAAATAGAAGCTTCCCAAAACCGAGAGAGTTTGTGTCGAGCTCAGTGGGGTCCACTTAAGCATCAAGAATCCAAGCAAAAATCAAGCATGTCTTGTGTCTCCCGGGTCCATGAATGTTACTATCTTATCAATTCGGCCAAGGTTAGAGTTGGAAAGCAAAACACTAAAATGGAAAATCACACAAAGTCAAAAATACAAGGAAATATGTACATAAATCAAAACAAAACCAAGTTTAAAAAGACCCAAAAGACAACAATTTTTTTTTATTTTTTCAATTTCACAATGTTTTTGGATTTTTGTAATAAGAAAGAAAGAAAGGAAGAAATTTAAAAATAAAAGAACCAAACAAAAAGAACATGGGTTACCTCCCAAGAAGCGCTTGTTTTACGTCACTAGCTTGACTAACTCCCTTCTTGCTCAAGGTGGAAAGAGAACGGAAGGATCCACCAAAAAAATATCCTCCTTATCAGGAGGGTCCACTCTTAGGAATGTTCTCGGGGCATTGCAAAGCCCAAATAAAAGTCGTTGAAAAGCAGGTATTCCAAAGGTCATCTCATCTCGATGTTCGGGTGGAACCTTGGTTTTGTAGTGGCCCGATAACTCATCTAGAAATCAATGGGAATAATGGTCGGCTAGTGTTCCCATAGGGCAAGTATAAGTCACCTTGGGTAGATCTTCGGGTGAAATTGTTGTTTTGAAGTGACCCGATGACTCATCCAAAAAATAAAAGGGATAATGGCCAGCTTACTTTTCCGACATGTGTTCGATAAACGGGGGAAGGAAACGATCGTTCTTGGTAGCAGCATTCAACTTCTTAAAATCGATCAACATCCTCCATCCCGTTTTAGCCCTCGTGCCCATCAACTTTCCTTTTTCATCCTCGATCATCTTCTCGTCTTCGACCTCGTTGGAGGCTAACTTGAACAAATCACCGTTCCCCTCAAAGTACTCTTCAAGCTTTCTAATCTTATCATCAAAAATCTCCACCTCCCCCCACCAACAATTTGTCGGTGCCCTCAACGACACAATCATAATCTCCTTCAATCAAGTCATTGGTACATTAAAACATAATGGGATCGTCGGTATGAACAAGGGGCTCATCATCCTCACAACGATCCTCGGTATAGACTTCCCAGACAACCTCCTCCTCAATGCTCCTTTCCTCCATATAAACTCATTCGACCAAATTCTTGATCAAGTCCGTATGTATCCACTCTTCGCAAGATTGTTTTGAAGTAAAAGGTAAAGGGTCAAGAGGAGTAAAAACACTCAGAAACGAAACCACTTCCTCTTCAAATGGCAAGACAACCGTATTATCAACCACCCCATACTTATCAAGGATCGTGACCAGAGGAGTATGCAAAGGTGTACTTGGCAATTGTTGTGTCATGACCAAGAGATCTGGATCAGAAGGTGGGATGGGAGCATTCACCGGTACAAGTGGACCCACGTGAGGAGTAACACCCGCATATGTAACGGCAAAACCAAAAGGCGAATGCATGTGGTTGCTAGGATAATAAGGAGGATTATGAGTCGGAGGGGGAGCAAAAGATGGTATAGCACAACCCGGTCCCTCTTGATATCCATGACCCCCATACACGCCCTCCGAATGAGGTAACGGCATATTGAACGAAGTATTTGAAGGAAAATACAAGGTATCATGACCAAACATTTCAAACGATGCACAAGGAGGGTCCAGGCTTGGGCTAGACAGCTTAGCAATTTTAGCATACAAAACCACTAGTTGCTTTTCAAACTCAAGCGCCCTAGAGGAAGAAACTTCACTCACTTCATTAGCACTATAAAACATTTCTTGAGAAGACTTTGGCTTGGGAGGAGTAAACACCCCCAAAAAGGGTTTTGTTAACATCTCTCATAGTGCGGATGGGGGGGGGGGGGGGGGTGGGGGGGGAGAACTTCCAAAAATTGAGCTCGGACCTCCAAACAATTCATACGGATAGGGCTTTGGAGGACTATTATTTGTGCCAATCGGGGAATGATTGAAATTTTAAGTGGTCTCCAAAAACGGTTTGTTCACGTCTCCCATAGTGCAGATGGGAGGGCCACTTGCGACAATGGAGCTCGGACCTCCAAACAACTCATACGGATCGGGCTTTGGAGGACTATTGTTTGCATCGATCGGGACATAATTGAAATTGTAAGTATGAGGGCTTCCATATGGGCCGAGATATGGAAATTGGCCACCCACATTCCCATCCGGACTCCCATAGCCACCATTATACATACTCGGATAGGGATTGGGAGCATGATAACCACCATATGGACCGGATGTCGGATTATGCATATTCGGAACGTGATTGGGAGTACCATATCCTCCATACGGACCATTCGTACTCATGTAGCGACTATACCCAACATGGTTTGTACCATGCCCTCCCATGTTGGGTTGTCCATAGCCGAATCCACCATTGGCAACGTGGTTTACACCATGCCCTCCCATGTTGGGAATTTAACCTCCAATTCCATAAGTACCTTGCATACTAAAAGAAAATGTCAAATACAAAAGAAAGCTAGAAACACAAAGAAACTACAAGCAAATCGAAAACCTTAACCAAGATGAGTCGCAATGGTGCCATTTTGTTTTTTTAGTTCATATGGTTGAGTCATTTTTGTGTCTTTTGTGTCTTTATTACATTGTTAAGCAATCACCACTCGCTTAGAAGTTTGAATAGTTTACTTGTAGAATTTTTGCATGTTTATTTCCCGTGTTTTTAGTTAGGGTTCAGGGTCGTTTTTAGTAGTTTTGAGTCGAGTTTCGTTAGGTTATTAGGTTGTTTTCTCATTTTGTTGCTTCTTGTGTTTATTCTTGATTTTATACTTAAAATGGTTAAATGGGTTCAATTAGTTTGTGGATGGGTGTTATTTTTGTTAGGATTTGACAAGGA
>BMAC01000317.1:833193-850437 GCA_014905375.1 Phtheirospermum japonicum | reverse complement strand
GCCCCGAGCCATCTCGGCCAGTGACGTGCCACACCGAGCAACTCGAGCTTAGGGTCGATCCAAATGGTCTTACATGACGACCCATTTAACCCTAATTTAATATAGTATAAATAGGACCCTTCCCTCATTTTGTAAAAAAAACACCTCTCCTCCCAACCCAAGCTTGGGTTTGGGGTTAAGAATTCTCTCTCTAGATTTTAGATTTAATTTCAAGCTTTCCTTGGGTTTGTAAGTCTAAGAAGAATTCAAGACATCACTTGGATTTTAATTTCTTGCAATTTCATTCAAGCTTTTGTTTCTCCTTCTTAATTCAAGTGAGATTTCTTTTAATTTCATGCTTTTCTTTATTTCAATGCTTGTTCTTCAGTTTATGCTTTTTTCCTTAGCTATTAGAATTATTGTTGGATCTTGTGATTTGGCTATGGAATCTAGTTGAGTGACACACCTAGATCATAGATTGGGTCTCGGGTCATTTTTATTTTAAGTTTCTCATGTGCTTTATTTTGAATTAAATCTTCATGCATAGTTTTATGTTAAATCATAGATCTACTCTACGATCCTTGTTATTTTTTGTAAAGTTTTAAACTTTGACGTCAAATTTTAATACTCTTTCTATTTGTGCTTTCAATTTTTGTTAATTTACTTTTCTAGATTTTATGTTCATGCAAGCGTAGTTGTACCTTAGGTTACTTTAGTTGTACTTGATGAAACTTTGCTTTGACTTGCTTATTTTCAATATTGCTTTGCATTTTCAATTCGAGGCACACGACGAGGCATCCTACTAACTTGCACTTTCCATTCCTAGCTAGTTATTTACGTGTTTCATTAGTTTTAATTACTTTATTTTCATAGTTTCCATAGTTTTTCATTTTCCTTTTATTTTCTGAAGCTAAAAACACATTGTTCTCTATAATTAATCGAAGTCCGATAATACCAAGTCAATGAACCTTTTATACCACTAAAAATTAAAAAAACAATTGCTCGTGGTTGCTTAGGACCACTAGGTGTTTCTTGTCTAGGGTTAGCACTCAACTCTCGAGGAAGGGCAAGATTCGTTCGTCATCCTTGCAGTTCATGAGTTCAGCTAATTGGATTAGCGAGCTCGAGCTAGATGCTCCTTGAGTGCGCTGGCATTTGGGGCGAGGAGATGCAGATCGATTGGAATCGGCCATGCACAATTTTCTTCCTCTTGCCCTTGCCCACTAAAGTTCAGAGAGGCAACTGGTCATCGGTGATGTCGTCGATCTGAACCAACTGATTCCTCGCTGCAAAAGCAGTTTCTACCTCTTACTCGGTATATATGGTTGGGGCTGAGAGGTGATGACGAGCGTTAGATCCGGTTGGGCATTCGTTGCGCCCTCCAAGCTGGACAAGCTGACAAGCACGAATTATTTTATAGGAAGAGAGATGGTCAGTGTTCATCATAATATAGGGTAAAAAATAAAAGGCCTAAGGAGTATCAACATACCAAATTCGAATTCTTTCATCTTCAGAGGACGGCGACTAAGTCCAACGAAAGTATATACCTTTTCAAACTCGATAAGATTATCTATATATATTTTATGGAAGGAATATGGGGTTTTCCCCATGACTGTTGGCTATTGAGGAAGGGTTACCTCCTTCCATTTAGTTGGGAAGGGCCAGTGGTCCCGCGAAGTAAAAAGGATTTTGCTCGCCATTCATGGGATTTAGAAGAAGGGCGAACAAGAAAATGCGCCTTATGGCGGAAAGAAAGGTAGAATATGCCATTTTGGTTTTTTATTCCATAACAAAAGAAAAGTAAATCTACATTAGTCTCTACTTTATAAAATCTACATATTATCATATAGTCAATAATGAATCTAGTGGAGTTCGGAGCCATCTTAAGTAAGGGGACTCTGTATCTTTTAGCCACAACGACCATGAAGTGATGCATGGGAAACCTAATCCTTGCTCTTACATGGTCGTCAGAAATGGTTATGAATAGGGGGATTGTTAGGGTCATTCATGCCGGCCTCAGGCTTGACAAAAAACATGGTGTCTGGAAGGTTGAGGTTCTTAATAAACGCTGGGAGTAAACTAAGGTCCGGAAGGACTTAGAGGTTTCTATGGTAACCCTGGTACTTTGGGGAAGAGTAGGTAGGTTGACAAGAGTCGTGGGTTGAATGATGTTAACTGGGTTAGGTAGGTAAAAATCTAGGTCGGATGAAGAAGGAGTAGCTCATGATTGAGGTAGAGGGATTGTTTCAGGGATTCCCTCAGTTAAAACTCTAGTATGGGCTTCTAGCTCGGCCCAAGTAGGGCTCCCCACCGGTTCATCTATGAGGCCAGTTTTAGGTTAATTAGCATTTTTCTTACTGTTTTTCATATTCAGAGGGATTTCTATGGATTCTCATTCAAAGGAGATGTCTGGGATAGGGGTTGAGTTTATGGGAGAATTGGGGTTCTTAGAATCAGAGTCAGAGGATGCTAAGATCAAAATATACAACAACCACAAAATAGAAAATGTGGGAAGGGGAAGAAGATGATAAATTTAGAATATAAGAAACTAAATCAGACTGTGAAATGCATTACAGGAAAATAAATTAGGAGAATTAGGGGGACTTACCCATGGTAGTGCAGATCTGGGGATTTGTCGAGCTGAATTATTTGAGCAGAGGAGAGGAGTTGTTCTTGTTGGAATATTCCAGAGGTTAACAATGGTGTGTGGTGAATATATTTTTGTTTGTTTAACAAAGGAGGGAAGGTGAAAGGACGGGTGAATTGGGAACTATGCTAAGGTAAAGTAGGAATAATTGTGGGACTTGCATTTTTTGGCCCACGGGAATATTTTATTACGAGGAAATGGGCGTGCAGCACGTGTCTTCATGATGCCAGTGTGAATTTAATGTTTTTATGTTTGATGTATTTTTGACGGTTTGTGCTTTTACCAAGGGGTGCATGGGTGGCCTTTGAGGCACTTGTGTTTACATTCAACTTGATTTCATATCTCAATCAAGTAGAATTTGGGGGGCTGTCTAATACGACATCCAATATGCAGGTCGACATGCACATGGATTTAGATCTATAAATGCGACTTGTCATATAGGAGGGGCGAGCTCTTAAATAAGAGTGACAAGCTCCTACGTGGGAGTGGCGATCTCGTATGGGGTAAAACGTAACGCCCCAGTTTTTCATAGCGGGAATAGAAGCAGAAGCATTAATATAAAAGTAATTAGAGGGATGTTACTTTACAAAACTCTTAAAAGATAAACAAATTATAACAAATAATTTTATTGAACTAAATCCAACTCATTTCTCTTTAATGAAACAAAAATGAATAATTAAAGAAAATTAATATTTAATACGAAATAAAATACTCGTAAATATGAATCGTTCAAACATGTGCGAAATAAATACTTAAAAAGTAAACCAACTTTTCAATTAGAGTTAGAAATAAAAGTAATTTATTTAATTACCGACGCCATCACCACGCTTCTGCTCGACTTCACTTAACCTGGGAAATGTTTGACGGATAAGTACACAACGACCCAGTGAAGATACAACTCATAATTAATTCCGCAATATAATATAGTATTATAGTAAAACATGGATAATAATTGTTTTGTGCAGTCTGGTGGGACATTCCCAAGGATCCGTAGACCCCGGACCTATTTACGGCCCCTGACCAATAATTATTATGTGCTGTCGTGTGAATCTATGTATACATCGTCAAATGCCCAAAGGCCATCATTATATAATTGTCATGTAATAACAATAAACTATAATATATCAAGCGATTAATATGAAATCGAGTTTAAAAAGATTTTGAGTTAAATATCCCCACCTTTAAACTGACGTTTGTGATCTTGAAATATGCGTATGGTCGTGTTTGTAAATCATAAGTCTCAAAATCAATGCTCCTACATGAAGACGTAATTTAACTTATTATATGAAATTGGACTTATAAAACTTAAAAATATGAATAATTGAAATAATTGATCGGTTAAACCTTCAAGTCAAGTCAAATGGGCTATTTTTGTAAAGTTCATGAAGTTGGAGGGTGGAAAGAAGATAATATGAAAGGTTTGTGGGCTGGAAAGATATTTTTTTGTAAGTTTGGGGTCTGAATTCGGGGTTTGGATAAACTGGGGGCTCAATTAAGTAGGATTAGAAGTTGTTGGGGTTAATTGGTAATATTTAGAAAGATGGTGGGGTACAAAATCAAACCTTCCATCTCTCAGTTTCCAAGTTTCTTCTCCATTTCTTTCCAATCGTCCAAACCCATTTTCTCCCTTCTTCTTGCCCGTTTATCTGCCCCGAGTCCTCAATTCCAGAAATCCATCGACGGTGACTGGATCAAACTTTTTACAACTACTTTTTATTTAAAAATAAAAAGCTCGTCCGCAAGAGAACGGAGCAGCTAAAGGTGGTAAGTTGGACTCGAGTCGAATCACAAGGAAAACTAATCGGAAGTTATTCCGGTGTTTGGTTTTACGAATAAGAAAACGTAAAATAAAACTAAACTAAACACGCGAACCAATTTTGTTTGAGATTTCTAACATCTAATGCGATAAATTAAACTACAAGCAATAAAATCAAAAGCTTTGAAAATATTAAGAAAATGAGGTTTCTAGAACGCTAGAATCGTCTCCACGATCACTCGGGAATTTCATCGAGCACCTTACCTACGAGCCAGGGTTGTCAATCCCGACTATTCGATCAAGCGTCGAATCATCCCTAGAGATGGTTCTAAATGACTCTAGGCACTAGAACGATAAATTCTAGCCGAAAAACATCAACATGATAAATAACATAATTTCAACAATTTAAATCATAACTAAACTACTAAGGGGCTGTTTGGACTAGGCTCCGTTGGGATTCTAAATTTTGGTATTCAAAATCTTGAGTATTGAGAATTCTGTGAATAGTAAGAATCTTTGTTTGTTATAGGATTCAAAATTTTTTACTTTTTAATGTAGATGTCAAATCATGTCTGGAAAGTGGATGATAATGTATTTTTATATTGTATTTGATGTCAAGTCATGTCTCGAAAGTGGATGATAATGTATTATTGTATTTTATTTAGTAATATTTAATTTTTTAAATATAATGATGATGTGATAAAATAATTGAGTGTGGGGTAAAGGTGCAAGAAATTATTGGTTGTGGGTTGAAAATTCGAGTCGTAGAACAAACGAGGATTGGGGTTTAGAATTTTAATCCTGGTATTGGGAGTCCTAAACCAAACAAGCTCTAAATCAATTAAACATAAATTAAAAATGAGAAGAACGATAAAAGGATTACAACTAAATTAACGAAACTAAAGAACAAACATCAACATTCAAAGGTAGCCAAAGCTAAACTATAAAACAACTTAAATAAAGTGCAGAAAAACTTATGATCTAGAAAAGCAGCAACAATCCAACGTGTGTACAACAATGAAGAACGAAATCGAACAATGAACGAACTTGAAATGACGAAACTACGAACTATTAAACACGAATTATGCGTGTGATCGAAAGGGGGCAAGAACCGAGGGGTCTCTGCAATTTTCGAACCTTCCCTCAAGTTCCAGCACTCGTTTTCTAAAGAAACCAACAAGGCTATATAGATTTTTCTGAAAATAACCGCTCAAACTGCTGGAGCGTCGGCATCGACGCGTGCCAGGATCTCACGTCGACCGACGCGCGCATGGGTGGACGCAGCAGAGAGTCTTCGTCGACCCAGCGTCGATCGACGTGGGCGTTCTCAGCGTCAACGCGGGCGCTGCATTGCGGCGTCTACAGGTCTTCGGCACGTCGCTCGTCCCGTCTTCTTCGTTTTGAGCTGAAACACGAAAATAAAGCAAAATTAGATTATTACTTATAAAATAAAGTAGAAAAACATTAAACACGATATGAAACAAAAAACATCAAAAGGAAGAAAAACGCGAAAAAGATAAACCTTAAACACGTAAAAACAAACAAAACACACCAAAATTACATACAAAGATGTACAAATCAACTCCCCCACACTTAGATTTTTACTTGTCCTCAAGCAAAAATCAAATCTAGACGTACAAGGAAAAGCTAACTACCCGATGACCTAATCGCTAATACATTCCAATGATTCAAGAAGTTAATGCATTAAATTGAGTGAAAACTCAACTTAAAGGACGACACGATAATGTTGAGATAAGAGATTTAGACTATCTTCCGAACACCTAAAAGTAATGAGTTGACCTCATGTACGTCACCCATCCATGCCTCGGCCAAAGTCTATCCCTGCTCAAACCACCAAGTCCTCACCCGACTAGCCCAGTCATCTATACACCTCTTTAATAATACAATCTAAGAAATAAAAATGAAAATAAGAACTTAAATTGTACAAGGATTTCTCTTCTTGTACTTATTTTTTTATTCTTTTTTTTCTTTTTCTTCTTTTTTTTTATTATGAATACCTATAGAGATGAGGTACTAAACGAGTATAATTTACATAAATCAAAAACGAGAGTTCATTGACTCCGATCTTACGTTGGTAAGTGCAACTTGATAACATTCTTCAATTTCGTACGTGGAGTTTTAACGTCTCCAAAAACTAAAAAGAAAAATTACATGAAGTCCTATAGAGGTTAACTGAAAATGGGGCTAGTAGAGAGTATTCGACTTGTTAGAACGAAACAAGAATAGAACAGGGAACAAAACACTTCATATATTCTTTACACTTCATTCCCCACAATAACACTATTGTTCGAACGAAAGTCTAAATATCCTAACCAAAGCATCTAACCACGTCACTTCGTCAAGGTTCCAGTCAATATAAATGCACACTACTCAAATCAACCACAATCAAGCATACGAACAATTAAATTACTAACTAAGGACAACCCCCCCACACTTAAACCATACAATGTCCACGTTGTATAAAATGAAAAATTAAGCTAAGTATGGTCAAAGGTAAGAGAAAGAGAGACACGTCCCTGAATCCACGCTTTTGGTGAAGAGTCGAGCATCTCAAGTGTCCAACGGGCTTCAGAAATTGAAGGGAATCTGAAACGAAAAGAAACAAGAATACACAAAAAAAAGTTAAAAGGCTTGGGTTGCCTTCCAAGAAGCGCTCGTTTAACGTCACTAGCTCAACGACGTTTGCATTCGATGTCATCTCGAGTCTAGAAATAAATGATGATCATGCCACGCCTTGGTATTCCCCAAGAGCAAGAATTGGCGATGATAATCACCAAGGTGGGCACAAAAAGCACGTCCCGAGATGCGAGAGGTGAACACTCCAACTAGCTTCGGAGGTCAGAACTGCGAGTAATCAATCACCACGAGGATACCAAAGGGAGACTGTGGCATGGGCTGATCTTCGGTCACGGAAAGAGCTAAGAAATCCATCAAACAGACGGCATAACCAATGACCAATCCAGGATCCTTCTTTCTGATCACCACCTCAACGTTCTCATCCACCACCTCCATCTTAAGTCCGAACAAAACTCCAGGGGGCACGACATGCGGTTCAATAAATTCACCCTCCTGCAAAATCGGCATTACAAGTCCACCATTGTCACAAAGAGCAGGTAGGCTCGAATATCCAACATCCTCCGATCACTCTCCCCAGCAACGGCGCCAAATTTTGAATCAAAATTTTTACACGTACTTT
This sequence comes from Phtheirospermum japonicum, assembly GCA_014905375.1. Lineage (NCBI taxonomy): Eukaryota > Viridiplantae > Streptophyta > Magnoliopsida > Lamiales > Orobanchaceae > Phtheirospermum > Phtheirospermum japonicum. The sequence goes on along the minus strand of BMAC01000317.1, from coordinate 842,838 downwards.
TTATTTAAAAATAAAAAGCTCATCCGCAAGAGAACGAAGCAGCTGTAGGTGGTAAGTTGGACTTGAGTCGAATCACAAGGAAGACTAATCAGAAGTTATTCCGGTGTTTGGTTGTACGAATGAGAAAACGTAAAAAAACTAAACTAAACACGCGAACTAATTTGGTTTGAGATTTTTAACATCTAATGCGATGAATTAAACTGCGAGCCATAAAATCAAAAGCTTTGAAAAGATTAAGAAAACGAGGGTTCTAGTGCACTAGAATTGTCTCCACGATCACTCGGGAATTTCATCGAGCACCTTACCTACGAGCCAGGGTTGTCAATCCCGACTAGTCGATCAAGCGTCGAATTATCCCGAGAGATGTTTCTAATTGACTGTAGGCACTAGAATGATAAATTATAGCCGAAAAACATCAACATGATCAATAATATAATTTCAACAATTTAAATCATAACTAAACTACTAAGGCAATTAAACATAAATTAAAAACGAGAAGACGATAAAAGGATTACAACTAAATTAACGAAACTAAAGAACAAACATCAACATTCAAAGGTAACCAAAGCTAAACTATAAAACAATGTAAACAAAGTGCAGAAAAACTTATGATCTAGAAAAGCAACAGCAATCCAACGGGTTTACAGCAACGAAGGACGAAATCGAACAACGAACAAACTTGACAAAACTACAAACTATTAAACTCGAATTATGCGTGTGATCAAAAGGGGGCAAGAACCGAGGGGTCTCTGCAATTTTTGAACCTTCCCCCAAGTTCCAGCACACGTTTTCTGAAGAAACCAACGAGTTTATATAGAGTTTTCTAAAAATAACCGCTCAAACTGCTGGAGCATCGACCGATGCGGGTGGAGCGTCGGCGTCGACGCCTGCCAGGCACTCGCGTCAACTAGGCAGTGCATCGATCGACGTGCGCATGGGTCGACACAATAGAGAGTCTATGTCGACCCAGCGTGGATCGACGTGGGCATTCTCGGCATCGACACGGGCGCTGCATTGCGGCACCTGTAGGGCTTTGGCACGTCGCTTGTCCCGTCTTCTTTGTTTTGAGTTGAAACACGAAAAAAAAAGCAAAATTAGATTATTACTTATAAAATAAAGTAGAAAAACATTAAACATGATACGAAATGAAAAACATCAAAAGGAAGAAAAACGAGAAAAAGATAAACCTTAAACACGTAAAAACAAATAAAACACAATGCAAAAACACACGAAAATCACATACAAAAATGTACTAATCAGCGACGTTTGTCAAGGCGGTAGCGTGGTGACTTCTCCGGCTCTGCGGCAAGGATGGGAGGCGACCAGACTTCGGCTGGTTCAATTCGTGGGCGGCAAGAGATCGATGATTGCTACGTTAAATCAGGCGGCAGCAACAAGTGCAGGCACCGCTCCGCTCGGCAGGTGGAATGACAGCAACCAACGGCTGGGCTCAGGTTCGATCGGGTGAATCCTTCTCCTCCGTCAATGGCTCAATGAACTGGAAATCGTCGGCAGCAGTGTGGCAGAGTGGAGACGGGGCGCTGACCTAAAGTCTCTATCCTACAACCCCAACTCGGTGGCGACTCGTCAAAGCAGGGCGGAGCCAACGGAGATGGTTCACCGAGTTTGATGGCGTTGATTCCTGGGTCATCTGTGTTGAGTAAACGAAGCGGAGCAACGGTGATGCTATAGTAGGTTCACCAGTTTGATGATATTAGTTCATTAGTTTTGGAGATTTGATCAAAGTTCACGGCTGGTTTCCGAAATAGTGTCTCTTGGAAGCAGAGTCAATGGCCGATCCTTGAGTCCCTGGTCGTGATATGCTCGAGATTAGGTTCCTGAAACTGAGGAGGTCGCTGTACAGTGCGGCAGAGGATTTCCGGTTTAAGGCCACAACAATGAGAGTTTGGGTCGGCGGCCTTCGCCGGCTTCGATTTTATTTGGTGTATAGATATAAAAAAAATAGCAAAAATTGGATTCGATGATGACAAAGAGAGTAGTTTGTGAATTGCATTCTAATTGTCTTTCTGAGCTGGGATTAGGTTTTTAATTGCGGCTTAATATAATGAACAGAATTTGTGTGTAGATTACAAGGTTTAGGTTTAGGAGTCCCAAAATCATCGGATTGTTGGTCAATTTGTTTAAAAACGTAACTACCAAAGTGTGGGACTTGGAATGATGGTTCAGTCAAAGATGACTTGATTTGATTACTATTAGACTCAATACAATGCAACACGATTAAATACGGATAATTTCTGATTTATAAATAAATGCATGAAATTTTACTAATTCGGCTTAAATATTAAAATATATACATAATAAAAATTTGATATGTTACATAAAATATCATTATACCAGCTCGGTATCGGTAGCTAGGCTTTATGATTAACAGGATCTGAGCCCTGGTGGGCTGATAAAGATGGTATGGTATGGGCCCTGGCGAACTCAGGAAATGATATGGTTATTGGCCAATGGTTATTATGGTAACTTAACAAAGTATGAGAGTTCTTATATTAATGGTAACTTACCATGTAGGAGGAATCCTAATTCTAACTCGGTGGTTAATTATGGTACGTTGTGTGAATAGGAGATGGGAACCCTAGATTGGGAACATGTCCATTTTCTATATAAAGAGACACAGGCCTCACTTTTTTCTCTAAGTTGATTTAATCTTACTTTTCACTTCTCGTTTCTCTATTACTAAAAAGGAACTGAGTTAAACATCGTAGGGCCTACAACGGGGCTATTCCGCCTGGGTTTTGTTTTGCAGGTCAACCAGGTCGTCGAGAAGTCAATCAGGTCGGAAGGAGCAATTTGAAGGTTAGCGACCTTATTCTAGGTGAACCAATCTTTTTAGTCGGATCAGTGTCTCAGTGTTTGAATCTACAAATTTGCACTAATAAATCATAGATAATAGATGGATAGATTAATAGATAAATTGAGAGAGCTCTTAGATAGATGGGTAGATAAATAGAGAGAGATTTGGAAACTTTGCAGTTGAAGCTTCGTAAAACATGGCGTGTAATCGTTATTTTTACCCAAAAATTAACGAGATAGTTTTCAAGTAAATACTCATAATAATATAAATAGATATTTCGAAAAGTATGACTATTCACCTTAAGAGTATATAAATATTGGAAATGACAACGGTGTCATGAAGGCACCATATCCCCACATCTCTTGCATTTACAATTATTAATTTTTTAATATGAAAAACCTAAATTTAATCTGATGGTTCCATTAATTGAGGAATAGTGCCTTCACGTCATTGTAGAAGTTCCCATAAATATTTTGTTGAAAAATATAACGCTAATTATAGTGTAAAAAAATCTAAAGTCTCTCGTGACCATATCCAAATGAATGCTCATATATTCTTGCATTGATTAGGGTCGGCCCGAAACATTTGGGGGCCCATGTCAAAAAAAAGGAGCCCTCATGGGTGTGCACGTGTGTGTATAGGGTTAGGATCAAACCAGAATCCATCCTCTACGTGGGAATTGAGAACCAATCTCAACCTTTTGAAATGCTAGAAGAACGAACAAGAAGAAATTAGAATACATGGAGTGCTAAGATAATATATATTAATGATATAATTAAGTTAATTATTCTATCATAAGGTTTTGATGTAATTGCTCATACACATCCTTATTTGATCCCACGATTCCATCATAATCACCCTCTATTGCATTACCCTTGTAGGTTGGATCTTCAATAATATGCTCTTCAACATCGATATCACCATCATCTATTTCACTGTTCTCATTAATGGACTGGTTGTTGTCAACTTCAGCGTTGTTGGTACTGGGGACATTCTGATCTGCACTTGCTGATGCTCTATTGACTGAACTTACTTGTTTGCCCATCGACTTGCCCTATGCCAACCTGAAGCTTTGTACTTCTCCCATTGTTCATTGAGTGTAAAACGTGCAATTGGTATGGTCAAACATACATATTAGCAATATAATATTTCATAAATAGCAAAGGAATTCTAATTGTTACGCGACACATCAAATATATTATATTCAAATATTGGCACTATAAACACACATATTAGCAATATAATATTGTATAAATTGCAATAAAATGTTATAATATTCCCAAACATTCTAAATATAAGATATGCAAATATAAGCATTGTTACACACACATATCATTAGTAAAATATTATATAAATAGCAGTACAATATTATAAGCACGCATATTAGCAATATAATATTGTATAAATAACAATATAATGTTATATATTCCCTGGCATTCTGAAAGATATGGAAATATAAGCACGATCAAACACACATATTAGCATCAAAATATTATATAAATAGCACTACAATGTCAAAAATGATAAACTAGCATCGAATATACATGAAAGGAAGCGCCACATGAAACTTCAATAAGCAACACTTAAAGAGAAAATTAGCAAACTATAAATTAAGAACTGCACACACATTAATACGAAAAAAAATATAGCTGAGATTAAATAATTTGCCCAGATTTTAAAAAAAAATATATATGTAAACGCAGGCATATCCAAAACGATTAGGATAATATTATCAACGTGTGGAGTTAAAATTTGTAAAAACATGTAGCCACATTCCGATATCTTGCACAACAAAACCCAAAAAGAAAACATTATTCTGACACCTTAAAAATTATGATTTCAAATTTAAATTTTCAATCGGCTAAATAAAATAGACATGCACACACTGTAATCAAACTCAGCAACAAAGAACTAACAAATTACTGAACTTACTTTTAGCAAACTTAACAAGCATCACTGGCCCAATAAATTAGCAAACTTCAAAATAAAACGAAACTACATTAATAGCATCACTAAACACTAAACATGAAAATTAGCAAATTAAATAACTATATGCCCAAAATTTTAAAATAAAAATAGAATTTATTGACACTTTCAGAAATTTAGCAAAAGAATACCAAAAATGATATATCACGAGAAGAGATGAAATGATGAATAAAACAAAGAACCTATTAGTTAAAAATAGTTCCTCCATTAAATCAACATCCAGTCCCACCTCATGTATGTTTGTTCACTCTGCACATGCATTTTTTTTTTCTCTATTAAGAACTGGTGGTCTTGCCCAACTCATTGTTTAAAAGTGACTAGTAGCATATCAATTTACAAACCTCCAAGTTCACTTTGTACATGCAGTATTTTGACTCTATCAAGAACCAGTGGTCTTGCTTCATTCGTTGCTTAATATTTTCTACTTTATTTCTAAATCTAATGCAGTCTCACAATAATGGCTTCGGTTTGGAGATCTTACATAATTTTGCTTATCTCTTCAGGGTGCTCAATGTAGTACTACACATGTTCTTTCAAGCATCGCTAGCCCAGTAAATTAGGCAAATTACTTTTATATCATTTAGGTAGCCATTAAGAAGCATCACTAGCCCAGTGAATTAGCAAACTTCAAAATAAAATGAATTTAACTAAATAACATCACTAAACATGAATATAAGTAAGCTTGACTCTCTATATACCCAAAATTTAAAAATAAAAACTTAATTTATTTGACACTTTCATACATTTACCGAAACAACCTCATGATTAAAAGCCCAGAAAGAACAACCAAATCCTACAATATATTTAGTTATCACTCAAATTCTTCAATTTTTCAGACTACATAGTATCTTAGCACCATTGTAATCACATAATGGCATCACTAGCCCATGGAATTAGCAAACATTACATCAAGTAATGCCTATAGATAGCAAAAAACATGTAGCCAATATATTCAATAATTTACTCATATAGAAAAAAAAAAGTAAGGACAACCTAGTGGTGGTCATCTCCATGTAATGTTCAAATTTGCAAAAAAATAAATAGCACAGCATCGATAAACTACACAAGTAAGCAAAAAATAAAAGTTAACATGAAACCATAAGATCTGACGCCAAAAAAACGTTCACAGTGAGGTTTTATAATATGTAATTTTCAATACACATGCATTGAAAATGAAAATAGCAATATAGATCAAAAACTTGCCGAAATTACCTCTGGTTCATTGATTATTATCACGCCCTAGTTCTCCGTTGCTGAATTTCCCATGGTTGAGATAGATTCTAGGTTCCCACATGATCTCACCCCTATGTGTGTGTGTATATATATATATATATATATATTGATACGGACTAAAATGTCCATATGTAATATTATTTGATATATGAGGGTATTTGTGGTAAGCGACCTCATTTCCTAGAAAGGGTGTTCTTCTGGTAAGTGAGCGAGTTGGATGGTTTCTTTGGAGAAGTGGGCGAGTTGATTTGTGAAGTAGCGACCTGGAGGATGAGTTCTCATATAAGGTCGCGACCTCTTATGTTTAGTGCTGAGTGATTTAGCTCGTTCATGGGCTTAGTGTAGATGAGTTTTTGGGGCCTTGGTGGGCTGTATGGAAAGAGTAACAGGTCCAGGCCTATTTTGGAAATTTATTGAGAGATTTATTGTTTATGGGAACTTACCATATGGGAGGAATCCTAATGTTAAGTCGGTTGTAGTGCCATTATATTTATTGAATTGTAGTGGGAGAAGGTAACACTAGATCGAGAGGGTATTTGTTTTATCTCTATAAAAGGAGGTGCTTACCTCTCATTATACATGTTACGTATCATATCTCATCATATATCGTCTTGTTTTAGTAGTAGTGTGAGTTGTGACTTGCTTATTATATTAAGCATCGGAGGGCTTTGACGGGCCTGGAATCCGACCCGTTCGAGGCGCTGTTTTGCAGAGCCAGCCAGGTCGCTAGGAGTTCTATTTGGAGGCTTGACAGATCGCTGTGACGTATACAGAAGTTGTTTTAGGTCGTTGATCTCAAACTTGAGGTTATTACCTCATATTCTTGGTAACCCAATCGATTTTGATTTATCAAGTGGCGCCGTCTGTGGTAAAGAGGGACAACGAGTTCTTGAGCGAAAGGCGTGAGAAAACCCGTAAATTCAACACGAAGGATAACAACATATTACCCAAAACTCTACACTTTGGTTCTGGGTCGAACAAACCGAAAAATAAGAAGGTAGCAGGCGTCAACGAGGATGAGGCACGAAAAGGCGAACAGACGCCTTCCCAGGTGGAGCCGATAGTTCCAGGTTTGGAGGGCACGCCTCCGACCTCCCAAAGCGTCGAGAAGGAAAAGAACGAGTAGAAAGCCTGGGGAAGGAAACACCAGAGGTGGTGGCGCAGAGAGCGGTCCATATACGGACGAAGGAGTGAAAGGATTTACCCAAAAATAAGTCCTGTCAAATTCAAAAGGGATTTCTAGAGGGGCTTATGGATTTTGTTCCTTTGGAGAAGTAAAAGGAGTTACGTAGGTACTTAGCAAGCGAGCTAAGTACTCAGAAAGGAAAGAGCGAGGAACTTAACGGCGAGCAGGAGGAGAAATCGGCGGCCAAGAAGACAAAACAAAGTGAAAGATCTCCATCTAGGAGGTCCGCCCGTGGAAGAAGGGGTTGGAGTAAGCAAAAGTATGAGGACACTGCCAGCTCTAGTCCGTCCACAGAATCTCATACTAGTAAGCGCAAAGGGAAAGGAGTAAAGGTGAGACGAAACCATTACAGGCGTAGAGGTCTCCGACAGGACAGGCATACCAGCGAGAGTAGAACTCAGACCTTGATTACGGATGGCGAGTCCCAAGACAAAACCCGTAAGAGTCATGGCAAGAACAAGGAGGGGAATGAGAACGAGGTCGGACCCGGAAATAAAGCTTGGAGAGATATGCAAGAGACCTTGTTAAAATTACAAAAGCAAGTGGAGGGTGAGAAGTTCCATGGAGATGAGGGACATCCCTTCTCGGAGGATATGTTACAGGCCGCAATACCTAAGAGGTATAAGGCACTGGAGTTTCAATACCGTGGGGCTATGGACCCAGTCGAGAACTTGCAACTCTTTGAAAACGCGAGAATGTTGCATAATTATTCGGATGTTGTGGCGTGCCGGGATTTTGTGTCCACTTTGAGAGGAATTGCACAAAACTGGTTTTATCAGTTGCTGAGGAGAAAAATTACCAGTTATCAGGTGCTGCGAGCTGCATTCTTAAAATAATTTTCCAGCGTGAGACAGAATGCGAAGATGGCACAGTCGCTTTTTATTATGGTACAGCGACCTAACGAGACGTTGAAGCAGTATGTTAATAAATTTACTAGTGCCACCCTAGAGGTACTTATGGCTACAGACGAGATGAAAGCTGGAACCTTGCACCAAGGATTGAGAAGAGAGAACTTGCACAAATCGCTGGTCAAGAAAGAGGCACGCACTTATGATGAAGTCTTAGAAAGATGTCATAAGTATATACAAGTGGAAGAAGTTGAGGAGGAGCATCAATTGCGTTTCGGTAGAGAGGTCGCAGATACAGGAGGTAGCTCGTCTAGAAGGGAAATGAGGAGAGAGCCTCAGAGGATGATGCGCGGGCTCTTGGCCTCGAGCGCAGGAGTTACTGGGAAGCAAGAGACATGTATGCAAAGCTGGAGGAATGAAGATTTTACTCCGTTAATCTATTCGCAGGCCAAATTGTTTACCATTATGGAGCGTTTGATACCTAATGCTATAAAGTGGCCAGAAGATCACGCACCGATCCCTACTCACCCCAAGACTAACTCCTTTTGTCTGTTCACAACAATTATAGACATTTCACTGAGAGTTGCAGGGATCTCAAGGAGGAGATAGAGAGACTTATAAAAGCTGGACATCTTAAAGAGGTGATTTATAAAGACAGAGAACCGAAAGAGCAGGGGCGATCATTGCTTCCACCCCCACCGAGGGATCCACCTCAGGATCAAGTCGCGAGACAACCGCAATAAGGAAATCAGGGGCATAATAGCCTGCGGAGGAATAGAGGGAGGATAAATATGATCTCGGGGGTACCGACTGATGGGGATTCCAACAATGCGCGAAAGAGACAGACTAAGTCAGCTCTCTCGGGAACCTGGGAGGTCACTAGTGTAAGTCGGCAGCCTCAAATGGTAGGGCCAGTCATCTCTTTTGGCCCTAATGACCGACGAGGACTACAAGAAGATCATAATGACGCATTAGTAATTGAAGCCGAAGTGGCGGGATATGAGGTCGGCAGAATCTTCATAGATAACGGGAGCTCGGTGAATATCATCTACACAGACTGTCTCGAGCAGATGGAATTAGAAAAGAAGGTGCGACCTGTGAATACGCCCATATATGCTTTTAATGGGGCACGAGTGAATACGGAGGGAGAGCTGACGCTGCCAGTGATATTGGGGAAGGATGAATTGCAGGCAAATAAGAATTTGAAGTTTTTGATAGTTCAGAGAAGGTCGGCATATAACGCTATATTGGGTCGACTTGCCCTCAACGCATTCCAGGCGGTAACGTTGATTCGAGCTTTTGTGTGTGCCTACTTTATAAATAATTGTCAGAAATTTAATAGCTCGCCCGCAAGAGAACGGGATCGCGTGTAGGTTGGAAAGCTTAACTCGAGTCGTCTCTCAAGGACTGACATTCGGAATTTTTAATGTTTGTTTAATCACAATGTTTAACACGAGAACTTGTATAAATTTGGTTTTCGAAAATTATAACTACGAGATTAAAAAGCAATAACTAACTATCTTGAACTAATTAAATTAAACTAATTAACCAACTATAATTAACTAGCATGGATT
>BMAC01000317.1:804010-825438 GCA_014905375.1 Phtheirospermum japonicum | reverse complement strand
AAATGAACTAAGCATGAACAATCTCATCACCAAGCATGAACGAAGGTAAAACGCAGCAACTAATTAATTATTAAAAATGAAATCTAAGGTTCAAAGCTTCAGCGATTCAATGGTTCAAACGATTCTAATTATCAAACGGAAAGCAATAAATACTTAAAAACATAAATTAACTAAGAATTAATCTATAAGAAATAACTAAAGTTTAGAGAACTTATTAATGTCTAAAAAGTGCTGAAGGATTGGTGTAGATACGGACTACGAACGGTTGATCTTGGTCGATAAAATTGGAGCTTCAACGAACGTCTTCGTCTCGGTGCTTCGGATCTTGAATCTTCGACGTAGATCTTGAAAATATGTTGTAGGGTGTTGAAAATAGGTTTCTCAACCCTAGGTAAGTGTCTTCGGTCGTGGTTGTCTGTTTAATCCGAATTATGAAGGGTTTATATATTTATTTCATGACTTGGCGCACAAGAAACCTAAAATCCGAATTCTGGGCCATCGCGTCGATGGTTTGTCGACTGACGAGCGCTGGTGCTCGGCGTCGGTGCTGCCTGGGCGTGCGTGTCGGCTGAGCAGGTGCGTCGACATCGACGCTTCATCAAGTTGCGTCGACGTTGCGTCGACATCGACGCTTCAGCAAGTTGCGTCGATGCTGTGTCGACTGACGCGGATCATGGCTCGCGTCGACGGGGCATCGATGGTCGCGTCAGTCGACGCGATTGCGCGTCTGTCTCCAATTCTCGATCTTTTGCTACTCGTTTCACCGGAAAGCTTGTTCTTCACTTCTTGAACATCGAACCTCGTCTATTACGCGTTAAACTCTTCCGGTTACTTAGCTGTAAGGTGAAAAACAATGAAATATTACCTACTTGCATCAATTACGATCAAAATGCGGTAAAATAAGCTGGAATTATAATACGAGATTAAGCTTAAATCGTCCAACTTATACCAATAATAATAAGAAAAATAAACTAAAATACTAATAAAAATCAAGACAAATTCGTGCTAATCAAACGTCGACCTATCACATGAGTATTAAGTATCTAGTAGGAGAAGTCATTTCAGAACAGCAGGTCGCGAGATCGTGCTATCATTTGACGGTCAGAAGAGGGTTAACGGAAAATAAGCGCGAAAGAGATGATGATCGGCCGGAGGGAGTGCTTAGTACGAAGAAGATAAAGGAGCAGGATAATTCGGTTTGACCAATTGAGGAGTTAATGGAAATCTCGTTAGAAGAAGGTCGCCCAGAATACACTACCAGGTGATCCAAACTTTTGTGCACCCCTTTCTAATTAATTAATTTAAAAGCACGTCAGTTTGCTCGCAAGAGTACGAGGTACTTGTAAGGTGATGAGTTTGACTCAAGTCGTATCTCAAGAAGAAACAACTATTCGATCTTTCGGATGTTTTTCTCAATTTACGAACTAAAGTAAAATACATGTACAATCGGGGTTTTAAAAGATGTTGAATTGATCATTATGAACTAAAGCAATAATTAAACTAAAACTAATTTAAACTAATTACTTTAAACAAGATTATCAACTACGAATTTAAGCTATCAATAATACGCAACCATAAATTAAACCTAATTAATGAGTCTAAAAGCATGAACATAAGAAATTATCACTAAGAAATGTATCATATGAATCTAAGAACGATTAACTAAGCATAAATCAATCGCATAAATAAACTAAAGTAATCCAATATCCAATATCCAATACTCAAGCATGAAACGATTAAACTAATTATTAAAACTAGAATTAACTAAGAAATTAACTAAGCAATTAAATACAAAGTTAACTAAGAGTTTAGAGTACTTTTTGGAACTAAGAAAAGCAGTAAAAAGCTCCAGCTATTCCGGAGTTGCACGTCAATCTTGGGCGAAGATTGAATCCCGAACTCGAATTCAATGTTTTAGATGTGTTGTTCTTCGATCCTTGATCTCCGTCTTCAAATCTCGTTATGAGATGTGGAATTATTGTTATTGTAAGCTAAGGAACCCTAGGTAGTCGTGTCTCTTGTGTGTCTCCTTAAAAATCCGAAATATGGAGGGTTTATATAGATATTGCAAATCTTGGCGCACGAGAAACCCTAAAATCCAAATTCTGAGCCGTCGCGTTGACGGTGCGTCGATGGTGCGTCGACTGAAGCGCGCTGATGCTCGGCGTCGCTGCTGCCTGGGTGTGCACATCGGCTGGGCGGGTGCGTCGACTGACGCGGCCTTGCATCGACGCTTCAGAGAATTGCGTCGACTGACGCCCCTTCAATCGACGCTTCAAAAGGTTGCGTCGACTGACGCCCCTTCAATCGACGCTTCAGAATGTAGCGTCGGCAGTGCGTCAGTCTTGCGTCGACTGACGCGGATCATGGCTCGCGTCAACGGAGCGTCGACGCTTGCATCTGTCGACGTGACAGAGCGTCTGTCTCCGTTTCTCGATCTTTTGCTACTCGTTTCACCGGAAAGCCCGTTCTCCTATTCTTGAACATTGAACTTCATCTATTACGCGCTGAACTCTTCCGGTTACTTAGCTGTAAGGTGAAAAACAACGAAATATCACCTATTTGCATCAATTACGATTAAAATATGGTAAAATAAGTCGGAACTATAAAATACGGAATTAAGCTTAAATCATCCAACTTATACCAAAAACAAATAGAAAAACGAACTAAAAAGCTAATAAAAATAAGGACAAATCTACTCTAATCAACTACCCCACGCTTAATTGGTTTGTTCGTCCTCGAACAAATGATAAATTCAAAGTATAACTAGAATGAAAATAAGTTCAAGCAAAGAGTCGTGCTATGCTACATACGTAATTTTGAAAATATAGGTACAAGTCACGCAACGTCAAACACTTGACCATTATTACATTGTCGCTTCAAAATAAAATCATGCTTCCTCACGAAGGATAATATATATAAGTACGCTCAAAAAGCACTCAAGTATTTTCTGCATGGGACGTATATACACTCAAATCATACAATTACATGCACAATAAATAAGCACCGAAAATCAATCTCTTTTCAATCGCAAATTAAGTGTGCTGTCTAAACTAAGAATCGGAAAAGGTCTTTTTGGGTTGTATTGTAAGACTCTTTGGACGGGTATGGAATATATAAGTTGTGTGGCTAAATAACTCACTCAACCTAACCTAAACACGAAGCAATGCGCTTCACCTCGTTCAAAAATAAAAACCTCACTTAACACTCATAACGTAGCCTTTAAAATATAGGCTATTTCCCAACTCGCAAACCGTAACACCAACTTGAAGCTCAGAAACCACTTAATCACAACTCTTTTGCCTTTTAAACATAAGGCCTCATAAAATAAACAATTAGACTCAAGCCTATAATAGCGCGTAGGCAATTACTAACACAAGACCCACCATCTTTCTTATCATTTTTTTTTATTTTTTTTATTTTTCCCCCGTTTATTCTTTTTATGGGGTTTCTCTCTTTTTTTTTATTATTTTCTTTAGATGGTGGTCCTTACTCACAAAATAATAAATTCCTAATAACAATTCCAAGACTCAAATAACCAATAAAAATACGAACTCCTACCCCACGCTTTTAATGGGTTGGTAGGGGTCGACTCAATAAAACTCGCATGGCTAAAGGCATGGATTATTTGGCTATGAGGGGCTCATTAGGAATTTATAGTGGCTAAAAATATATGGATATGGCCGGAATAGGGTTTTATATGTGCCTTAACGTCATTTTCAAAGTCGACTACACACAGCAGTTTCAAAGAGATATCAAGACTGAAACTTATTCAATTACATGCAAAGATGATAATCACTCAGGCTACTCACTGGCTTTTTGCATGAAAAAGTTTTGAATTGACGCTGCTTTAAGGTTTTGTGAAATCAATTGCGTCCGAGTACCATTTTACAATATATAATAATAAATTTAAAAAATTATGCACTTATGCACGCTCAAAGACGAAAACAAATAATCATACATAGTCAACTTTTACAGGCATGCCATACAAACACAATTAAGCGTAGAAATAGCAATTAATCATGTTTAAGCATATAATTATTACAGGACAAGTATTAAATACAATTACACAATTAGTCAATACAAATCACACTCGACCACCCCCCTCTCTAAAAATTCCGGCAATCTCCTGATTGCCACAAATACATCCAAAAATCAAAAAGAGGAAGGAAAAAGAAAACATACCTGAAATATTAGTAGTCGAGCCGCCAGTCGTTGATTTGTGTAATTTGGCCTTGCTTCAACGTACGTGATGTGAAATGCCCTAATAAAAAAAACAAAACAAACGAAAACAAAGAAAATAACAATATTTTTGGATTTTATATTTTCCATTTTTTTTAAATAAAGCATAATAAAAATAAAGAAACAAGATTAGAACTCGCGGGAATCATCATCCTCGGGGTTCTCGTCGACGTCCATGCTAGGTGTGGGGTATGCCGCCTCAAATCGTTCCTCGAGCTTCGAAATGCGAGCTCGCATCTTCTTCAAACTCCGATGGTTTTGGTCGTAGTTCGCATCAATCTTCTCGTCGATCATTTGGAGCTTATCGAACATCTTCACTTGAAATGCCCGATTTTCTTCGAAAAATTGTCTCCAATCGGGACTCGGGCCCAAAGTAGAACGGCGGGCTTGCTCCATATCCGCGTCGCCATCGTCGTCATCATCGTTCAGTCGAGACGAAGATCCTCCTCTAGTCGACGACCTCACTCGGGGTGCCGGTGCACGCGTAAGAGGTAATGAAGTGGTCCCGAGTGGGCTAAGTCCGCTTCCGGCCGGATCGAACCCGAAGTGATGGGCGAGGTCGGTATGTATGGCGCAAATGATAGAAGTGGTGACTTGCTTCCCGGAGTTCCCTTAGTGATGTTATATAGTCCTTGAAAAATTAACGGGTACAACCGGACTTGACAATCTTCAACGAGGCATTGTAGAACATAAAGCTCGGATTTAGTCGCGTAATTTGCCTCGTTCTTACATAAAATGATGTGCCCGAGGATCTTGTAGGCAATGTAGAGGGCGTCGTCATGAATTTTCGAGCAAGGAAATCTCTTACAATCGCCCGTATTTCCCCCGGTGATCACCCCCCAAAAAGAGGCTAAATCGAAACCTTGAACTCCAACCGGGTGGTCTCCTACGGTCGGGAACCCAAAGATGTTGCCAAAAATCTCCTCGTCCACAATAACGTCATTCCCTCCTAGCCTACACGTGAACGTCTCATCGTTCCGGATCACCAAAGTGGAGAAAAACTCGAGCATAAGCTCTCTAAATCCGAGGAGGTGCATTTGGGCGAAGTACCCACATCCAAGGCCCTCGACATAACGGGATAGGTCGGTGTGGTGTTCCGAACCATTCGAGGCCTCCTCCTCAAGTCCATTGACATTCAAAATTCTATGCGTAGCGAAACCCCATTTTCGAATATTCTTGAACATGTCCCCTTCCTTTTTGTCAAAAATTGGGAACGGTGCTCCATATTTCCCCGAGATATCCTTTCGTTTACCCGCTCGAGACATTATCAAACAATACGAAAGCGAGCGGGATTGATAAACCTTGAAAATAAGCATCTTTGCTTCTTTGGGGAATTTTGTCGAACACTTGGCGTGCGTGTTCAACCAACTAAGTACTCAAGCAATTCTTGCACCAACAACTTCCCAACACAACCAAACAATAATTATATGGTCGAAAGATAGTTTCAATCGAAGTACCTCGTCGTTTTTCCGTATAAACGCATGAATTGCCCAAATTTGGAAGATTGCCCCAAAACCCTACGTAGCTTGATTGGAGAATTTATTGTATGTTAGATGGTAGTCTTGAGTCTCCGGGCAATGTGTTGAATTTCTGGGTTGTAAGTGTTTGGGGAAAATAAAGAGAAAGAAAAATTTTTCAAAACAAGAAGGAAGAAGTTTTGAAAAACAAGAAGAAGTTAGAAGTTGAAAAGTGGGAGAAAAGAAAAAGAAAAATGTTTTAAAGTAGTTTTTCTGGGTTTTCGAGGGTCAAGACGGTTATGGGTCGGGTCGGTCGGGCAAAACCCGAATTTAAACGCTTTTGGGCCGGGTGCGTGGCTCGCGTCGATGTTGCATCGACGCCCGCATCAGTCGACGAGGCAGAGACTAATTTCTCGGCACCTGGCATCGACGCCGCGTCGATTGACGTGAGCATCCTCGGCATCGACGCGGGCGGAGTCCTGGGCGGCTTTTTCTTCGCTTGTTTGATCAATTCTCCTCGTCCATGTTCTTCCATCTGTTCTAAAAGACAAAAACCAAAATAAAACAATAAATAAAATAAAAATAAAATACAAAAGGATACAATTGCTCGGGTTGCCTCCCGAGAAGCGCAAATTTTAACGTCGCTTGCTCGACGCTATTTTGCTCGTTTAATTCCAAACGTACGGTGGATCTCCAAACTCCACCGACTCGTGATCGCGATTCATATTTCTTACAACATGATAAGGCTTCAGTCTATGCTTGTGAACTTGAAAGGATGATTTTCCGACCTCATCATACAACGTGGTTACTCCGTACTCATCTAATTCTTTTATCGAGAACGGTCCGCTCCATGCAGCTCCAAAATTAGTTGGGTCATATTTACGCTCGTGATTATACAGTACTAATTCCCCAACCTCATGCTTCAAGTTTTTGACTTCTTTCGTGCGAACCTCTTTTGATTTCTTCTTATTCCTCGTCAAATTGTTGAGATGTGCCTCGCCCTTGTTCGTCTTGCGTGAGAATTTTTTGTTAGGGTCGAGGAAATCGTGCCTTGGGTGAATTATTAGTGGCTTCAACTTCACCCTTTGTTCAAACTCATGTGCTTTTCTCTCCACATCTAAATCATCTAAAAAATTCCTCTATAATATCGCGCTTTTCAATACCTAGTAACTCGATCAAGTCCTCCCCACTTAAGTGCATCTGATCCTCAAACTCGTCATACTCCTTTCTAGAATCAACTCGTGTATCCCCTCCCTCGATAGAAAATTCGGCGTCGACCCGTCGCTCGATATAGTTAAAGTTGTGACCTCTCGTAACTCGTTTACGCATGATGTAACGGGATCAACGAATGAATCATCCTCTTGCATGACAGGGGAGGGAGTGTTCTGAATATCTCTTAAAGAAAACGTCACTGTTTCGCCCAAAACTGTCATTGTCATCCTCCCTTTGTGAACATCAATTAGAGTATGGGAGGTAGACACAAACGGGCATCCCAATAAAATGGTATGCTCAGTGCTTTCAGCCGGTACCTCGCCAACGTCCATAACTACAAAGTCAACCAAAATTACGAGCTCTCCAACTTGTACTAAAACATCTTCAACTACTCCCAAGGGTCGTCGGGTTGAGCGATCGGCCAATTGTAGGCGCATGGTTGTCGGCTTTAGTGGTCCAAGATCAAACGCTTTATAAAGTGAATATGGCAATAAATTTATTCCTGCTCCAAGATCTAACATTCCTATTGCCTTTTGTCCATTGGCCAATGAAATAGTGATGCAGAAACTTCCAGGATCGCGTTCCTTGGGAGGTAATGGCTTCTTAAAAACTGCGCTAACCTCCTTTAGTAATGGTACGTATTGATTCGTCGCCAAACGTCTCTCTCTCGAAGCAAGTTCCTTAAAAAATTTAACGTAGGCGGGCATTGTTTTGATTACCTCCAAAAGTGGTAGGTTGATATTGACATTCTTCAAGAGGTTGTATAGCTCCATGAACCTCTTGTTCTCTTTCGCCGGATGCAACCGGCTCGGAAAAGGAACAACATCCTTAAATTGCGTCGTTGATTGCTTCGGCAGTGATGGTTCATCTTTGCCAAGGGTGTTATTCAGAATCGTCCCTTGAATGGAACCAGGCACGTAAATATTGCTGGATTTATGTATCTTGTCTACTGGTTTAGGAACAATTTCCTCATCCTGGTCCACTATGCCATTGTCGATCTTCTTCCCACTGCGAAGGACATGAACCGCTGACGCTTGCTCAGGCTGCCTTGGTAGCTTATCCTTCTCCTTGTTTGTCCTCGCAATGTAAGTTGCTAGTTGTCCCAAAGTTCTTTCCATCCTTTCCATGTGTTTAGCTAGATCATGCACAACACCATAAAGATGGTCAATTCCGTTCACCTTCTTCGAGAGTTCATCAATCTTTGCGTTCACCTTTGTAAGTCCCTCTCTATTGTTGATTGTCTCTGCCACTTGATTTTGTTGCCAAACCAACAGCTAATCATTTGGTTGAGTCCCATTAGATTCCTGCCCTTGCGTATGAAACTTATTTTGAGATGGTGTCACTGGTGGTGCTTGTGCATATTGTGGTGGGGGAAATTGCAGATCAGGTGGCATGTGATTTGGATTTCCTGGGCCCCACTTGAAGAGAGGATTATCACGTTGCGGTGTGTACTTCTTTTGATTCGAATAATTTTTGATCGCGTTAACATCCTCATGCTGCTCAATGTTGTTTGGACACACATCCACTGAATGCTGGGGGGATCCACACTGGTTACATGTTACGGCCATCCTTTGTGAAGTGGCCTTGCTAGCTCGCTCGGCTTTCCAAGCAGCTAATTTCTCATCAAATATCTCCTCACATTTCGCC
Source organism: Phtheirospermum japonicum (assembly GCA_014905375.1). Taxonomy (NCBI): domain Eukaryota; kingdom Viridiplantae; phylum Streptophyta; class Magnoliopsida; order Lamiales; family Orobanchaceae; genus Phtheirospermum; species Phtheirospermum japonicum. The sequence goes on along the minus strand of BMAC01000317.1, from coordinate 816,880 downwards.
TTGACTAACTTGCCGTCATCTAAATCAGGATCAGGGATGGAAACTTCGTTAACCCTCATTTTACGAGGCCGAGAGTTAGTTTGTCTAGATTTTTTGCTTTGCTTCTCCAATACCCGTCTCGCCTCGGTTGCTGTCAAATCTCCAAAATCTCCTCCCGCTGCTATCTCTACTTCTCGTTTCCCATGGTCCAATAAACCATCGAAGAAAAACTGGTTAGTCATCTCCGGAGAATAGTTGTGGTGGGGGAAAGCTTGCAAAAGCGTCTTGTAACATTCCCAAGTTTCATGAAATTGCTCTCCCTCGAACTGCTCAAAAGTAGCAATTTGCCGCCGAAGATGTCCTGTAGTTTTGGGCTGAATAGTATTGATTTAAGAATTTCTCACTGATCATATCCTAGTCAGTCAACGAAACAGGCTCTAGGGATAGTAGCCATGACTTTGCCTTGTCCTTCATGCTATATGGGAAACAAATCATTTGTATCTCTTCTGGATTAAGGCCATGAACCACAAATCTTCCAACTTCATCTACAAAATAATTCAAAAATGCCAAAGGGTCTTCATGAGCACTTTCGTGGAAAGTCGGGAGTAAATTAAGTTGGTGCGGTTTGATCTCCACTTCTCTTGCAATAGGTCCAAGAACAATAGCGGACCTAAAGGGTACAACCTTTGGACACGCCAAATCGCGCTGCCTAGGTGCTCGATCTCCCCTTGGTTCCCTAACTCGGTCATTTGCTCTCTCGTAGTGATCGTCATATGCGTAATGGTTCTCGTGCTCGTATCTTCTTCCAAAATTGTTTTGCTCGTAACCATGATCTTGATTCTCCAACCACTCGTTCACGTGCCTTTGATTGTTAACATAAGCATCACGCTGCAGAAAATCCTCATTCCTAAATGCCATGTTCTCGATGTTGTGTTGACGCCTGACATTATCGTTCACCTCTTCGTTTTGCCTCATATTTGCCATGTTGGTTTGGTGATTGACTATGTTGTGCTGCTGGTTAACTCCTTCATTTCTCCCCTCGTCTCGTCTCACGTTCTCCATGTGTTGCTGATAATTAGCCCAATTGGCTCGGGGTTGTGGTTGTCCATCCAAAACGATTGGTTCACTACCATACCCATTTCGAATGGGGCGTGGTGGTGATCTCGGTGGTGAATCGCCGTTTCGAACCGAATGTGCTCCTAACATAATGTCGGGAGCTTGATCACAAGCAAAATCAGTTGTTATCGAGGAATTGTCCTCGGGAATAAAAACGAGTCTAGGTCTTGGCAGATTTAAACGGTGAATGTTGTCAATAAATGGTGCAAGGTTGCGTTGAAGTGATCGTCTTCCTTGCATAAACTCAACAACACGTCAACGTACCAAATGGCAAAAACCAAGTGCAAAAGTAAAAATAAACTAATAAGTTAAAAAGAAAATAAAACGAAAAACATCTTTAAATTCCTACTCGTTGCTTCCCCGGCAACGGCACCAAATTTTTGATCCAAACTTTTGTGCACCCCTTTTTAAATAATTAATTTAAAAGCACGTCAGTTTGCTCGCAAGAGTACAAGGTACTTGTAGGGTGATGAGTTTGACTCAAGTCGTATCTCTCGAAGAAACAACTATTCTGTCTTTCGGATGTTTTTCTCAATTTACGAACTAAAGTAAAATACATGTACAATTGGGGTTTTAAAAGATGTTGAATTGATCATTATGAACTAAAGCAATAATTAAACTAAAACTAATTTAAACTAATTACTTTCAACTAGATTATCAACTACGAATTTAAGCTATCAATAATACGCAACCATAAATTAAACTTGGTTAACGAGTCTAAAAGCATGAACATAAGAAATTATCACTAAGCAATGTATCATATGAATCTAAGAACGATTAACTAAGCATAAATCAATCGCATAAATAAACTAAAGTAATCCAATATCCAATACTCAAGCATGAAATGATTAAACTAATTATTAAAACTAGAATTAACTAAGAAATTAACTAAGAAATTAACTACGAAGTTAACTAAGAGTTTAGAGTACTTATTGGAACTAAGAAAAGTAGTAAAAAGCTCCAGCTATTCCGGAGTTGCACGTCGATCTTGGGCGAAGATTGAATCCCGAACTCGAATTCGATATTTTGGATGTGTTTTTCTTCAATCCTTGATCTCCGTCTTCAAATCTCGTTATGAGAAGTGGAATTATTGTTATTGTAAGCTAAGGAACCCTAGGTAGTCGTGTCTCTTGTGTGTCTCCTTAGAAAATCCAAAATATGGAGGGTTTATATAGATAATGCAAATCTTGGCGCACAAGAAACCCTAAAATCTGAATTCTGGGCCGTCGCGTCGACGGTGCGTCGACTGAAGAGCACTGATGCTCGGCGTCGCTGCTGCCTGGGTGTGCGTGTCGACTGGGCGGGTGCGTCGACTGACGCGTCCTTGCATCAACGCTTCAGAGAATTACGTTGACCTTGCGTCGACTGACGCCCCTTCAATCGATGCTTCAGAATGTAGCGTCGGCCTTCCGTCGACTGACGCTGATCATGGCTCGCATCGACGGAGCGTCGACGCTCACGTCAGTCGACGCGACAGAGCGTCTGTCTCCGTTTCTCGATATTTTGCTACTCGTTTCATCGAAAAGCCCGTTCTCCTATTCTTGAACATCGAACTTCGTCTATTACGCGTTGAACTCTTCCGGTTACTTAGCCGTAAGGTGAAAAACAACGAGATATCACCTATTTACATCAATTACGATTAAAATACGATAAAATAAGTCGGAACTATAAAAATACGGAATTAAGCTTAAATCATCCAACTTATACCAAAAACAAATAGAAAAACGTACTAAAAAGCTAAAGAAAATAAGGACAAATCTACTCTAATCACCAGGGTGGGGACCTAACACCTGAAACGTTGAGAAGCGAGCTGGTGAATTTGTTGAGGGAATTTCGGTATGTATTTGCCTTTGGGGATGGGGAGCTATCAGGAGTATCTCCTGAGGTCGCAAAACACCACTTAAATGTGGACCCGGAGTCAAGGTCGGTAAAGCAGAAGAGAAGGCATTTTGGGCCGGAGCTAAATAAGGTGATTGAAGAAGAGGTACAAAAGTTGTTAAGGGCGGGCCATATCAGGGAAATTCAGTTCCCTGAGTATTTATCTAATGTTGTAATGGTGCCGAATCCAGGCCAGAAGTGGAGGATGTGTGTGGATTTCCGCGACCTAAACAAAGCTTGTCCAAAGGATCATTATCCTTTACCACGCATCGACCAGCTGGTGGACTCAACGTCGGGATGCGAGCTGTTGTGCATGATGGACGCTTCACAGGGGTATCACCAAATACCCCTTGGAAAGGAGGATCAGCCCAAAGTGAGTTTTCTCACGTCTACTGGGACATATTGTTTTGTGTCCATGCCATTTGGTTTGAAGAATGCAGGGGCGACCTATCAGAGATTGGTGGATCGAATGTCCAAGGACCTGCTGGGGTCCACCATGGAGGTCTATGTTGATGATATGCTGGTCAAGAGCAAGAAAGCGGAATCCCACGTGGAATGTTTGAGAAGGACGTTTGTTATATTGAGGCAGTATGGGATGAAGCTTAATCCCAAGCAGTGTGCGTTCGGTGTACGATCTGGGAAATTTTTGGGGTACATGGTGACAGGGAGAGGGATTGAGGTCAACCTGGAGAAGGTGCGAGCTATTGTAGAGATTCACACCCTCGCACAGTGCGTGATGTTCAGGTACTTACAGGTCGGATTGCCGGCCTTAGTCATTTTATTTACAGATCAGCGGAAAGAGGCATCCCATTTATTAGGGCACTTCAGAAGGGATCCAAGTTTGAGTGGATGAAAGAGGATGCAGATGCGTTTGACGAACTGAAGAAGTACTTGGCCGAGATCTCGTTGTTAAATAAGTCAATGCCTGTAGAGGACCTGACTTTATACATATCCTATGAGAGTTCGCTGTCAGTTCGGTGTTGATCAGGGAAGCGGCGGGCACGCAAAGGCCTATTTATTACATCAGCAGGATGTTACGAGGGGCTGAGTTGAAGTATTCCGAGCTATAGAAAGGAGGTTTTGCGCTGATTTGTACAATAAGGAAGCTAAGGCCATACTTTTTGAGTCACGGGGTGAAGGTGCGTACTAAGTTAGCTCTTAAGCAGGTTTTAGGCAATCCAATGTATCTGGAAGATTGGTGAAGTGGGCTGAGGAGTTAAGCGATTACGACGTGGTGTATGAACCGAGGGTGGCCATTAAAGCACAGGTACTGGCAGACTTTCTGCAAGAGATGGTGCGCCCGGCTGATGCGGGCGAGGAGGTGAAAGCATGAACATTATATACCGATGGATCGACCATGATATCGGGAGCAGGGCTGGGTATTGTGTTAAGCAGCCCAGAAGGAGAAACTTTGGAGTTCGCAATCAAGATGGGGTATAAGGCGTCCAATAATGAGGCTGAATATGAAGCTATGTTGCAGGGAATTAAAATGGCAGACGAGTTAGGAGCAAGAAAGTTATGGGCATACACGGACTCTCAACTAATAGCCCGACATTTAGACGGTTCTTTTGGAGCTAAGGAAGAACAAACGGCGGTATACTTGGATAAGTTTCAAGAAGGGGCGGCGCATTTTGAGGAGTTTAAACTGAAGTATTTACCGCGAGCTGAGAATACACGAGTTGATCAGCTCGCACGAATAGCAGGTGCACTGGGGACTTGCGATACTCGGAAAGTCACATTAATGGAATTAGGTCATAGTAGCATGGAAAAGGGAAAAGAAATTATGGAGGTCGAGGTAAGAGATGATTGGCGCACACCTATATGGGACATCCTTGTTAAAGCGAATGAGGGCGCAGAGAGATTGACAACGAATGAGGCTAGGGTAGCAGCTCGCTTTTGTGTAATACATGAAGAGCAGTATAAGAGACCGCGCTTTGGGCCTTTTCTGAAGTGTTTGGCAAAGGAGCAAGGATTAGAAGTGTTGAGGGAGATACATGAGGGATATTGCGGTGATCATGCGAAGGGAAAAGCGTTGGTTGGTATAACTTTGTGAGCTGGTTTCTTCTGGCCAGGAATGAAAGGTATGGCCAGCGACCTAGTGCGAACATGTAAAAAGTGTCAGATGCATGCCCCGGTTATTCATATACCATCCGAGGAGATGATGGTTATGAGCTCGCCATGCCCGTTTGCGCAGTGGGGAATTGATATCGTGGGTTCTTTTCCAAAAACCCCGGTCAACAAGGAGTATATGGTGGTGGCGATTGATTATTTTACGAAGTGGGTAGAGGCTGAGGCTGTTACTGGGATAAGTGAGCAGCACATTATGGATTTTATTTTTAATAACATATTTTGCAGGTTTGGTGTGCCGCGAGTGCTAGTATCTGACAATGGAAACCAGTTTAATGGGAGAAATATTTGAAACTAGTGCAAGGAGATGGGGATGAAGCAGCGATTTGCTTATGTGGCACATCCCCAAACTAATGGGCAAGTCGAAGTTACTAATCGCATAATTGTGCAGGGACTTAAGTTACGAATGGATAAGGCAGGGGACTCTGGGAGGAAAAGCTCGCTTCGGTCATATGGGCTTATCGAACAACTCCCCGGACCTCTACGGGCGAGTCGCCGTTTAGTTTGGTTTATGGTATGGATGCGGTTATTCCAGTAGAGATAGTGGGGGGCTCTCAGCGCTTGGCAACATTTAATGCGGAGAAGAATGAGAGATTAGCTTGGGGAGCGATCGAAATGATAGATGAGATACGCGATAGGGCGGAAGCTCGCGTGGAGCATTATAAACAAAGGATACAAACTGCTTTTAACAAACGGGTCAAGCATCGTTGTTTTCAAGTCGGTGATTTAGTATGGAGGCGAGCTGATGCGCTGCGCATGACCAAGAAGTTGGAGCCAAATTGGGTTGGGCCGTTTAAAGTGGTGAAAGTGTTGCAAGGAGGAGCGTATATACTTGAAGATGCAAGTGGGAAAGTTTTGCCCAGAAGCTGGAATATATGTCATTTGAAGAAGTATTATGCCTAGAGGGCGGTTGGGAGAGGGTAACTCTTGTTCGGAGGGCAACTCTCTCATAGTGAAAGTGCGTAGAAAGTGGGCTGACGCTTCTTTTAGGTCGGCGATGTGGGAGAGGGTAACTCTTGTTCGGAGGGCACCTCTCCCATAGTGAAAGTGTGTAGAAAGTGGGCTGACGCTTCTTTTAGGTCGGCGATGTGGGAGAGGGTAACTCTTGTTCGGAGGGCACCTCTCCCATAATGAAAGTTTGTGTAGAAAGTAGGTTGACGCTTCTTTTAGGTCGGTGGTGTGGGAGAGGGTAACTCTTGTTCGGAGGGCACCTCTCCTATAGTGAAAGTGTGTGTGTAAAGTGGGTTGACGCTTCTTTTAGGTCGGCGATGCAGGGAGGGGGTAACTCTTGTTCGGAGGGCACCTCTCCCGCATGAAGTGAGTAGTTCTGTTAAGAAGTTGTGTTAAGAATTTGTGATGATAAGTCAGTGATAAGAAGTTGTATGGCGGGAGAAGGTAACTCTTGTTTGGAGGGCACTTCTCCCGTATAAAGTTTTTGAAAAGATTGGTATTCTTACAATAAAGGGGGTTTTGTCGAGCTATGTTGATAATTTCTTGTGATTGAAGTGATTATAATGTTTTTACTTGTGTATATGATTGTTTTTATGCGGGCTATTTTATGTTGTATATTGTTTGTTGGAGTGGTTCATAAGTCGTGATTGATTGTTTTATGTCCCATGGGATGGCGTATGGCCTATATTATCTTATGAGCTTTATTGCGTATGTGGTTTGTATTTTCTAAGTGCAGGATCGAGAGTGTTAGTAAGCTATGCATATTTTAAATAAAGTGCGAGATTAAAACTGTTTATACATAATAGGGGTATAAGTACAAGTTGTTCAGGTGGTTTTTTCAGCAGAAGGAGGAGGTAGGCTTGTGGTAGTACTTGGTTCGGGCAGAGAAATCAGGTCCTCCAGGGGCGCCTCTAGCTCGGAGGACAACTGGGCAGATAGGTGGCCTTACTCTGGCAAGATAGCCACCACTTCGTATCAATTGGTTGTTGCTAATTGCCTTTGAAGGAGTTGAAGGGGCTCAGCTGGTTGATGATGGTAGGAATGTCCGGATTGTAAGTGACTTTTAGTGTTGTGACTTGCTCTTTGTTAATATCAGCGGTTTTGTAGAGCCATTCCCGAGCACCAGCGGCCATTGTACCAAAGTAGATGGAGGACCTCTCATAGGCCTCCACCAGCTCTTCCCTATAGGCGTCGGTAAACTTCCTGCCAGCTGCACTTGTGAGGAAGGTCCGCCGACCTCCAGCTACACCTTGCTCATGAGCCTTCTCGCCTTGCTCTTGAAGCTGTTGGTTTTGAAGTTGGAGCTCTCCAACCTGCTTTTGTACGTCTTTGAGCGTTTCAGCCTTCTTTTACGCATCCTTGAGTTCGTTGTTGGTACAAACCGCCTCATCCTTCAGGCTATTCACCTGGCCCTTCAAAATCTCTATTTCCTCCTCACGAGATTTCAGCAGCTTGAGCGCTCCATCCAATTCCCCTTGTGTCAGTGATAGCTGCCACGTTTGTTGTTCGGTCTGTGCAGTCAGCTCGTCGCATGTTTTCTGGAGCTCGCTCTCCGCTGAACGAGCTGCTAACTCCTCGGAGAGTTTGGAGAATAGAGGACTTAGTTGTATCATGGTGTTTCATTAGTATTTATAAGTGTTAGATGTATTAAAAAAGAAGGTTCTTTTAAAATCTACCTGTTTAATCGCACGCTCGTTGAGAAGGGTCTGGATGTCCTTGACGTTGTCGCATTTTGCCAGTCCCTTGCTCAGGTCGGGCAAACCAGCAGAGGTCGCCGCATGGCTCTTACGAAGGCGACGACGCTTTTGTTTTGGCGGGCTCGGGCTCTTTGTTGCTGGGCTCTCTGGTACAGGTTGGAGAGGTCATTTTCCCTTGCTTTTGGCAGATCTCCTTATCAGTTGGACCTCCTCCACATCGTTAGCCTCTGTTCCGAAAGCCTTTTGTAGCGCCTTGTCTACGTTGACTGGAGGGGGTGCAGGGCGAGCGGTGGGCTGCGGAGCAGGTTGTTCTTTGGCAGTTTCGGAGCGAGACGCCGCATAGCTGTTGATGAATGTCACTACAGTAACAAAGAGAGGTCTTATTATTCGGTTTTAATAGTGGGAAATGTTGTACAGGTACAGGACTTGAGGAACCTACCGAACTCAGACTCGGTAAGGGCAAGATCTGGTTCAACTGGGCGAGAGTCGATGCCCACGTACCAGAACACATCAGACCGGCTGGTGAGTAGCACCACGTCAAATGGACGCTTACTCCACTCTGCGAGTTGGTCGAAGTATTTCTTGTACAGTTTGGGAAATTGTTTGGGGGTGGGTTGTTTGTGAATAAAGAAGAAGTTCCTTTTCTACTCGGGGACTTTATTGGAGGGGTTTATCAAAAAGCGGGGTAAACTCGAGCGAGATGAAAGGTAAAAGGTGTGCTACTGATACTTTATTTGGAAGCAAAATTAGAAAAAAATACTGGATTGGGCTGGGTGTTATAGAATTTACATAGTATGAGGTAGCCCGCCAGGAATTTCATGGAGTTAGGGGTCAGTTGTAAGGGAGGAGTTTTATACAGGTGAGAAATAGCGACATAAAATGGATGGGCTGGGAATCTAAAACCTTCCACCAGCAATGTGTCAAAGAGGGTGATGTGATTAGGGAGAGGTTTCATGGGGTCTGAGTGAAGGCTGTCGGGCAGAACCATCTTAGCGGTTTCTGGGAGGTTAAGGATTCGTTGAAATTTCTCTAGCTTTTTCGGGTCGGGGAGTAGCCAGTAGTTATCTTTTATTTCTTTGGTCGCAAGAGAAGAGGAAGGCAGGTCGGCGGCAGTTAGTGAGCGAGCTAGGGTCACCGGGTTTTCCCTAAAGTGCTCGCAAGAGGGTGGATTGTTGGGTTTTTGCAGGGGAATGCCTTATGGAATGTGTGCAAGGGTTAGGGAGGCAGAAGAAGGATCCTCGGGAATATTATCTATCAGAGCTTGAGCCTCGGTATGGGCACTGGTTTGGGCTTGAAGCTCTGACCAACTGACGTCGCCCTCTGGCTCGTCGCGAAAGCCGGAGGAAGGTAGTGAGGGCTATTCTCGTCTTATATCAAGGATAAAAGGGTTTTCGGTGGGGTTTGAATCGGGAGAAAGGGTTGAGTTTTGGGAGTTGGATGTAAAAGATGTTGGTTTTACCAATAATCAAAACGTACAGGGGAAGGGGAGTAGCACAAAATCACAACAACTCAGCAGATGCATTACATTTGTAGCAAAATTAAATTACTGAAAGGATGAAGGATTCGGGGACTTACATATTTTCAGAGTACTGGAGGTAGGTAAAAAATGATGCGCTGTTGACAAATCCTGAGAATTTGCTAAGTCGACGAGCTTTGTTGCAGAGTAAAAATGGTGATTTTCTGGTTGTATTCTTTGAAAAAGTGGTGAGTGGGGAAAGTGAAGGGGTTTTTGTGTTGGGCGGCGAGAAAGTGGATGGTACAGGTAGGAGCGGGAAGGACAGTAGGGTTTTGGGGAATATTTTGGGCCTTTTTTTTGGGCCCACTGTGTTTATTATAATACGAGAAAAAGAGGAAGTGACACGTGTCTGAAAAGTGGCAGGCTGCATTTAATGAAACTTAAATGGGAATGGATGTGTAAAGGAAGGCGTGTCTTGACTTTTCAGGTTACTTATGATTATGATTTTGAAATTATTGATATTGAATATAATTACAGGTCGTGGAAAGGGCTTTATGGTTTTAGGTCGCCAGGAGTGGAGCTCGGGGACTTGACTTAGGGACTTGGGGGTCTTTTTCCTGAGGCCGGTATTTCTCTTCGAGGATGGGCGAAGCTCAGCGAGCTTGTCTTTGGAAGTCGCGGTTTTATTGCATAGCTCGGTATGCCGGGCTGAGTGATGTGGAATATGGTTTGGTAAGATGGAAGGTTGGTCTGTTTATGTTTTGTGTTGTATTGTGTTGGTTGTGTTCTTTTAAAATTGTTGTTTACATGTCCTACCTGATTTCATGCTTCAATCAGCTAGAACATGGGGGACTAGCTGATACGGACCAAAATGTCCATACGTAATATTATTTGATATATGAGGGTATTTGTGGTCAGCGACCTCAATTACCGGAAAGGGTGTTCTTTTGGGAAGTGAGCGAGCTGGATGGTTTCTTTGGAGAAGTGGGCGAGTTGATTTGTGGAGTAGCAACCTGGAGTATGAGGATGAGTTCTCATATAGGGTCGCGACCTCTTATGTTTGGTGCTGAGTGATTTAGCTCGTTCCTGGGCTTGGTGTGGATGAGTTTTTGGGGCCTTGGTAGGCTGTATGGAAAGAGTAACAGGCCCAGGCCTATTTTGATAATTTAATGAGAGTTTTATTGTTTATATGAACTTACCATATGGGAGAAATCCTAATGTTAAGTCGGTTGTAGTGTCATGGTATTTATGGAATTGTAGTGGGAGAAGGTAACACTAGATCGAGAGGGTACTTGTTTTATCTCTATAAAAGGAGGTGCTTACCTCTCATTATACGCGTTACGTATCATATCGCATCATATATCGTCTTGTTTTAGTAGTAGTGTGACTTGTGACTTGCTTATTAACTTAAGCATCGGAGGGCCTTGACGGGCCTGGAATCCGACCCGTTCGAGGCGCTGTTTTGCAGGGCCAGCCAGGTCGCTAGGAGTTCTATTTGGAGGCTTGACAGATCGCTGTGACGTATACAGAAGCTGTTTTAGGTCGATGATCTCAAACTTGAGGTTAGTACCCCATATTCTTGGTAACCCAATCGATTTGGATTTATCATATATATATATATATATATATATATATATATATATATAGGATTGGGTTCAAATGAGAAACACCGTCATTATATGTGAACCTAGGGACTAATCCTGGCCTTAGATCTAATATTGCAAAGTGCAATTATATGTCTAGGTTTCATTGTGCTTTTTACACAGTACTGTAGTGCTAAAATCAGTCCATTTTTTAATTTATTTTATATATATATATATATATATATATTTACATTTTAAAACATGCAATATGTATTTTAAATTGTAGATCTTGAGAATGTGATTAATTTGATATATATTTCATTCAAAACGAATAAAATTTGAAAAAGTTATGGTTTGTTGAAGATTTGAGTTTCATTTCAAATTTTTGAATTTGCAGTTTATAGACGAAATTTGCGATGCTTTTTGTATACAATCGTAGTGTTTTTTTTTCTTAATCTATTGTGCTTTCTAAAGAACAATGTAGTGCTCTTTGTAAACGTTGATATATGTCCAAAATACCATTTTTAATTAATTAATGTATTTTTTTACATTATTACCATGCTGACATGTCATGATCTCAACCATCAAGATTATCCAATCTAATGGTCAAGATGAGTCCCTAGGTTCACATATAATGACGGGTTCTCATTCGAACCCAACCCTATATATATATATATGTGTGTGTGTGTGTGTGTGTGTGTGTGTGTGTGTGTGTGTGTGTGTGTGTGAACAACTTATATCTCTAAGAAAAAATCGTAGAACAACCTCCAACTCGGCTTTTGGAGAACTTACAATTCAGAAAATAAATTACCAACATCAATGTTAAATATATCATTTTTTCATGGAATTTTGAAGTTTAACACAATAATCATGCAATCTATTCTCATCAATGAAGAAAACTTCTTGTTTTTAAAAAAATAAGGACCATAATACCTTCAGAAATTTCAAATTGTTAAAATCTACTCTTTAAAAATGAAATATCAATATTCACTAGAATCACTATAAAAATAAAATGATTAATCCTAAAAGACTCTTGGAAACAGTGAATATATTATGACAATTTTTATCAAATTGTTTGTTCCTCCGAATTTTACATCTTTGAGGAAAAGTGGGAACAATTTTCATTTTTACATACAAATTCATTGAATAATGACATGCCTAATTGAAAACCTTCATTCCTATATTTTTCAAATAAGAAATCTAAAATTTCAAAATACTTATGGCAGCATAAATTCAAACTGTAATTTCTTACTAATCAAATTAATCTCATTCGAAACAGTATACCACATATAGTCATGCCCAACTAAAACCCAAATTCTCAAATTCGTGAGTTTCTAAAGACTCAATATCAGTCCTAATTTTGACATCTTTACAGATTTTTGATAATTCTAATAGAGTTTCCCTGATCTAATTAGGCTGATTTATTATATTTTCAATGTTTTTAAAATGACTTTCTCATCGTTTTGATATTAAAAACTTGAAAATCAAGTGATAAACATGATTTTCAAACTATCTCATCCTTTTGCAAAACCAACAAATATTTTATATAAACATTGCACAACTTCAAAAACAAAACAACTTCAACACAAGTCTATTCTTTTTGACCCAACTTTTTTTAAAAAGAAAATACAAATACAATTTACATGCATACATAGATATATATATACAACAATTTTGGAGCCCCGCAAAATTGGGGGCCTTGGGCCTTGGGCCGTTGCCCGCGGTGGCCCTGGGACTGCCGGATAAAATTTTAATTACATAAAATAAGTGTTATATATATATATATATATATAATATATATATATATTATATATATATATATATATATATATATATATATATATATATATATATAGGTTGGGTTCAAATGAGAACCCGTCATTATATGTGAACCTAGGGACTCATCTTGACCATTAGATTGGATAATCTTGATGGTTGAGATCATGACATGTCAGCATGGTAATAATGTAAAAAAATGCATTAATTAATTAAAAATGGTATTTTGGACATATATCAACGTTTACAAAGAGCACTACATTGTTCTTTGGAAAGCACAATAGATTAAGAAAAAAAACACTACGAT
>BMAC01000317.1:743959-793273 GCA_014905375.1 Phtheirospermum japonicum | reverse complement strand
CCCAGTCGCAGGCGGTGTTTCTCGAGGCCACGCTCGTCATGTCCAGGTATGTGAATAAACTTAGTTAAATGCATGTTAAATTCAAATTGTTTCTACAATTTTTCTTTTTTTTTTTTGTAGTGATTCTTAGCTAATAATAATAATAATCTCATATGAGTGTTTGCAAAGTGTCGGCTTTCTGCTTCATRTAATTAGAATTGAAAAGCAGAGTGAGTGTTGCTTTAGATTTTTGGTGTCGCTTTTGGTTTGACTTTTGACATACAAATAAAAACACTTTAACAACTTCTCCTCCAAATTAACACTCTCGTAGATTAGTGTACATTATTCTGATAAATTATAATACGACGAAATCTCTTTCATTTACCTTTTTCTTTGATTTTGCAGCTTGAATTCGTCCGACATTTGAGGATTGACCATGCACCAACTCCAAAGCACTCTAAGAACTAGGATCACACAAACTATGTCTATAAATAGTCTATTATTAGCTAGGAATCACACACATCCAGGTATTTTGATGAATAAAAATAGTCTATAAATGATAACCGCAAACTATGTTGTTCATGTTTTTGTTTGTAGCGTAGAAGTGTTAGTTGGGGAAGTTTGAGAGAATGTGGTTGGTGGTGTTTGCATCTGAAGTTTTTTATGGTGCATATATGACGAGTTGTTAAGGAAAATATGGGTATGAGGGTACGAGCTATTGATAGAGGGCAGACATATTCCTGAAGCTTTTATTGACCTTTTTTTAAACTTCTAATTGAGTTATTTTAACATGGTTATATTGTAGAAATGGTGAGTAGAATATGTGTTCGTTTTAAAATTTACGGATACTATGCGGGTTTTAGGTAATTTTTTAAAATTTAAACATCTTTGAAACGTTTGTAACTCTGCCTTGTAGTTATAGACTTGGTGGGATACCCATGCTACATGTGCAACAATTATGGCATGAATTTGAAAATAAGTCTCAGGAATTCTCTAGGTGTTACTTACTTTGAGTGTGAAAAATGTAACCTGTTAAATATTATAAAAGTCTATAATCGAATTCCATCATAGTCTTGCAAAGATTTGAACGATTATAATGCAGTTTACCTTTTAATGACGAAAAGACCATCTACGATTTTTTCTCCAATATAGGTACAATCAGGGAAAAATGAATAACGATGGTCAAGGTTCATGGTCTTCTATCTATCCTATTAAATATAGGTGGTGGAACCATAGATGGTAATGGGGAAGTGTGGTGGAAAATTTCTTGTAAAATCAAGAAAACTAAGGTATACATATCAAATTAGTTTCTACTTTAATTAGCATTAGTATTAATTGTTCGTAATGTGAATTTCATATTAAAATTTGTGCTCCAAAGTATGTGACCGAAGAGGGCAAAGACAGTATTTTGCAGATTTTTCCTGAAATTCATCTTTTCCCTTTTGTTTAGATCTGTTTTTAGCTATCAAATATGTCAACTGAAGAAGAGGAAAACGTCACTGAGCTCAAAAACCCTGATGGTGATTAGTTTTGTTTTTCGTCTGATTATTTTGTTATACGCAGAGATTCATGTTAGATACTCTTTTTTTAGTTAGGCTTTTATACAGTTTACGAACACAAGTCTGAATTATGCTATTGGAGTCTAATTTCGATTTAAGCTGTATTTTTGGTGCTATCATGATAGATGAATTGTACACGAAAACATGTACCATTTGATTCAGGTGCCTTTTATTTATTTATTTTCAATCTATAGGAGTATCAGTATCAGTATTTCTGTTAAAGTTTTTTTTTTTTTTTTTTTTTGTGTTTTCATGATTTAGGCCTTATAAATGAAAGTCCTTTTCACCAGATGTGTATCTATAATTTAGAATCTGACTATCAGTTTCTTGTGTTAATTGAAGTATTACATTATGACAAAGAGTATTTTTTATACTTCATAAAAAAAAGATAATGTTCATCTCTTGTTTCTCTGTTGAACTTGAGTTCATCATTGTAGTGGTTTATGTCTGTTTGTTTTATGTGCTTCATTTTTATGAGAAGCAAGATTAGATGTGTTCTACAAATGTTATTTAAGAATTCCTGAAAGCTAAGTGTCTAATAAATTCTGAAGTATGGTTGCGCCAAGTTGGATTGTTGATTGTGTGGAGAGTGTTTATTATTAGATATCTTTAATTAGAGTTTGATTGTTTTTTTTTTGGGGAATCGGTTTGGACTTTTTTAAGGTAATTTGTACAGTTGTTTGATTCTTGGATTCATGTGTGTTTGTTCTCACAGTGGACCTCCTAAATACGAGGGTGACAGGCCATGATTCGGTGGCGATCGTGATGGATACTGTAGTGGGCCAAGAGCACCTCCGAGTGAATTTGGTGTCAAGAAAGGTGGAGCGCCTGTCGAATACCAGTCTGCCTTCCGGGTAAATTCATTTTATTAATAGTTCATTTCCAGTAATCAGTTTACCTATTTCTTTACATTTAACTTAAGTTTTTTGATGGATTGTAATCTTTTTTTTTTATGGTATCCATTTTTTGGGGTTGATTCAAGTAGTTCTGTGTATTAATTTTGAAAAAAAGATGGGTGATTGTGTATGTGTATGCATTGCAGTCTACATGCACACTTCTATAGATCAGAATATACCCTTTGCATTGATCTCTCTGCCTTACACATTAATTTCCGAAATGCAGGTTATTGGCAATGATGGCATAGCTAAATGAGCAAGAACGCAACGAGAAGCTGTCTAGGTAGAACCAAGAAAATTTTACATATTTGTTGTTTGGATACTATAGCTATCTGAAAAAAATTTGTTTCTCGATGTTTTTTTTAACATTCGGAGTTGGTTTGAGCAAAAACATTGGTTATAATGTTTGAAGTTTTGTTAATGTTTGAGCTTTTTTCGGTGCACCTGCTTTCATTTCTTTTTTTTTTTAATTTTTGTACTACTTTTTAGAAGGTATGTTTTAATATCCGTTCTGGAAAATAGACTTTCTAGAAGGTGTTTTTAAAAACCGCCGTGAAACATACGTTCTAAAAAAGACTTTCTAGAAGGTATTTTTCAAACACCGCCGTTGAAAATGATACTTTCTACGGCAGTTTTTTTTTTTTTTTTTGCATCACTTTCTACGGCGGTTCTTAAAAATCCGCCTTAAAAAGCCCCACTCTTTAAGGCGGTTTTGAAAACCGCCGTAAATATTTACGGTGGTGGATACAAAGGCGGTTCAAAAACTGCCTTTAAATCCGAAAAATAACCGCCTTTAAATCCTATTTCTGTAGTAGTGTAGATGTTGAAAAGAACAGGAATGGCAGTGAGGTTGGTGTTGAAAAGAACAGGAATGACAGTGAGGTTGAGAGCCTTGATGGACTTGAGGACAACTCAGATTTGAATGACAGTGATTACATTGGGCAAGATTATGAAGATTGTGCTGATATTGATGTTAAATGTGATGTAGATGCTGAATGGATGGGCTTGGGTGATGAGAATGATGAGCAGACATATGGGGGGCATGTTGGTTTGGATAGTGAAGAAGATGTGTGCAAAAGTGATGATGAGCTACTTAGTGGCAGGAGTTCTGATGATGAAAACCCTCGGTTCCCATATTTTAATCCTAAACAGATATACAAACCTATCTTTAAGTTGAGTATGATTTTTTCTACAAGAAATGAGTTGAGACAGGCAATCCATTCACATGATATGCATACTAAGAGGAGTATTAACACCACCAAGAATGATAGAGAGAGGATGCATGCCAAATGTGCAAACAAGGATTGTAGTTGGAAGCTACATGCTCTGAAAGTGAAAAATCAAGAAGCATATCAGATTCATAGATATGAGTTTGAGCACACTTGCCCTCCTTCCTTTAAGGTTAAAAATGTGACCTCAAAGTACTTGGATGGAAAATACCAACACAAATTTAAGACAGGTCCTAAAAGGCCTGTGAAAGGTTTCAGAGTTGATGCTATAGAGGACATTAGTTGCAATGTTACTCATTTTCAAGCTTGGAAAGCTAAAAAGTTGTCAATTGAGTCTTTATAGGGAAGCTCAGAAGATCACTATGCAATTCTGTGGGATTATGCAAATGAAATCAAGAAGACAAACCCTGGAAGCACTGTAATCATTGGTACAAATCAATTTTCAGGTAAAATATAGATAATTTTGCCTTCTTTTTTAGGTGTGTGTGTGTGTGTGCATTGCCTTATATATATTAACTCATTATTCAATCTTCAGGTGAAAACAGATTTGATAGAATGTATGTGTGTTTGAAGGCTCTTAAAGATGGTTTTCTGGCTGGATGTAGACCCTTCATTGGTGTGGATGGATGCCACCTGAAGGGCCCTTATAAAGGGGTTCTCTTAACTGTTGTTGGAGTTGAAACCAATGTTAGAAGAGTTTTAGTGGTGTTGAAATAAATCAACGGGTTCATGGCTTTGTGTTATCGGAAATCGATTAAATTGAAAACTTCAATGTGTTTCAAGCTTGGAAAAGTGAGGAAAAATGAAAATAAAGCAAATAAACTATCTATACTAAGCTAAGAAATGAAATTTCATATTGGTAGAATGCCTTGGTCGTGTTCCATCAATGGAAATGCAAGAAAAATCGAAAATTTAGCAAAAACAAGGAATGTTTCACCAAGTACAAGCATGCATGCACAAGGTACAACTATGCATAAAATCATAAATAATGAAGATTAACATGAATTGAAAGCATGAATGGAAAGAGAAATAAAAGTTGACGTCAAAGTTTAAAACTTTACGTGAAATAACAAGCATCAAGCAATAGATCTAGGATTTAAACATGAAACAAAGCATGAAAATAAAAATCAAAATAAAGCATATGAAAGACTTGAAATCATCTAATACTCGATCTATGATCTAGATGTGTCACTCATCTAGATTCCATACCCAATTCTTAAGATCTAACATGAGTTCAAGGTGCTAAGACAAAAGGCATAAAATGAAGAACAAGCATGGAAATGAAGAACAAAGCATGGAAACAAAGCATAAAACATGAAATCGAAATGAAACTTACTTGAATTAAGAAATGAAACAAAGCTTGAATTTAATTTCTGCAAAAGTAAAAATCGAAGGGAGTACTTGGATTCATCTTGAGCTTACAAACCCAAGGAAAAACTTGAAAATTAAATCTAGAGAGAGAAAATTATCCCAACCCCAAGCTTGGGTTGGGAGGAGGTGTTTTTTACAATTTGAGAGTGAGGTTCTATTTGGGTTTAAATGGGTCAAAATAGCCCTTAAGGCTTGAAAATCCCGATTTTGACCAAATTTGACCCGGAGGCACCTTCCTAGACCCATGGCTAGCCGCTTGGCACAATTTGGCTCAAGGTGGCTTGACCATGGCTCGTATTTGGCTGAGGTGGCTCGGCCATGGCGAGCCCGGGCCGCGCATGGGCGATGGGGGTCGGCATCTTGCGGGCGCTGGGTGTGGGTGTGGCCTGGCGAGCGCTGGCGTGAGTCCAGGCAAGCGCCGGGCGCTGTTGGCGTGACGTTGGGCGCAGGATTTGGCGAGCGCCAGCAGCAGGCGCGAGGTCTCAGCAGGTGCTGTCGGCAGCATGCGAGCGCTGGCTACCAGGCTCTGCTCGGACACTGGGTAACCCAGTGTCGGAAGCGCCACCCAGTGTGGACAGTTTGGCGTGAATTCTGGAAAGCGCCAATGCTTTGGCATCGATTTTGGCTTGTCATGGCGAGCATTCCAGAAATTTGGGCGTTTTTTAGCCTCTCTTGTCTTGGAGTTTGGCCTTCCTTGGCAAGGCTTGGCTTCAACTTTGGCCTTCAATGCCTCCACCTTTAAAAATAGGAATTTTCAACATAAAAACCAAAGAATCTCACCAAACCTCAAATCAATTGAACCCATTTAACCAAATTAAATATAAAATCAATAAGAAACACGAAAAACAATAAAACAAGAGGAATAACCTAGAAAACTAACTAATCGACTCAAAAACTAATAAAAACAATATAAAATCCTAATTAGAAACATGTGAAAAACACCACAATTACATGCAAAACACCCAACAACAACATTTATCCAATTTTCTATGTTGTTGTACAGAAAGAGGATGGAGACACATGGAACTGGTTTTTTTGGTTTTTTTCTTTTTAATGAACTGAATTTTAATTAAAAGACAACATTTTTAGGTTTCTCTTAACTGCTAAGCTCTTAAAGACAACATTTTTTTAATTGTCTTTTGTTTTTTTACTTGTTTTTAGGTTTGTTGAAGTCAAGTTTGGAAATTGAAAGGGATGAAGAATATACATTCATATCTGACAAGCAAAAAGGGCTTATGCAAGCTTTTGATGAGGTGTTCCCTAGGTCAGAACATAGTTTCTGTGTAAGGAACATACATGGGAACTTCAAAAGAGTTGGGTTCACTGGTCAGGCTTATAAGTTGCTTTATGGAATGCTGCTAAAGCCACTACTGTGAATGAGTTTAAGGTTAGGATGGGTGAAATGAGAGCCTTGTCTAAGGAAGCATATAAGTGGTTTGTTGATAAACCACCTCATGGATGGAGAAGATCACACTTCAATGATTACATTAAATGTGACATGCTCCTAAACAATGGGTGTGAATGTTTCAATGGAAGCAAATTGGAAGCTAGAGATGTGCCTATAGTAACCATGATGGAGTGGATAATGGAGTACCTCATGCAGAGGTTGTAGCAAAATAGAGATAGGGCAAAAGAAAAGTGGAAAGGTGGGGTGTGCCCTAAAATCCATAAAATAGTCCATGAATCTTTTGAAGAAATTATTGATTGTTTTCCTATAAAGAGTAATGATTGGATGTACCAAATCAAGTGTAGAAAGGATGGGAAACAATATAGTGTAAACTTCAAGACAAAAACCTGTGGTTGTAGGAAGTGGGACCTTGCAGGTATCCCCTGTAAACGTGCATTGACAGCCATCATAAACCAAGGAGAAGATTGGTATGACTACCTTGATGAATGTTACAGGATAAACACTTACCTTAAAGTGTATGGACCTGCAATAATGCCAATCAATGGCAGACATGAATGGGAGAAAGTTGGTTTCATTCCTCCATTGCCACCACTTGTTGAGAGAGGTGCTGGAAGGCCTAAAAAGACCAAGAAAAGAGAGCCGGATGAACAAGAGCCTCATAAAAAGAAGAGAAGCAGAGGAAAAAAAACATTTTGAAGAGTGCAACTCAAATGAGGCAACAAAATAGGACAGTGAAGTGTAGTAAGTGTGGAGTAGAGGGTCATAACAAGAGGGCTTGTATTACTATCACACAAGAACAATCCCAAACTTCAGAGGTCCATAGTAATTTGTCTAACGCCAATGCCTTTCCAAGACCCACTATATTCAGGTAAAATAATGATAATTTTACCTTATTTTTTTAATGTCCATTGTCTGTGTGTTTGTGCATTGCCTTATATATATACTAACTCATTATTCAACATGTGTATAGGTGAGAAAAGAGGGTGGAGCATCAAAGCTTGGTTTAAATGATGAATGTTTAACACAGAAATCAGTGGATCAGGTACAAATTATTATTTTAAATTTTTTAATAAATAATTTGATTTTTGAATTTTTTTAGGGATAATGAATATATTGATTTTTAATAAATTATTCTAACTACTATGTATGGGGAATGTTTTTCTAGTTATGTAGTATAATTTTAAATATCATTTTTAAGCTTTACTTACCTTTATTTTAAAACATCTGTTCAATTGCATGCTCCTGTTTTTTTATTTTTTTATTTTTAATAAATATTTTGATTTTTAAATTTTTTTAATGGAATAATGAATATATTAATTTTGGAATGAGAATAATTAATAAAATTATTATTAATTATTTATTATTAATTCACATGTGTCTCATTTATTATATTTTACCAGTTGGATGAAAATCTTTACTCCCAAACTGGGACATCATTGGGACAGTCTCCAGAAGTGGCTCCAATACCTGCACCTTCAATGTATAACCAGCTAAAAGGAGTACATGTGGCCCAAGTGTCAATATAAGGTGCCCTACACCTTTTATTAGAGGACAGTATATCCCTAGTATTGAGAGTGCCTCACAAACCCAAGCTTGTGCCAAAAATCAATAATCACTTCTGGAGGGAGAAAGTTTATTAGCTTACAAGAGTTGACAATTGTTTTTAAAGTCCAGGCTGCAAAGAGGGCTACAAAGAAATGATTGACTTTGATATTTATTGTTATGTCATTTTGATCAAGTGCTAGGACACTTGTGCTGTTTTTAATTGATAAAGTGATGTGACACTTCTATTTTGTCTTATTTTTCAAGTGTTGTGAACACTTATGTTTTTTCTACATTTTGTTAGTGTTGTGACACTAAGGTCTACATATTTTGGCTACAATATGTTAGTGTTGTGACACTCATTGTGTTTTGATATGGAATCTTCATGAATGTAAGACAAGTTAATTTTCGTTTGTTTTCAAAGTGTGTTGTTATGGTTATTTTGTTTGTGTGTGAGGCTCTGTTGTGTTAGTTTTTGTACTGAGCATATATCATTCCTATAATGAAGTTTCTGGTTATTGTAATGAGGCTTATGTAAAAAGCCACCACTTAAGAACAGTTAATGAAGTTTATTTTGTTTTCAAAGTGTGTTGCTGAAGGTGGAAAGGAGGGTGTTATGTGTGACGTCCAATGAATTATGAAGGAGAGACGATGACAATGTGTTAATATTGATTATGTGAACTGACAATTGTAAAGAAAAGGCAAAAAACAAAAGGATGGTACATATACTAAAATAGAGTACTTCATTAATTCATTCATTCTAATAAGCTTACATTTTGGGGAAACTACTGAAAACATGAAATACCTTACCAAAACCAACAAAACACAACTAATTAACCTAAACAAATGTTTTCAAATACCTTACCACAACCAACAAAACACAACTAATTATCCTAAACAAAATGACAACTAATGTTTATGTTAAGAGTAACACAACCAATATAAAACCTAAAATAGCAAAAGAGCAGCAATCAGATAGCAGAAAACGGGTAGAAAAAAGTGCTTAACTTATATTCCCAAAAATAAGTTCGGATCTTTCTTGGCCGGACCCTTTACAATTGCTTGATTTCAAGTTACAAGCTGTCTCTCTCTAAAACTCTCTATGTTTCTCTCTCTAATAAATTGGGGGTCCTTTCTCTCTCTCTCTCTCTCTCTCTCTCTCTCTCTCTCTTGGAGAGGCTATTTATAGTTTTCCATTGAAACCCTAATTGGACACCTGTCGCTTTCCCATTGGTTCTCCGCAGATTCTGCTCACGTGTTCAACAAATTAACGCCGACCTCAGGAATTTCCCACCGACTCAAAACCAATCTCAGTTATTTTACTCACCTTAAGGATCTGGAGACGTCAACCTGATATCCTAGCTCGGCATTCTCAGCTCAACAACTTTTCGGAAGAATTTTGGTCGTGTCGTGCAGGCGCCGAGCAAACATACTCTATTCGGCACTTCTAACCCGGCGCCGAACTCGGTGCTGACCGATAGAGTTCGGCCGAAGGCGTAGGTTTGCATCCTCTGGTTTGCAACCCGTAGTCGGCAGCCCGGCGTGGGGAGCTCGGTAGTGGTGCTTGGCAACTCGGGCGAGTGCCGCCAAAGGTTTGGCATCTTCAGCTCGGTAGCTCGCGCGAGCACCGCCGAAGGCTTGACGTCCTCAGCACGGCAGCTCGACGTGGGGAGCTCGTCCATGGCGCTCGGCAGCTCGCGCGAGTGACGCCAAAGGTTCAACATCTCCAGCTCAGCATCTCGGCGTGAGGTGCTCGGCAGCTCGCGCGAGTGCCGCTGAAGGTTCAACATCTCCATCTCGGCGTGGTGAGCTCAGCCATGGTGCTCGGTAGCTCGTGTGAGCACCGCCGAAGGTTTGACGTCTTTAGCTCAACAGCTCGGCATGGGGATCTCGGAAGTCTCACTGGTTTAGTGGATTTCACCAACTCCCTTCGCGTGACTCAGCTTGGTTTCTTTCCCAGTCCTCGCGACAGTATCGACCATCAACAAGCCCTTGAGCGCGGAGTCGGCTGCGTGTAGCGAGTTCGGGCTCATTGAGTCCTGGTCGTCCGAAAAACAAGCTAGTCAAAGATGGGAGTGTCATGTCCCTTCATCCCGATCCCGCCTACAATTTGACCACCTCGTTCTCCGTGACAGAAGCATTTTCAAATCCTTTTGGAAGCTTTTGCAGGTTTTGTCTTTTTGTGTTTTTGGAGTGTAGTGTCACATGATCATCTCTTCATCTTCATTATATGCACTTACCCTTTCATTCTTCTCTCATTTCTACAACTTCATTTGTTTCCATAAAATATATTTTCTTGAAGAAAATTTATTCGTGTTCAGCATTTTCAATATTTTAGTTCGGTCAACTCCACTCTCCCGCCTTCATCTAATTCCCCTCGAGTTTTACTTATTCCAAAAGTTAATTTCTTTTCCTTTTTATTTTTTCTTGAACCTTTCTCATGTCTAGTAGCTCGGGCTACTCTCCGGACGGTTCTCGGGGTTTTGAAGGGGCTGGTCTAGATGGCGACCAGTCAGAATTCTGGTCGGGCCCGTACGCCGGGTCTGGGTTTGACTAATATGGGAGTTTCGGCGATGGGGACATATTTGGTCACGATCGTCCTCTCTCTTTTGAGGGATTTTTGGGGAACGATCAGTTTGGCGATTTTCCCCGATTCGACCAAGCGCAATCTTTTGGACCCGGGGGTCAGTTTGGGGCTGGATGTGAACTCAGGTCTCGAGGGGGGATCGTCTCGAGATCCCATTATGGTTTGGCCGATTACCCTGAAGGCGAGGTGGTGGAAGGTTTGGGATGGGTGTGGAGTTTAAGCCCAGATCGGACCGAGGCGGCAGGGCAGGATTTCGGAGTCGGCTCGCCGCAGCTCGACCCCTCGGATGACCTCTCCTATCGAGACCCATAGGATAATGATGCCTCTCGAGCCCCTAAGTCCAAAAATTCTAAGTCTAAGGCTCACACGTCGAGCCCACAGGTGACCATGGCCTCTTGGTCGGAACGGCCTGGAGAACGCACCCCGACTGACCATTGGAAGAGGCCTCCGCCTCGGGATTGGGACGACTCCCTGCTCGGCATTGCTGTCGAGCTGAGTGTTTTGGTGGACGATAACTTGGTCACATACCGAAAAGAATGTGGCATTCCTGGGGCCGTTCATTTGTTCCTTCCTTACGATGCCGAGCAAATCCATTGTCCGTCGGCCTCCTGCACCACCATGTTCACGGACAGTCTACACTTCGGGGTTTCGATCCCGTTCCCCAGGCTTCTGACAGATTTCCTAAACAACCTAGGGTTGCCTATTTTCTAACTCCACCCATTAGCCGTAGCGCAGATCTTGGGTTTGTTTGTGCTCTTCAGTCTCAATAGCTGGCCGGCTCCAACCCTCGAGGAGCTGCGGTGGCTCTATCTTTATAAGGCCGTGGGCGGGAGCAATTTCGGATTTTATTATAACTCGGTTTGGTCTGTTGTCTTCAAGGATCTCGTAACCAGGTTCCCCGACACTCTTCATGACTGGAAATTGTGATGGTTTTATGTCGGGGGAGATTGGCAAACGAGGAATTGTGATGGCTCGATTTATTCTCCTCCCAATTCTTTTAAGAAGTTCGGTTAGTATGATGTTAACGCCTTTATTCTTATTTCAACATAATCCTCATTGTTTGCTTCTATTTTCAGTTTATCGTCGGCCGAAGGATTCTAGCAAGGAATTTCTCACTCGTTTGTACGATATATTGGGTTCCAACCCGAGGCAGAGGCATTACAAGAACCTGCTCACAAAAGTTAAGCTTCAAAGAGCCGGACTCGGGGATTCCCCTCTTCGCGCTCAGCTCGGACCGTCTATTCCTGGTGAGGCAGATTTCATTTATGTAAATATTTTTTACATGTGCTTTAGCTCTTTCATGATTTGTCTGTCTCGAATAAGGGTCACCCCTGGTCGGTTTTGTCTGTTCGGCATGTCCTATTCAGCCATGTTGGTGATTGCCTCCCAGTGTCAGCCAGTGCCCATTTCTGAGACTCAGCCGAGCTCGGCAGTTTGGTCCATCCAGCTCGGCGGGCTCATAGAACGCTCTGTGTCAATTAAAATTAGTTTTCACCGTGGGGTTGAGTTCCTCAGTTTGGCTTATTCTGTTCGGTTTTAGCTTAATTGTCGGGTTATAGGTTTCAGTTCGTCCTACTCGCATTCTTATTGAGTTGTATAACTTTTGTTTGCAGTGTATTATCCCTTCTTCGACCGGACCATGTCTCTCGCCGTGCTTGACCGAGCTGACAAGTTCCTCGAGCAGAGCAAGAAAGCTGCCAAGAGGCTGGCTACCGGGGGTGTCAAGAGGAAGAAGAAAAGCGCCCCCGCTGCTTCGTCAGCTCCCCCGGAGTCCTTCTCAGCTCCTCAGGTCGGCAAAGGGAGCTCCCATCAGGAGCCCATCACCGTGGAGCACAAGGAGATCATTTTCGGCAGCCCTCGTCCACAGCGCGCCCATCCCGAGTACGATTATTGAGGATGCTACGCCCCAAATACGGCTGGTGGGTCATTTGGAGGGTATCCCTTTTCCGAGTTCTCAGACGTCACTCACAACTGGGGATCGAGCTTGGATGACTGGGTTTTCGGTTTCGATGGAGATAGTCAACTGGGGTTCTCAGAGGCGAACCTTTGTTGGGCCTTTGCCTCGATGAAGTTAGCTCGACGGAAAATCTCTGATCTCCGAAAGGACCATGCTCGGCTCCAGTGAGACTTCGCTGCTTTTCAGGAGATGCACGATCAGTGCACGAACCTCATCCTCGACCGTGACTCCTGGATGGCGAGGGATAAGAAGGAGGAGCAGTCCGTTGAGGCGGCTCTGAGCGCAACTCAGCGGACTCTGTCCGATCTGGATGACCTGAAGACCCAGCACGCCAAGCTGGTAGCTGACCATGCTCGGGAGGAGGAGGCAGCGTTCGTAAGGGGGAAGACTGTTGGCGCCAAGGAGTACCGAACTGATACTCTCGGTCCCATGATGATTGCTTCGTACCTGTCCACCATGGAGAAGGCCCTCCAGATGCTGAGGAATGGGGCTTCTATTCCTTATTTTGAGAAGCACATTGCTAAAAAGATGGTGGAGTATGGCCTGGGAGGTGGTGAGGCCGACATGGACGCTGATGGAGACGAGCAGGGAGATGAGGAGGAGGAGGACGGCGATGATTGATCTGTATTTTTCTGACTTGATGTTTAAGTATCTTTTATGGCACGTCACTTTTGGGCGGCCAAGTTCGACGTTCTGAACAATTTAGCAATTTAATTCGGATCGGCTTGTTCTGGCCGGCTTTTTTTGTGGTTTGTTTTCTTTTTGTGGTTTGGTGATCTAAATATGCATGCATATTGCCTTTTCTTTTTTTAAATAATAATCCGAGCTGGAAAACTTGTTTTCGTTGAGCTTAGATTTTTTTTTTTTGAAAACTTGCTCTTTTTAACGTGTCGAGCTCAATTTGAGTTCGACTCATTTGAGCTCGGCACATTGAGCTCGAGTTTCTGAAATCTTGCCCTTTTTTTACGTGTCGAGTCAATTTGAGTTCGACTGTTTTGAGCTCAGCACGTTGAGCTCGGATTTTTTGAAATCTTGTTCTTTTTGACGTGTCGAATCAATTTGAGTTCGACTCTTTTGAGCTCGGCACGTTGAGCTCGGATTTTTTGAAATCTTGCTCTTTTTGACGTGTTGAGTCAATTTGAGTTCGACTCTTTTGAGCTCGGATTTTCTGAAATCTTGCTCTTTTTGATGTGTTGAGTCAATTTGAGTTCGACTCTTTTGAGCTCGGATTTTTTGAAATCTCGCTCTTTTTGACATGTCGAGTCAATTTGAGTTCGACTCTTTTGAGTTCAGCACGTTGAGCTCAGAATTTTGAAATCTTTCTCTTTTTAACGTGTCGAGTCAATTTGAGTTCGACTCTTTTGAGCTCGGATTTTTTGAAATCTTGCTCTTTTTGACGTGTCGAGTCAATTTGAGTTCGACTCTTTTGAGTTCGGAAAGTTTAGCTCAGATTTTTTGAAATCTTGCTCTTTTTGATGTGTCGAGTCAATTTGAGTTCGACTCTTTTGAGCTCGGCACGTTGAGCTCGGATTTTTTATTTTGCTCTTTATTGCGAGCAGAGTTGTTACGATGAGGTTTTCATGAGTGAGATTGACCTGGTGAGGTCGGTCTATCACTCTTGTTTGGTTTTGGGCTTGGAAGCCCCTTGCTTTTGTCGATCTGTGTTCTCAATAAATAACGAGAAATGAAGTTTTATTGATAATATTTCTTAAGGTATACATCATTCCAAGGGTGTGCAAATTTCTTTCCGTCTAAATATTCTAGGTGGTAAGCCCCATGCTGGAGAACTTCTGATATTCTGAACGGTCCTTCCCATTTCGGTTTGAGGGGACTTTATTTTGGTCAAAGACGCATTTAAGGACCAGGTCACCGACTTTGAAAGTTTTGTCCTTCACTTTCGAGTTGTAGTAGCGTTCACTCCTTTACTTATAGATCGCGTTTTTTAGTTCGGCACCCGTTCTTTTTTCTTCGAGGAAATCGAGTGCGGCTCGGCACGCCATGTCATTCTTTTCTTCTTCAAAGTGAGCTACTCGGTAGGATGGTGTGCCGATCTCAACTGGTATGACCGCTTCTGATCCAAAGGCGAGTGAAAACGGAGTTTCATCAGTAGATGAGCGGTGTGTTGTTCTGTACGACCATAAGACGTCGGGCAACTCTTCTGGCCAACTGCCCTTCAGATCCTCCAATTTATTTTTCAATGTGTACTTGAGTATCTTGTTGACCGCTTGATTCGAACTTTTTGCACCTACTTTTATTTAAAGTTGTCAATTTTAAAAAGCTCGCCCGCAAGAGTACGGGATCACTTGTAGGTAGGTAAGTTGACTCGTGTCGATCTCAAAGGAAGACTAGATTCGGAAGTTCATTTTGTGTTTGATTTAACGAATAAGAAAATAATAAAAATAAATAATCTAACACGCGAACAGGGGGGATTTGTTTGAGAGTTTTAAGAACTAAAATTAATTAAATCTAGATTATCTAAGCTATGAACTAATTAATTAAGTCTAGAGATTATTTAAACTAAGAATTAATTATCTAAATCCTAAATTATTTTATCTAAGAGCAATTAAATCTAGAACTTATTTAATCTAGGAATTTATTAATTAAAATATTTTTAAATGTTTTAAGAAAACTAGGGTTCTAGAGCTTTGATTCGTCTCCATGATCGCTTGGGAAGTCTCAATTAATGGTTCACAACGATTCTAGGCTCTAGACCCATAAGATCTAGCTAATAATAATCATCAATTTCAACATCACAATCCGAACACAATCACAAGAATGATTCGTCATGGAAGTAATAGTTATTAATTAAACTAATGAAAGCATGCAACTAAATTAAAGAGCGTAGAAAATAAATACTTACTAATTAACGAAGAAAATCCGCAGCGTTTTGGTGAAAAAATCTTGAATCTAAACTATCTAATAGCTAATCTAAACTAATCTAAAGTCTAAGAATTTAAAACTAAGAATTATGAAGTGAAACTAAGAAATCGAAGGGCACTCGTTGGGGTAGTCAGCCCCTAAGAGGCCTTAAAACCCTAGGAATATGATAATGTATGTAAAAATCTGAAATACATAGGGTATTTATAGTTGTCGGAAGTCTTGGGCAGCAAGAAAACCTAAAAAACGCATTTCAGCACGTTGGCGTCGGTTCTTACGTCGACCGACGCGAACTGGTCAACGCTACAGAGAGTGGGCAGGTGCGTCGATCGACATCGGTTCTTGCGTTGACCGACGTAAACTGGTCGACGCTACAGAGAGTTGCAGTCGCCTAGGGCTACTAGAACGGTTCCAGATAGAAAACCGTTATAGATAATCGGGAGCTTCAAATTCTTCAAATCGCGGCCCGTTTTCGCTGAAACTCCACTCGTACGCCCATCCTTGACTATCTTCAGGACAGAACACTTCAAAATACCTAAAATAAACATAAAATTAATTAACTATAATTAAAATGTGATAAAATAAGTTGGAGATAAGAAAATACAAAAATGTGCTCAATCTACCCAACTTTCACCGAAAATAACAATAAAAACGAGCTAAAATACTAACTAAAATCAAGACAAATATGTGTTAATCAACTACCCCACGCTTTATTGGTTTGTTCGTCCTCGAACAAACGATAAATTCGAAGTATAACAAGAAAGAAAATAAGCTCAAGAAATGAGTCGTGTTGTGCTACATAGATAATTTTGAAAATATAGATGTAACGCAACTTCAAACACTCCACCTTTATTACATTATCGCTTCAAAAACAAAATCATGCATCCTCACAAAGGGTAATATATATAAGTGTACGCTCAAGCACTCAAGAATTTTTTATGGGGACGTGTTTACGCTCAAATTATCAAAATACAAGCACAATAAGCAAGAACCGAAAATTAAAAAGTTCTCCATCGCATTTAAGTGTGTAACCAACAAAGAATCGGAAATGGTCTTTCCGGGTTGTTATGTAAGGCTCTTTGCACGGGTATGGAATATATAAGTCGTGTGGCTAACTCACGATCTAACGTGATCAATAACTCACCAAACCTAGTCTAATCACGGAGCAATGCGCTTCACCTCGTTCAAAGATAAAAACCTCACTAAACACTCATAACGTAGCAACAAAGGCTATTTCTCAACTCGTAACCCAAAAACCGACTTGTAGCGTAAACCACTTAAATACAATTGAAGCTTATAATATGCTTCTACACAACTCATGCCTTTTAAACATTAGGCTTCATAAAAAATCAATAATAAACACAAGCCTTCATTAGCGCGTAAGCAATGACTAACACAAATTCAACTAGACTCACCATCCTTCTTTTTCTTCTTCTTTTTTTTTTATTTCCCCCTTATTTTAATTTTTTATGGGGTATTTTTTTTCTTTTTCTTTTTTTTATTTTCTCTTTCTTTTTGGATGGTGTCGTTAATTACAAAATTCATAAATCCCTAATAAAATTTCCAAAACCCTAATAACCAATAAAATAACGAACTCCTACCCCACGCCTTTAATGGGTTTGTAGGGGTCGACTAAAAAAACACATGGCTATAGGCATGGATTATTTGGCTATGATTGGCACATTCGGGATTTATAGTGGTTAAAATATATGGATATTGCCGGAATAAGGTTTTTTTTGTGCCTTAACGTCATGTTCAAAGCTAACTACACACAGCGATTCAAAGAGATCTCAAAACATAACTCACTCAAGTACATGCAATGATAATAAACACTCAGGCTACTCACTGGCTTTTGCACGAAAAAGTTTGAATTGATGCTGCTTTTAAGGTTTTGCGAAATCAATTGCGTCCAAGTACCATTTTACAATATATAAATAATAATTTTGAAAACCTTTATGCACTTATACACGCTCAAAGACAAGAACATCAAATCACCCATAGTCAACTTTGATAGGCAAGCCAGGCAAACACAATTTCGCGTAGGAATAGTAATCAATCACGTAAAAAAATTCAAAATTGCACAAATTTTACTATAAATCATACTCAACCATCCCCACCCCCACCCCCTTTAAAAATGAGGCAAACTCTTGATTGCCATAAATATAAAGAAAAATAATTCAAACGAGGAAAGGGGTAAGAAACGTCCCTGAAAATTCGATAGTTGAGTTCCTCCAAAAGCGATGTGCAATCATCCTTCGTCTTGAATCACGTGATTGAAGATGTCTTGAATAAAAACCTAAAAAGACAAAACAAATGAACAAAAACAAAATAACTAGTAAAAAGAAAAGAAAACCAATACTTGGGATGCCTCCAAGAAGCGCTTGTTTAACGCCAAAAGCTCGACGCCATCTACGAATGTTGCTATCCCGGATCAAAGAAAAGGTGACGATCATGCCACGCCTTAGTGTTCTCTATCAGTAAGCATGGGCATTTAAAATTCTCAAGGCGGACATGGTAAGCAAGTCGTAGAGAAATAAGAACTTCAACTCGCTTTGGATGTCAAAAAAGCGAGTAGTCGATCACCACGAACATATTAAAAACCCATCGGGGCACGGGGCAATTATCAACCTTAGGGAAAATTAAGAAATTCGTCGAACAAATAGAAAACCCCTTGAACACCCCGAACTCCTTTACTTCATTGATATCCCCCTCAATAATTTGAAAATTATTTAAATCTATATTCAGGCATATGGGAGGGGGATTTGAATTCTTCTCAACTAACACGTCCATCACCTCCATCTCAATATCAACCAAAGCATCGGGCGGCATAGTATGAGGCTCAATAATCTCACCGCCCTCCAATATTTCTCCCACCGCTTCAAAATTAAGATTCCACAATGGTTCGGGTGGAACGAATTGGGGTTCAATAATCTCACACTTTTCTAAATTGGGCATCGCAACACCTCCATTCTCATCGAGCATGAGTAAGCTCGAATTTTCAGCATCCTCTGAGCTTTCCAACGGAAACACCTCAACATTATTTTCAAGCACTTCATCGCAAAGCACAAGAGGAGTGAGCACAACCAAATCCTCTATAACTTTCTCCTCACACATATCTCCCAAACGATCTTTCAAGCTTGAATTTTTAACATCCAAGGCGGGCTCAATCACATCAAGCATCGGCAGCTCTGGTTGACTTAGAGGTTCCTCTATCTCGTCCGACCATTTTGCTAAAGAAGCCATTATTTGACCGAACATTGCCTCGAAATTCTCCATAGTCTTAGATAGGTCTCGCTTCCACGCCTTTAACTCCTCGTCCGAGTTATTTGGAATAGGTGGGGTGTATTCTCCATAACTCGGGTAGTAGGAAATTGAGTCGGGTGAGGCATAAGGTTCGTAGCTTGGGTAATTCTGAATGGCGATAACCTCCTCATGTGGTTCTTCGTAAAATATCACTGTGCATGCATTTGCCAAATGTCCTTGTGCTCTACAACGATCACATACTTCATTAGGTAAGTAGAACACCCTCATG
Source organism: Phtheirospermum japonicum (assembly GCA_014905375.1). NCBI lineage: Eukaryota > Viridiplantae > Streptophyta > Magnoliopsida > Lamiales > Orobanchaceae > Phtheirospermum > Phtheirospermum japonicum. Next base: position 774,336 of record BMAC01000317.1, on the reverse strand, counting down.
AACCGATCGTATACTTCCTCCCACGTTTGCAAGGAATCAGGCTCTAATTGTCCCAACCATTTCTTTGTCGCATCCTTACTTGATCTCTAGTAATCCCAAGAAGAGGGAAGTTCTGGGTGATGTCCTCGTACTTTTGGATGAATTTAAACGGATCCTCGCTCCGAAGCCTATGAAAAATCGGGAGGTGCTTTTGGTCATACTCGTCAGGATAGTAATTTCGCATTGCGGTGCTTAATGGAATGGCCGGTCGAAAGTCATGCCAATCGGACATTATACCGTATTCAGAAATTTTCTCTTTTTTTTTAATTTTTTTTTCATGGGTCGTTGAACCTAGGTGTCGAGAGATGTACCTTGCATACACAACACTCAACGCACAAGATTAAACGTACTTGCGGAAGATAATAAAAACAAACAAAAAGAAAATTCACAAACAAATACAAAAGATAAACGAAACAAGTAAAAACATAAATAAGGTTACGAAGAGCAAACAAAAAAATCACAACCTTTAGCCTTCCCCGGCAACGACGTCAAAATTTTGATTCGAACTTTTTGCACCTACTTTTATTTAAAGTTGTCAATTTTAAAAAGCTCGCCCGCAAGAGTATGGGATCACTTGTAGGTGGGTAAGTTGACTCGTGTTGATCTCAAAGGAAGACTAGATTCGGAAGTTCGTTTTGTGTTTGATTTAACGAATAAGAAAATAATAAAAATAAATAATCTAACACGCGAACAGGGGGGATTTGTTTGAGAGGTTTAGGAACTAAAATTAATTAAATCTAATTAAATCTAGATTATCTAAGCTATGAACTAATTAATTAAGTCTAGAGATTATTTAAACTAAGAATTAATTATCTAAATCCTAAATTATTTTATCTAAGAGTAATTAAATCTAGAATTTATTTAATCTAGGAATTTATTAATTAAAATATTTTTAAATGTTTTAAGATAACTAGGGTTCCAGAGCTTTGATACATCTCCACGATCGCTTGGGAAGTCCCAATTAATAGTTCACAATGATTCTAGGCTCTAGACCCATATGATCTAGCTAATAATAATCATCAATTTCAACATCACAATCCCAACACAATCACAAGAACGATTTGTCATGGAAGTAATAGTTATTAATTAAACTAATAAAAAGCATGCAACTAAATTAAAGAGCGTAGAAAATAAATACTTACTAATTAACGAAGAAAATCCGCAGCATTTTGGTGAAAAAATCTTGAATCTAAACCATCTAATATCTAATCTAAACTAATCTAATGTCTAAGAATTTAAAACTAAGAATTATGAAGTGAAACTAAGAAATCGAAGGGCACTCGTTGGGGTTGTCCCTGTTACTGGATAATTTGTGGGTAGAGTCAGCCCCTAAGAGGCCTTAAAACCCTAGGAATATGATAATGTATGTGAAAATCCGAAATACATAGGGTATATATAGTTGTGGGAAGTCTTGGGCAGCAAGAAAACCTAAAAAATGCGTTTCAGCACGTTGGAGTCGATTGACGTCGGTTCTTGCGTCGACCGACGCGAACTGGTCGACGCTATAGAGAGTGGGCAGGTGCGTCGACCGACGTAAACTGGTCGACGCTACAGAGAGTTGCAGTCGCCCAGGGCTACTAGAACGGTTCCAAATGGAAAACCGTTATAGATAATCGGCAGCTTCAAATTCTTCAAATCGCGGCCCATTTTCACTGAAACTCCACTCGTACGCCCATCCTCGACTATCTTCAGGCCAAAACACTTCAAAATACCTAAAATAAACATAAAATTAATTAATTATAATTAAAATATGATAAAACAAGTTGGAGATAAGAAAGTACGAAAATGTGCTCAATCTATCCAACTTTCACCGAAAACAACAATAAAAATGAGCTAAAATACTAACTAAAATTAAGATAAATATGTGTTAATCACCGCTTCAACTTGTCTATTCGATTGAGGGTGGTATGGTGTAGAGAAATTGTTTCTGATATTCAGCTCCCCGCAAAATGCCTTGAACCTCTTGCTGTCGAACTGCTTGGCTTTGTCAGATACTCTTGAGAGTGGTACACTCAATCTACATATGATTGACTTACAAACGAAGTTGATGATCTTCTGGTCAGTTATGGATGCCAGCGGCTCAGCCTCTGCCCATTTGGTAAAATAGTCCACCGCAACTACTGCGTATTTTACTCCTCCTTTGCCCTTCGGTAGTGGACCAATCAGGTCAATTCCCCATTTAGCAAAAGGGCATGGAGAATATATGGAATTGAGGGTTTCTGCGGGAGAGTCGATCTGGGGTGCAAACACTGGTAGTGGACCAATCAGGTCAATTCCCCTTCTCTATCGCGTCCTTTTTCAAGTTCGGCCAATAGTATCCTTGTCGGATGAGCTTGTGAGCCAACGATTTTCCTCCGGCGTGGTTTCCACAGATGCCCTTGTGTACCTCTCTCAATGAATATTCGGCATCCTGTTCGTTCAAGCAATGGTATAGGGGAATGGAATATCCCCTCATGTACAATAGCCCATCCACAATGGTGAACCGAGCTGACTTTGTTCGTATCGATCGTGCTTCAGCTCGGTCTTCTGGGAGCACTCCTTCATTTAAGTAAAGTAGGAAAGGTTTCATCTAGCTCCCCTTTTTGTTCTGAACTTCCTCATTTTGGTCGGTTTGGCTAGCTGAATAGGCGGCGGCAGCGTCAAGTGTTGTCGTTGAGTGCTGGCTGACTGTCACTGTATCCAGCTCCTCAACACCCAAGCTTGACGCCAACTTGGCCAAGGAGTCTGCTGGAACATTATCATTTTGTGAGACATGGATGATCTCGGCTTCAAATTCAGCTAGGCATGCTTTAATGAGTTCTAGGTATAATGCTATTCTGGGCTCCTTGGTCTCGTACTCCCCGTTGATCTGATTCACCACTAGTTGGGAGTCGCTCTGTATTTTTAAACTCCTAATCCCCATTTAGGCAGCTACTTCAAGACCAGATAGTAGGGCTTCGTACTCAGCTGCATTATTGTTCAAAGGGAACTGGAAGCGTCCGGTCGTTGATGACCCGTCAACGTACATGTGCCACTATTCAGCCTTTGTGGGGACTGACTCAACCGCGGGGGTGAACTCAGCTATGAAGTCGGCTAGATCTTGTCCTTTGATAGCCGTTCTCGGTTCATAAGCTATGTCGAACTGTTCGAGCTTGATGGCCCATTTGATAATCCTTCCTGAGGTGTCGGGACGGTGCATGATCTGCTTTAAAGGGAAGCTCGTCAGCACAATTATTCTGTGTTCCAAGAAGTATGGATGTAGTTTTCATGAGGAGGTGACGAGGGCGTATGCTATCTTTTCCATGACCGAGTACCTCAGCTCGGCATCATGCATAGCGTGGCTCATGTAATATACTGGGTGTTGTCTGTGCTCGTCAGATCGGATGAGTGTTGAGCTGATGGCTGCCGTTGAGATAGCTAAATAGAGGTACAATGGCTCTTCCTTTACTGGCTTTTGCAGGGTTGGCACCATGCATTTATTCAGCTCTTCAAAGGCTGTCTGGCATTCTTCAGTCCATCTGAAGGTTCTGTTCTTCTTGATTGCTTCGAAGAAGGGTTTGCACTTATCCGTTGATCTGGATATGAAGCGGTTCAGAGCGGCCATTTTTCAGGTTAAGATCTGCACTTGCTTTATGCTTTGGGGGGTTCAGTTCGGTTATGGCCCGGATTTTGTCCGGGTTGGCTTCAATGCCTCTCTGGCTTACCATATAACCTAAAGAATTTCCTGAACCAACTCCAAAGGAGCATTTTTTTTGGGTTTAACATCATTCGATAAACACGCAGAACTGAAACATTTTATTGAGATCATCAATGTGATCGGTTGAGTACAAAGACTTGATGAGCATGTCATCTACATAGACTTCCATAGTTTATCCTATCATACCAGCAAATATTTTATTCACGAGGCACTGATAGGTAGCCCCAGCATTCTTTAAGCCGAATGGCATCATGGTATAGCAGTAGAGACCTCTTGCTAAGTAGAACGACGTGTGCTCCTGATCGCCCGAGTACATTGGGACCTGGTTGTACCCGGAGTAGGCGTCCATAAAGCTCATCAGTTCATGTCCTGCAGTTGCGTCTACCATGTAGTCAATATGAGGAAGTAGATAGCTATCCTTGGGGCAAGCTTTGTTGAGGTATGAGAAATCAATGCATGTCCACTGGCTAATCTGCTTTTTGACGAGCACGGGGTTGGACACCCAGACCAGATATCTGACCTCTCGGATAAATTTGTTGTCCATCAGCTTTACCACTTCCAGCTCCAATGCCTCATATTTGTCCGGGCTGAGCTTTCTTCTCTTCTAGATAACCGACCTAACATTCTTGTCAATGTTGAGTCGGTGGCAAGCTTGTTCTGGGTCGATCACCTTCATATCAGCGTGTGTCCAGGCAAAGACGTCCTGGTTCACTTTCAGGAAACTTATTAGCTCGGACCTAATGGGTTCCTTGAGGTCATGGCCGATTTGGAGTTGTTTATTCGGGTCGAGCTCGTCAATCGATATCCAATCCAGCTCTTCGACTGGCTCCGCATGAGCAGCCTTTCTCTTTAGACTTAGCTTGCGAGGATCCAACTCATCCTCCTCGAGGTCGTCACTTCCTGTTTGGCAGAAAGTGTCATCTGGCTCCCACATTGGTTCTTTTCCTGTGTACCGACCTCGATCCCTACTCAGGTCGGCATCTCCCTGTTCGGTCAACTCATCAACTTTTGTTCGGCGCTGCTGCCCCAAAAGCTCTTTCTCCAACTCTTCTCTGTTCTATTCCGTTCATCCGAGCTCGGCATTTTTGTTAGCATTCTGAATGGTATTTAACCTTTTCTCTCTTTCTTCTTCTGTTAGTTCGACCATTTTTTCTGAGCTCAGCACATCCTTGTCTCCCTTTTCGTTGTTAGTTTCTTTCAGTACTTCTGTCAGAGTGTGTGTTTTTTCTTTAGAAACTATGTTGTTGGGCTCATCACCGTCAAGACCCTTTACAAGCTCTTCACTTTCTTTCTCAATCAGCTCTTCGCTCTTTTTAATTTGCTCGACCATGTTTATCTGTCTTAGCCTGATCGACCAATTGCATTCTCGAGCAGCCACTTGATCACCTCGGTGTTCGCATTCGTCTAAGATGCCTGGGGACTTGATCGAGTAGTGGTAGACTAACATTGCACCCTTGAGGTTGTAAAAGGATGGTCTACCTTTGAGAGCATTGTAGTCACTCGGGACATCGATTACTTTGAAGGTCGTGAGGATTGTTCTTTTTTCTTCCCCTGTGCTGAATTCCACAAATAGTTTCACTTGGAAGAGATCTTGCACATAGCCGCCACTTATCCCTCTGATCCTATCCTCACATGGCTTGATGTATTCTTTAGGTACTCTCATTCTTCGGAAGTTCGGTAGGTAGATTATGCTTGCATATGCACCGGGGTCTACGAGGACTCGATGTGTCCGGATCCCCAGGATGGGCACCGTGATGACCAAAGAGTCTGCATGGGGTTGGTCCAGGGGGGCTGCGTCAGCTTCAAAAAATGTGAAAGACGTCACATATTTGTCCTCCTCTTCCTGCTGATCATCAAAATGAAAGATGTCAGGTCTCATGACTTTTGTTTTCTGAATTGAGCTCCTTGCATCTCTAATTAAGTCCTTCCTCTTCCGATTTGAAATTTCCTCCTCTGCTCGACTGGTATTGATGAAGGGTAGAATTTCCCTTGGTGCTCCTGCCCCAGTAGCTGAGGGTGGAGGTAGCTGGATTTTACCCCTTCGTTCTTGCCGAGCTTGGTGGTTTTTGGAAAAAGGTAGTAGGTTCCAGTCATCGCAGACCTTAATCAAAGCGCGCACTAGGTCATGACACTCCTCGGTGTTGTGCCCGATCGACCCGTGGTACCTACAAAATCTCTTTTTGTCTAGCAGAGAAGTGTCTTTCTTGATCGGCCGGGCTGGAGGGAGGATATCCAGATCCTTAATTCGCTCGAATATTGTAGCGGCTGCTATTGAGTAAACTTCAATAGGGGCAGATAATTGAGAAAGTGGTTGGGTAAAAATTTAAAATAGGTTTATTTGTGTGAGAGAGATTGATACCGGAAAATTCAAGAGAAGTGTGAGGTATCAGTAGGCACCCCTCAAAACTCACAACTCTACAAATCCATCGAAAGAGTTTAGAGCAAGATACAAGAAGATAAGTCATTTAAACAAGCTTAAAAGCTCAGAATATGTGTTTTCTTTCGAAATTGATTGCCAAAAACATAACAATGGAGTGACTTTTATAGGCAAAGACTTTGAACAACACTCCAAGATGAGTCAAAGGCAATAAATAAGATATTACATTTTCTAAGGTTTAGAATAATGAAAAAGTTACTCTAATAAATAATAATAAGATGAACCTTGACTATATATTAAGTGTTTATCAACTCCCAAGGTGCTTGAATGGGTAGGTTCATGAAAACACACAAGTGTTGTTCAACCTTCCAACTTCCCGTATGAAACCATTAACTCCCACACTTCAGTCAAATGGTCATAACTCATTATAGGATTATTATTTTTGAGATATAATTTTTTATTAGAAACTAGACTTGTAGAGCTTTCCAATAATATGGCTTGTTCTTTAATTCGTTCCCAATCAAAACAATTCAATCCTCAAATTTGACATATGTGCTGGAAATTTCCATTTCATTCTCCCTTGGTTGGAAAAAGATTCGACCTCAAATTTTGATCAAGTTCATCATCAATAAAAATATCCTTTTCAAGATTCAAAAGTATCTATCACCTCCAAACTTGAGCTTTCCATGGGATTCATGGAAAACTGATCTTTCATCAAGCAAATCCAAAACAAATCACATTCATCAAAAATCGATTATTTTGTGTGTTTATTTGTACTCTTTTGATTCACTTTTCTTGGAAATATATTGAAGAAATTGTTCATGAAATTTCTTGATGTACTCAATGCACGCTCTCCATATTTCATCTTTATTTGGTATCAAAAGTGCAAACATGACATATGGACTTAAAGATTCTCGAACATGATCTTTTGAAAATAATTCTTTGACATCTCTTTGTAGTTTAACATGATCATTAGAATTCATTTCATAATTGGATATATTAGTGATTATAATAATAGGAATGAACTCACCTTGATGTGGAATTCCTTGAAGTCGAGGTAGACTAGAGGGTAGTTCACTAAAATCCAAACTTCTGAATTTCTTCCACATTTTATGAACTTCCATGGAAATATCACAATTTGTCTTTCCACTTGTTGGGACATGTATTAAAGAATAAAAAAAACATCATCTTGTTTGAGATCTTCATCACAAGACAAATGTATCTTCTCTTCATCAAACATCGGAGGACCATCGTAATACTCGTTTATAAACCTTGTATCATCAAAAAGATGATTTTCTTCGAAAATGGTTTTCATCCCTTCATTCAAAGTTGGAGTACCGTTGTATTCAACTTCTATATCCTCATCGGAAGATAGAAAGTTGTTATAAGAACCATGGTATGAATAGATGTCACATGAACCATTCTTTCAATGAAATAGATTTTCCATCTCATAGTTTGGAGAACCACCCTCTAAATCATGACCCTCAACATCAATATATAAAGGTTTTCGAGGCGCAAGGCGTTGCACGAGTTGTTTCACTTGTCCCCTTAAATCTTCCAACTCCATATCACGGGGGTCTCTTTTATGAGCAACGATACCATCAATGTTTGGTTTGATTTGCCTAAGTCCATCTATCGAAAACCAAAGTTGTGATACCACTTGATACCGGAAAGTTCAAGAGAAGTAGGAGGTATCGCAAGGCACCCCTCAAAATCCACAACTCTAAAAATCTACCAAGAGTTTAGAGAAAGATACAAGAAGATAAATATTCTAGACAAGCTTAAAAGCTCAAAATATGGTGGGGGGTTTTCGAAATTGATTGTCAGAAACATAACAATAGATCTTTTATAGGTAAGGACTTGGAACAACCCTTCAAGATGAGTCAAATGCAATAAATAAGACATTATATTTTTTAAGGTTTAGAATAATGAAAAAGTTACTCTAATAAAGATAAATAAGATGAATCTTGATTAAAGATTAAGTGCTTATCTATTCTCAAGTGCTTGATTGGGTAGGTTCATGAAAACATACCAAGAATTGCTCAACCTTCAAAATTCTCCTATGAAACCACTGCACTGCCATACTTCAGTCAAATGGTCATAACCATTATCGGATTATTATTTTTGAGATCCATGTTTATTAGAAACTAGACTTTGCGAGGATTTCCAATGATATATGGATTGTTCTTTAATTTGTTTGTAATCAAAACAGTTATATCCTCAAAGTTGGCATATGTTCTAGACATTCTCGTGTCAAAGATAGAGATGGGTAAAGGCTGAATCTGGGTTTTTTTATTTATTTTTTTCCGTGTGTGTGTGAAATAGTGTGATTGTGGTGTGGGGCGGGTCATCGGATAGGTTGGAACGTAGAATATGAATATGGTAAAAAGTGATCTGATCATATCATACAGATCTCATATAAATATTTGCCTACATTGTTAAGTTAAAATAAAATCTAATTAAATATATATTACTTAAAACAATAAAAATAAAATATATTTTAAAAGTATATATTTTAAGAGAAAGAGTGTGAGATAATCTTACAAAAGACTTTTGTTCCTACTTCCGATTTGAAACCACTGTCTTTCCATTCGTCTCACTCCATAAACCCACCTAAATGAGATAAACATAGAACCCTTTTCCTTCATTCTCGTTTTGTTTTTATCATCATGAAAAGGACAACATATTTTTGTTTTGACTCATAGCAAAATTCATTAATTTAAGACTTTTGCATTAAATGCCATGCAAACCCCATTGCTTTAACCATTTCTGATCTCGTGCATATGCACAACTTTTTATAATTTCCCTTTCATTATATACATCTAATTCGATTTTTCGTTCATGATAATCCCATGAACATTGACCAACTTCTCCCTTTTTTTCTCCTTTTCGTTTTGTAGTTAAAAAAACTGCTTACATATACCCGGCTATTTTTTGCCTTCTCTTTCTTTCATATATGCCAAGAAATAAAAATCTTAACCATGGCTTTGCCATCAATGGAGTTATCTCCTCTCCCGTCGGTCGGGTCCCACCCTAAAACGGAAGAAGATTCGAGCTCATATCAAAACACATTCTCTCTCTCACTACCAATTTCAGATTCTCAATCTCATGAATCCCAAACAAAAAACTCCCCAAACTCAAGCAAAAATTACAACCTTCTCCTAACAATCAACTACACTCTACTTTTTGTGGGCTCAATCTCATCAACCCTAATCTCCAAATACTATTTCATCCACAAGGGCTCAAGCAAATGGGTCTCCACATTGGTCCAATCCGCGGGCTTTCCTCTTCTCGTACTGCCTATTTATCTCCCTTTTGTTTTTGGTTGCACTAAAAGACGACCGTTTTCACGGTTTACTCTACAACTGTTGCTTATGTCAACGGCTGTCGGGGTTTTGTTGGGCGTAAATAATCTTTTATTCTCTTGGGGAAATGCGTATCTACCCGTTTCGACCTCTGCTCTTCTTATCTCGTCTCAATTAGCTTTTAATCTCATTCTATCGGTGCTTATAGTTAAGCAAAAGATAAATTTTCTAAACCTCAACTGTGTCATGCTTTTAACTCTGAGCTCGGTCCTCTTAGGACTGAGCTCGAGCCACAGTAAACCCCCGGGCCTAACCCAGGTGAAATATTGGGTCGGATTTTTCTCAACCCTAGGCGCGGGCTTTTTGTTCGCATTGTATTTGCCGGTGATGGAGACGATATACCGGAAGGTCTATTGCTACGCCATGGTGGTCGAGATGCAACTGGTGATGGAGATGGCGGCGACGGCGTTTGCTGCCACCGGCATGGCCGTGGACCACGGGTTTTCCGATATGAGGGTTGAGAGCCAGGTTTTCGATAAGGGCCCCGTGGCGTATTGGCTGACCATAGCCGGGAATTTGATTGTTTGGCAGTTATGCTTCATGAGCACGGCGGGGATGGTGTTTCTGACGACGTCGTTGACGAGTGGGATTTGCATGACAGCGTTGATGGTGGTGAACGTTGCCGGCGGGGTTGTGGTGTACGGGGATGAGATCAGCGGCGTGAAAGCGGTGGCGGCGGCGCTTTGTGTTTGGGGTTTTTGTTCTTATTTATACGGAATGTATGTGAAAAAGAAGAAGAGAGAATCGGAATAGTGATCAATATATATAATATATATTATAAAAAATAAAGATTATAATCATTGTATCAATTTTATATTGAGATGGAGTAATATTGATCGTTGATTATGTGATATTTATTGCATGCTCAACCATTTTAATTTCTTAAGTTTTTAGTTTTATTTATTTATTTATTTTTGATTTTGTGTTGTTGGTTAATATTTATTATACAAGTATAAATTAGTTTATTCATGTTTATCATATGATCTCGTACTCTTTATTGTGTTTCAATTTTTAGTTTCTTAATTCATCAGTAGACATCACTTTATAAGATAATTTATTTATGTAATTATAATCGCTGGTAAGAAAACAATGCAAGTAGCTTTCGTTTTGCATGCCAATGTATATGAGTCGCATATTTCACAACTCCATAATAGCTTTAGATTAATTATTACTAGCAAAGGAGATATATTTACCTATAAGACTTCAAATTGCTTGCAACTTTTTTAAGTTATAATTTAAAATCACAAAATAATAATAATATAATACATATTAACATAAAAAGAGTGAGTGGTTGGATTGAGACCCAAAAAATAGCTATTTTTAACTTTTGGTCTTTTTAAAGTATTCACAATCACAAGAGACTATTTGATTGAAAATGACTCTTGATATTGAAATTCATCCACCAAAATCTCTCTCTAACAATCTCTTCATTTTAGCTTTAAATGAAACAAATGACTTTCACTTTTCTAATATGAAGAGTCAAAACAACTCTATATACATTATATTAAATGATTGTTCTTGTAGTTCAAAATCTATAGGAAATAAAGAGTCTAATACAATACAAATAGTGTGTTGGAAGATATTACAAAAAATACCTTAAAAATATAAAGATGCTATTTCATGTGCCCATTCTTTAAAAATATAATAATAAAATAGTGTGTGTGTGTGTTATAGCTAAAACCGAGAATAGGGTTTGGATTGAGAACAAAAAAACATGCTAGCTATTTTAACTTTTGGACTTTTTATATCAAGATGATTTTAATTAAACTAGATTATTAATTTTTGTTTTGGGAATGAAATGGAGTGAACTTCTCAAAAATAAGAAAACATTATACTCTTTAAATATGATAATTAGCTATTTAAATGACTATCAATCCTGCAATTTTAGAGCTTCTCCATCCATGCTCTTTGAATGCAAGCTATTTTACTTGTGCAAATTTTAGAGTAACTCCAACCACACACTTTAAATGTATACTATTTCTTCAAACATGTTCTTTAAATGTGAACTATTATAGTTCACGGTTTAAAGTATGGTTGAAGATGCTCTAAAATTGCAGTAAGGTTACTACACCAATATTTTTCTTATATTTTCAGACACCAATTCTTTTCCAAAATAAAAAACTTAGAATCTAGTTTGATTGAAGTCATTTTTAATATAAAACTGTCATCACTAACATTTTAAAAACTCAATGATTTTATTTTATCAAAATATTTCAGCAACTTCTTAACTTTGGACAAACACTTTTATCAATTATAGCCTAATACCCTCTTATCTATTTCTTTTTAGTAGTTTGTAAGGTGTCAACAATTTTATTTGAAAATTATAAGCTTCCGATTTTTAACAAATATTATGAAGCTTATCGAAATTAATTTTGATAATAAGAATTAAGTTTATAAAGCAATTCGGGACAGTTTCATCACTTCATGTAATGACAAATTCAGATAAACTTATACAATGGAGGGACAAAATAAATACAATTATAAACTACATGAACAATAATTAATAGCTTCTAACAGTTAAAAAAAATATTAGAAACAATTTAAATAAAAATAAAATTAATCCATACACAATTTATAAGAATAAATACTAAATATTAAAAAGACCAAAAAAGGGATTACATGTCCCCATAATGCGTAATGCGCAGCCATCAATGGATTCAAATACGTGTGCGAGATCAATTGTGAAGCAAATTTTGTGTCATGTGCCACCCTAATTTGAACATAACGTTGATTATGTTTTCTCATTATTTGTGACTATAATCTAATGTTTAGGGACTGAGATTAGAAGCCTAGACAGTGAGGACTGATATATATATATATATATATGTGCATGAAATCTCGAAAACCATTTCCTCCTTTAATTATTTATCACACCACTAACATTTATTACAAATTTCCACTAGTCATATCAATGGAGGGGTAAATTGATTTTCTTACAGCCTGTCACAGACCAGTAGACCACTTTCTACTTGCCCAGTAAGTGGTACAAAACTTGTTTTTACATGGGTCCATAAATTGTCAGATTTACTAAAGCTATTCAAAACTAATTAATGGAAATTTTGCCATTTTCAACCAGACACACTACTTAATAACGATGTAATAATAGTTGTCATTATTCTTAAATTGTGTACGATTTCATTGTCTCACACCCAAGAAATCAGATTGACTTATTCACCACCACATTCCGAAAAGATTATTTAAAAGAGTGATTGTTTGTTTGGCCTGACATATATTTTGAACTTTTTTCCAGAACGGTAATTAAATTGTTTTGAATGAAATATAAAACAATTTATCAATTGTATAAATGAAGCTATATAAATTATAAAGTGAGACAATTTATATGTACGTTAATGTCTTTTTCAAGAATACTATTGTCTTTATTCACATTCAAAGGAGTAGAAGAGATTTTATTCTCATAATCTGATTAGTTTGCGGTCCTAACAAGCAATATAATTAGAGAACAAATGCATATATTTAAAACTAGTTATGGGAATAAGTGAAGAAATCTAAAGAAGACTTTTTTTTTTTTACAGATCATATATCAAAAAATGATATTATATTCAGAAGATATATATTGTAATACAAAAATTAAATAATATCCATATTCTTATGTAAAAGGATTTTTTTTTTTTTTTTTTTTTAAAGTGGGTTTAGTGGGCCACTGAATGTATCTGGTCTTGGGAATGGGGATGAATCACCAAAAAGATTTGAGCTTTGAGAAGAGGGCTCACAAAAGAGATGGGCTTAAAGAGATGGGCTTAAAGGGAGGGGCCCTAAAAAGTCTTGGGCCGATTTCTTGAATTGGGACATAATTTATTTATTTTTTCAATTAAAAATTTAATATTATGAACTTGGGCAAATTAAACCATGTATTTATTTGTATGGTGTAGCGGCCATTCTCGTCATCTTTACTAGTAGCCCTTCTTTTTAAGTTGGGATGTACTAGCAATCTTTTGATTTCGTGCAATGTTATATGAATATTTTTTCCGATGGTATATAAATATTTTGCGCAATAAGAATTTCGTTGATCGAATTCGCAAAGTTATTTTAACTGCGATCGTTTATATTTTTCCATTGACCGAATATAGTTTACCACTTTGACGAAAATATCCACATTGCCAACAATCATATTCATTATATATAACACACATGATATACTATCGCACAAAACATACATATATTATTAAACAAAATATATATATATCATCACATAAAAAATTGAGTGCAAAATGCATGGTTCACCCAAATGTAAGTAGTATGCTTAGATTGTGAGCTGAAAATATGGAGACCAAAATAGAATTAGACGTGAGTAAATTTTCTGAACTTTTTAAATGCAAGTGTTTTAGGTTTTATTCATGAAAATATGATTTTTCTCTCTATTTAACGAGTATTTAAGATAGTGTATCTTTTGTTTCATAACTTTTTGTTCTCATTATGTCAGTTGATTGGAGTATTTCAAATTTTATTTAATAGGTTGAGGATTAGGCTTGAGCCATTGTATTTGGTTGTTATACTCCAAGGAATCAAGTTTAAATATTTTGGGCATATTTTGAAGATGAGGTTTTATAATTTGTTGCATAGTGAGTGTTAGTGTGTATTTTTTCCAGATCTATGTTGTATTGTGTCACTTCTAAATTAAATGATAATATTTTCGTGTTAATTGAAAAGTGACACTTTTGGAGTCAAAAGTGATAGAAATAAGGAAAAAACTGACACTAAAGTTTTTTTTAATGATTGATTATAATATGTGAAAGTGACAGTTTTTAGTGTACAAGTGACACATTTTAGTGGAAAAGTGACACGTTTTAGTGCAAAAGTGATAGTGTTATATTTTAATTTGAATGCTTAATTATTATATAATGTGTAAAAGTGAAGCCTATTTGTGCAAAAGTGACAGTTTGAAGTGGAAAAGTAACACTGTTTAATGCAAAAGTTACAGTTTTATTTAAAAGATGACAAATGATATATATTAAGTTGAATGACCGATTACAATAATATATGTAAATGTGATAATTGTTAGTGTAAAAGTGACAATTTTTTGTGTAAAAGTAAGAATAATAATTGAAATAGTGAAACTGATATTTTTTACGTTAAATGTCTGATTATAATATAATGTGAATAATTGATAGATTTTACTATAAAAGTGACACATTTTAGTTGAAAAAGTTCGATAATAAGAGAAAACATGACATTTATTATATTTGAAGTTAAATGCTTGATTATAAACTAATATGTAAAGTGACACTTCTTGAGTCGAAATTGACATTAATAATTAACATTCTAAGCTTGGGCAACTACTTTTGTGCAAAAGTGATAATATATTTGTTCAAAGAAAACGTAATACTTGCATGAAAGATCAACTAAAATCCCCACAATAATAATAACCGAAGGCGGGTCTACAGTAGGAAATATTCATTAAACAGACTAAGAGAATAGCAAGGCGGATCTACAGTAGAAAATATTCATTAAATTTATAATTAGTAAATAAAGTCACATATTGATCGTTCCAGACAAAGTCCAGTTGAAGTGGCAAGAACGGAGAATTCAACAGACTAAGAGAATAGCAATCAACCTCATAACCTACAAAATAGAGCAATGCAATTAACTGGTTTAATCAAACACGTATCATATATATATATATATATATATATATATGTGTGTGTGTGTGTGTGTGTGTGTGTGTGTGTGTGTGTGTGTGTGTGTGTGTGTGTGTGTAAATTCTCAATCATAAGCAGCTCATCAACACCACGTTTTAATTAATAATCAGTTTGATGTCTGTTTACAAATAAAAATTAATCTCATTAATAATAATCATGAAAACAACAATAAGAATAATAAAATTAAAACAAAATTTAGGACCTCACAACCATGCATCAAACCGCTCTTTTAACGTTCAAAACTCATCTTTTTGTATAGTTACTTCCAGTGTAACTGAGATTCCCAACTTCTGAAACAGACGAAAAGAAATAGGTTTTTTTTTTACATTATGAAATAACTATGTACTCTGTATACTGATTTAAGGTTATTAAAAAATGAACCGAACACATATCCTAACTAGTCACAATTAATAGAATGATAGGCACAATGATTTGTTCTATTATTCAATTGAAATAACCTACAAACAACTAATGTCATTAGATTGTGTAGACTTTCTACACATAAATTATAGTATATTGAATAAATAACCCATATGACAGTTTTCATAATACAATAATGATTACATATAATAAATGACAATTTTGTAAGGATAAATCATGAGATTTATAAAGAAAGTGACACTTTCTACCTATAAGTTTCAGTACAAAATGACTCAACACAATACATACCATGCAATCTCGTGGTATACCCGTCACAAGCTGAGCACATACGATGGTCACCCAAAACCACAACCACTGACCAAGAATCATAGTTGACAGGTGCCTCAACAAATCTACACCAGATTACCACAATAGAATAATCTAATTCATATAGAGATTAGGGCTATTTGCAACACCAATGAGGCAAATAAAATTACATATAGAAAAGTAAGTACCTCTACAAATTGATGGAAATAAATGAAAGCATTAGCGAGGTCAGATCGGCAAAAAAAGTATCAATTGCGCTAATAAATGAAGGAAGCATTAACGGTGGTAGATCCGGTTGATGGTCAAAAGCGTTGTTGGAAAAATGAATCAAAATGAAGAAATTTTGAGTGAACTTTAGATACCATTTTCTTTATGTCTTATTTGTCGAATGACAAGTTTGAATATGGAATCATATTCTATGTTGTGAGAACATCAAAATAATATATTTATCTATCCAAAATAGTTTTTAGAAGATAAAGATGTTAAGTCTTAAAGTGTAAATGTTGAAATGAGTCTTCTCTTTTTTCAAAGTGCCTTGTCCCACATAAGAAGGGCAAGGAAAAATGGGTTATCTTATAAAGTATCACCTTTTTAGTAAGGGATACTCTAGTATACAAGAAGGCTCTCTCCACGTGCGTGTGCAGGGGGTACAAAT
Source organism: Phtheirospermum japonicum (assembly GCA_014905375.1). Classification (NCBI taxonomy): domain Eukaryota; kingdom Viridiplantae; phylum Streptophyta; class Magnoliopsida; order Lamiales; family Orobanchaceae; genus Phtheirospermum; species Phtheirospermum japonicum. Next base: position 757,880 of record BMAC01000317.1, on the reverse strand, counting down.
CATGGTGCGATTCATGTTCGGGCCATGGAATCGTGTGTGAGTGTGACCTGTGTATACGAATGCCAGATCGAGGTCAAGCCCATTAGTAAAGCCCAAGTTTTGTCATTTTCTGAAATAAATTATTTCTCAACACCTAAACTGCTGCAACTTTTGAATTTGGATTTGAAACTAAGGAATTAATTTCTGATTTCAGTAACTGCCGGGAGTTACATGCAGCATGAACTTGGACATAAGTTGAGAGGCTCTTATCCAGCCTATAAATACAGGCTCAACTCCACAAGATTAACACACTAAAAAACAAGAGCTTTATCTTCCTTCTTTCCAGTAATTTTTCTTGTTCATTTTAGGCTTCTTTTCATTTCGCCGGAATAATATTTTGTTTACTTCGTTGTATTCTGGAAAAAACCGTTCAAAATGAAGTGAATTTATTTTAAGGGAATTGTGAATTTTACAAGTCTCGGTTTCTTTATTTTGCTTATAGTCTCTGTTTTACTAGATGATATTTCATAATAATTTTAAAACAAATCCATATTTAGAATATGACTTCTGAGAAAAAAACCGATTCTGCTGCCACCAAGTCCTCGATAAACCCCTCTGTCTCAACCCCTGCTCTGACAACCATGCATCGATAACCTATACTCCAACTGTTAACATCTTGGTGAATCATGCTGAAAAACTTAAGAAATTCAATGGCTTAAATTTTAAAAGCTGGCAACAAAGGATGTTGTTTTACCTAGCCACTATGAACCTTGCAAGGTTCTTAAGTGAAACTCCTCCAAAGTTGAAGGAAAATCCTGATATTCAAGCAGTGAGTGTGCTCGATGCTTGAGTCCATTCAGATTTCTTATGTATAAATTATGTGTTGAATGGATTGACAGATACATTGTACAATTTGTACTATTATGTCCAAACGGCTAAGGAATTATGGGAGTCCTTAGATAAGAAATATAAGACTGAAGATGGTGGAGCAAAGAAGTTTATTGTTAATCATTTTCTGGATTACAAGATGGTTGACAATAAGACTGTTGTTAATCAAGTGCAAGAGCTGCAAATCATGTTGGTTGATATTCATTCTAAGGGAATGTTTGTCAATGAAACTTTCCAAGTGGCTACTATCATTACGAAGTTACCACCAAGTTGGAATGATTTCAAAAACTATTTGATGCACAAGAAGAAACCAATGATGGTTGAAGAACTTGTTGTTAAACTTTGTATCAAAGAAGATAGCAAGGGCTATGGCAATAAATGTCATAATATTTATGTGGCTAAAGCAAATGTTGTTCAACATGCTGAAAGCTCAAAGAAAAACTTTAAGAAGAAAATTCGATAATGATGAAAAAGATAACACTTAAACATAAGAAAATGAATTTTAAGAAGAAAAAAAACTGATGGTGATTGTTGTGAAAAGCCTGGTCATAGGTCTTCTGATTATAGGAAGCCTAAGAAGACCCAGCAAGCTCACATTGTGGAAAATATCGCTAAAGATGTTAATGAGATGCATCTTGTTGTTGTTATCTCTAAAATGAATCTAGTCCAATCCACGTGAATGGTGGATCGACATGGGTGTTAGATCATGTTTGTTCAAGTAAGGACCTCTTTGTTTTTTTTTTTTTTGATGAAAATGTTGATGGAGAGAAGCTCTTCATGGGAAATTCAGCCACGTCTGACATCAAAGACCTGGGAAAAGTGGTGTTGAAGTTGACTTTCAGGAAGGAACTAACTTTGAACAATGTGCTCTATGTACTAGAAATTCTAAAGAACCTTGTATTTGGCTATTTGTTGAGAAAGATTAGTTTTTGTATAATTTTCGAGTCTAATGTGGTCACTTTAACCAAGAATGGAGCATTCATAGGAAATGGTTATGAATGTAACGTGTTGTTCAAGCTCAATGTAATTATTAAGGCAAACATCAATCAAATAAGTAACTCTTTCATTTATAATCTTGAGTCTTTCATAATATGTAATGGTAGACTAGGACATGTCATTTGTAATACCCTACGCAGGTTAATGAAATTGAAGTTCATAACTATGCTTCATATTGATGCAAGACATAAGTGTAAAACTTATGTAAAAGCAAAGTTAACTTGATTACCGTTTCAGAGAATGGAATGAAATAACAACCACTTGAATCAATTCACACTGATGTTTATGACTTAAAGGCCACACCAACTCATGATGGAAATAAGTACTTCATTACTTTTGTAGATGATTGCACTAAATTTTGTTACATATATCTTATGAAAAGTAAAGATGAAGTAATAGAGAAATTTGTTCTGTATAAAAATGGAGTTGAGAATCAATTAAATAAAAGGATCAAGATGATAAGAAGTTATAGAGGAGGTGAATATGAATCACCTTTTTCTATTTTTGTGGAACATGGAATAAGTCATGAAACCACAACACCTTATTTGCCGCAACTTGTTGCTGAATGAAAGAATCGTACATTAAAAGAAATGATGAATGCAACGTTCTTAAGTTTTGGATTACCTCAAAATATGTGGGGGGAAGCTGTATTGTCAGCTACTTACCTTTTAAATAAGTTGCCCTAAAAGAATATGTACAAAAGCCCATATGAATTATGGCATTGAAAAACTTTATCGTATAAATACTTACGAATATGGGGGTGTCTTGCCAAGGTTGCAACCTATACCTAAGAAGGTGAAAATAGGACTAAAACGGTTGATTACATATTCATTAGATATGCACATAACAGTAGCGCTTATCGGTTTATTTTGTATGAGTCTAAGATTGAAAACATACATAAGAACACGATAATGGAGTCACTAAATGCATCGTTCTTTGAACATGTATTTTTACTTAAGTTTGAAATAGAACCTAGTTCCATCAAAAGGACTACATAAATTATGGAAAAAGAACAAGATGAAGACGTTGAGGTATAACCACATACAAGTAAGAGAGATAGATTAGAAAAGTCCTTTGGTCCTCAAAGTTATTTTGAAGCAGTGAGCTCTTAGGAAGGACCTCTATGGAAATAGGCAATTAAAAGCGAAATGGATTCAATTTTTAAAAATCAAACATGGAAATTAGTGGCTCTTTCTCTTGGAAGTAAACCATTAGGGTATGAGTGGTATTTTCAAAAGGAAAATGAAAGATGATGGAACGATTGATAAGTATAAGGCTAGACTTGTAATTAAAGGTGATAGGCAAAAAAAAGGTCTTGATTACTTTGATACATATTACCTAGTAACTAAAATAACATCTATCATGATGTTGCTATAACTACTTTGAGAAATCTGGAAATACATCAAATGGATGTAAAAATCGCTTTCCGAACTTGAGATTTAGAAGATGAAATCTACATGGAGCAACCTAAAGAGTTTTTGGGCTCATAGGAAAGATAATAAGTTTGAAGATTAGTTAAGTCTTTATATGTCTTAAAGCAAGCTCCACAGTAATGGCATGAGAAGTTTGATAATGCCATGATGGAGCGTAGATTTAAAATCAACGAATGTGATAAATGCGTCTACGTTAAAGACAATGAATTAGGATGTGTTATTTATAGATTTATGTAGATGACATGCTTATTGTTGGGAGCAATGATAATATTTTTAAATGATTAGCACGGATTTGTCTTGATTTTAGTTAGTATTTTAGTTCATTTTTATTATTATTTTCGGTGAAAGTTGGATAGATCGAGCATATTTTTGTATTTTCTTATCTCCAGCTTATTCTATCATGTTTTAATTATAATTAATTAATTTTATGTTTATTTTAGGTATTTTGAAGTGTTATGGCCTGAAGATAGTCGAGGGTGGGCCTACGAGTGAAGTTTCAGCGAAAACGGGCCTCAGTTTGAAGTATTTAAGCTGACACTGGGTTACCCAGTGTCCGAGCGCTGCCGACACTGGCTGTCGAGCACTACCGACACTGGCTGTCGAGCGCTGCGGACACTGGGTAGGCTGCTGCCACTGGCTTACCTAGTGTCCGAGTCATTGCTGCCACTTGTTGCATTGGATGCCCGCGTTGACCGACGTGGCCGTGGACGCGCCCGTCGACGCACCCCCTGCCTGCGTCGATGCCGAGAGCTTCCCGCGTTGACCGATGCTCTGTTAATGCCAATGCCCACGAGCTCTCTATCGCGTCGATCCTAAACGTGTCGATCGACGCACCGATCGACGTGACTGCCCAGAAATGCGTTTCTAGGGTTTCTTGTTGCCCAAGACATGGAAAAACTATAAATACCCTATGTATTTCGGATTTTTGCACACATTATCATATTCCTAGGGTTCCAAGGCCTCTTGGGGGCTGATAACCCCAAAGAGTGTCCTACTATTTTCTTAGTTTCTCTTCATAATTTTTAGTTTTAAATCTCTAGTTTTAAGATTAGTTTAGATTAGCTTCTAGATAGTTTAGATTAATATTAGTTCGTGGATTTCTACACCAAAACGTTGTGGATCTTCTTAGTTCAATTAGTAAGTAATTATTTCTTTTGCTTTTAATTTAGTAACATGCTTTTAATTAGTTTAAATAATAATTATTCTTTCCATGACGAATCTTTCTTGTGATTATGTTGAGCTTGGGATGTTTATTTTGATTATGATTTTTAGCTAGATCTAATGGGTCTAGAGCCTAGATTCATTGTGAACCATCAATTGGGTCTTCCCAAGTGACGTGGAGACGAATCGAAGCTCTAGAACCCTAGTTTTCTTAATTCGTTTAAAAATGTTTTAATTAATGAATTCATAGATTAAATAAATTCTAAATTTAATTGCTCTTGGGTAAAATAATTTAGGATTTAGATAATTAGTTCTTAGTTTAAATAATATCAGATTTAATTAATTAGATCATAGTTTAATTAAATCTTATTTTCAATTAGTTTAATTAATTTCTAGTTCTTAAAATAAATCAACAAAACCCGTTCATGTGTTATTTTCTTTAATTTCTTATTCGTGAAACGCAAACATAAAACGAACTTCCGAATCAGCTTTCCTCGAGAGATCGACACGAGTCAACTTTCCATCCTACAAGCGCCCTCGTTCTCTTGCGAGCAAGCTTGCGTGTTTTAAATTAAATATCTTAAAAAGGGGTGTACAAAAGTTTGGTTCAAAATTTTGGCGCCGTTGCCGGGGACAGCTAAGTAGGTTGTGAATTTTGTGTTTGCCCTTCGTGATCCTTATTTATATTTATCTTTATTTTATTACGATTTTTCTTTTCGTTGGTTTTATTATTTTTATCTGGTACGTTTAATCTTGTGCGTTGAGTGTTGTGCATGCAAGGTACATCTCTTGAAACCTCGATTCAACATCCGAAATAAATTAAAAAAAAATAAAATTAAAAAATTAAAAATAAATGTATTACTCTTATGATGATCCACCGCTAGATTGGCAATATGTATTTAGCCTCTTGTTATGCCACCCAAGCCGTTACTGGATTTTAATTTTGAGGTGGTGGACGAATTAATTGAGAAGGATGAGAAGGCCAAGTCTATTTTTGAGCCACCCGAAGCTTTGATCAATGTTGAGATGGAGATGGTGGATGATATGATTGAGGAAAATTCAATTTCTCTATGCCCGAATTTAGTTCCAATATTTTTGAAGATGTTGAGGGGGATTTTAGAAAAACGAAGGAGAATGGATTGGGTGTTGATGAATTCTTATGTTCGAAGGATTTCCTCATATTTTCGAAGATTGCGGATCACCATGTGCCCGAATTAGTTGTTGGTATGTTCATGGTGATAGATTATTCGCTTTTTAGACCCCCGAAGCGATTTAATATTCTTGTTCTACGAATTGCTTACCATGCGTGCCTTAGAGGAATACATTGCCTATGCTTACTATTGGAGAACACTAAGGCGTGGCACGATCGTCACCTTTTCTTAGATCCGGGATAGCAACGTTCGTAGAAGGCGTCGAGCTTTCGACGTTAAACAAGCGCTTCTTGGGAGGCAACCCATGTATTGGTTTTCTTTTCTTTTTCCTTAAAGTTTTACTAGTTAGTTTGTTTTTGTTCGTTTGTTTTGTCTTTATAGGTTTTATTCAAGATATTTTCGTTCACGCGATTGGAGACGAAAGTTGATTGCACAAGCACTTTTTGGAGTCGCTCGACTATTTTTCAGGGACGTTCCCTTACTCCTTTCCTCGTTTGATTTGCTTTTCTTTATATTTAGGGCAATCAGGAGATTGCCGGATTTTTAGAGGGCGTGGGGGGGAGGTTGAGTATGATTTATATTCGAGAAATTGTGCAATTTGAAAATATTTACGTGATTAATCAATATTTCTGCGCTAAATTGTGTTTGTATGGTGTGCCTGTCGAAGTTAGCTATGTATGATTTGATGTTCATGTCTTTTGAGAGTGTATAAGTGCATAAAAATTTTCAAAATTATTTCTATATATTGTAAAATGGTACTTGGACGCAATTGATTTTGCAAAACCTTAAAAGCAACTTCAATTCAAAACTTTTTCATGAAAAAAGTCAGTGAGTAGCCTGAGTGATTATCATCATTGCATGTACTTTAAATGAGTTTTGATTTGATATCTCTTTGAAATCGCTGTGTGTAGTTGACTTTGAAAATGAGGTTAAGGCACAGAGAAAAAATCCTATTCCGGACACATCCATATATTTTAGCCACTATAAATTCCGAATGAGCCAATCATAACCAAATAATCCATGCCTATAGCCCTGAGTATTTTTATTTTGAGTCGACCCCTACTAACCCATTAAAAGCGTGGGGTAGGAGTTCGTCAGTTTTATTGGTTATTAGAGTTTTGGAAATTTTTATTAGGGATTTATGAATTTTTGTAAATACGGACCACCATCCGAAAAAAAACAGAAAAAAAAAACTCCATAAAAAAATTATAATAAAGGGGAAATAAAAAAAGAGAAAAAGAAAAAGAAGAATGGTGAGTCTAGTTGAATTGTGTTAGTCATTGCCTACACGCTAATGAAGGCTTGTGTTTTATTGTTTATTATGAGGCCTAATGTTTTAAGGGCAAAAGAGTTGTGTTTGAATAAGGAAGCGTATTATAAGCTTCAATTTTGATTAAGTGGTTTGAGCGACAAGTCGATTTTAGAGTATCGAGTTGAGAAATAGCCTAAATTTAATGGCTACGTTATGAGTGCTTAGTAAGGTTTTTCTTTTGTATGAGTTGAAGCATTTTGCTTCGTAATTAGATTAGTTTCGTGAGTTATTGATCACGTTAGATCGTGAGTTAGCCACACGACTTATATATTACATACCCGTCCAAAGAGCCTACATTATAACCCGAAAAGACCTTTTCCGATTCTTTGTTGATAACGCACTTAATTTGAGATTGAGAAGAGATTGATTTTCGGTTCTTATTTATTGTGCATGTATTTGTATGATTTGAGTGTAAACACGTCCCAATAAAAAATTCTCTAGTGCTTTGAGCGTACACCCATTTATATTACTCTTTTGAGAGGATGCATGATTTTTTTTTGGAGCGACAATGTAATAAGGGTGGAGTGTTTGACATTGCGTGACTTGTATCAATATTTTCAGGATTATTTATGTAGCACGACACGACTCATTGCTTGAACTGATTTTCATTCTTGTTATACTTTGAAACTATCGTTTGTTCGAGGACGAACAAACCAATAAAGCGTGGGGTAGTTGATTAGCATGGATATGTCTTGATTTTAGTTAGTATTTTAGTTCATTTTTATTATTATTTTTGGTGAAAGTTGGATAGATTGAGCATATTTTCGTATTTTCTTATCTCCAACTTATTCAATCATATTTTAATTATAATTAATTAATTTTATGTTTATTTTAGATATTTTGAAGTGTTTTGTCCTGAAGATAGTCGAGGGTGGGCCTACAAGTGAAGTTTCAGCGAAAACGGGCCACGATATGAAGTATTTAAGCTGACACTGAGTTACCCAGTGTCCGAGCGCTGCCGTGATTCGAACTTTTCCGCACCTATTTTTATTTAAAATTGTCAATTTTAAAAAGTTCTCCCGCAAGAGAACGGGATCACTTGTAGGTGGGTAAGTTGACTCGTGTCGATCTCAAAGGAAAGTTAGATTCGTAAGTTTGTTTTGTGTTTGTTTTAACGAATAAGAAAATAAAAACAAAACTAATCTAAACACGCGGTCAAAGGGGGGGTTTTGTTTGATTATTTTAAGAACTAAAGATTAAACTAAGAGCAATAAATTAAATCTAAGGATTAATTAAACTATGAACTAATTAATTAAATCTAAAGATTATCTAAACTATGAGCAATTAAGTTAAACCTAGAAATTACTTATTCTAAGAGAAAATTAATTAAAAGATTTTTAAAACGATTTAAGAAAACTAGGGTTCTAGAGCTTTGATTCGTCTCCACGATCGCTTGGGAGTTCCCAATTGATGGTTCACAACGAATCTAGGCTCTAGACCCATAAGATCTAGCTAATAATAATAATCAATCTCAACATCACAATCCCAACACAATCACAATTCGTCATAGAAACAATAATTATTATAAAAGATCTAATTAAACTAATTGAAAGCATGTGAACTAAATTAAAGAGCATAAGATATAAGTACTAATTAAATGAAGAAAATAGCAGCGTTCCATGACGAAATCTTGAATCTAAATTAATCTAAAGTCTAAGAATTTAAAACTAAGAATATTAAGAGAAACTAAGAAAATAAAATGGCACTCTTGGGGTTGTCAACCCCCAAAAGGCCTTAGAAACTCTAGGAATAATGTGTATTTTCGAATGTGAGGGGTGGGGGTATTTATAGGTGTAGGTGGCTTAGAAAAGGGGTCAAATTTAGGGTTTCCGCCCCTTCAAGGACGTTCAGCACTTTCCATACCGGTTGAGCCCAGAAACGACCCTTCTAGAAGGCCCAGAATCAGGAGGTGCTGCCAGCCAAGCTTTCTATACAGGTTGGGCCCAGAGACATCCCTTCTAGAAGGCCCAAAACTGTCATTTCTTCAAATCGCGGCCCGTTTTCGCTAAAACTCTACTCGTTTGCCCATTCTTGACTACGTCCAAACCTAAATACCTCAAAATACCTAAGATAAACATAAAATTAATTAATTATAATTAAAATACGGTAAAACAAGTTGGAGACAAAAATGAACTAAAATACTAATTAAAGTCAAGACAAATTCATGTTAATCACAACACTGGCTGCCCACACTGCCGACACTGGCTGCCCACACTGCCGACACTGGCTGCCGAGCGCTGCCGACACTGGGTAGGCTGCTGCCACTGGATTACCTAGTGTCTGAGTCATTGCTGCCACTTGCTGCACTGGATGCCCGCGTCGACCGACGCGCCCGTCGATGCACCCCCTGCCCGTGTCAATGCCGAGAGCTGCCTGCGTCGACCGACGCTCTGTTGATGCCAATGCCCACGAACTCTCTGTCACGTCGATCCTAAACGCGTCGATCGACGTGACTGCCCAAAAACGCGTTTTTAGGGTTTCTTGTTACCCAAGACATGGAAAAACTATAAATACCCTATGTATTTCAGATTTTTGCATACATTATCATATTCCTAGGGTTCCAGGGCCTTTTGGGGCTAACAACCCCAAAGAGTGTCCTACTATTTTCTTAGTTTCTCTTCATAATTTTTAGTTTTAAATCTCTAGTTTTAGATTAGTTTTGATTAGCTTCTAGATAGTTTAGATTAATATTAGTTCGTGGATATCTACACCAAAGCGCTGCGGATCTTCTTAGTTCAATTAGTAAGTAATTATTTCTTTCGCTTTTAATTTAGTTACATGCTTTTAATTAGTTTAAATAATAATTATTCTTTCCATGACGAATCTTTCTTGTGATTGTGTTGAGGTTGGGATGTTTATTTTTATTATGATTTTTAGCTAGATCTAATGGGTCTAGAGCCTAGATTCATTGTGAACCATCAATTGGGTCTTCCCAGGCGATCGTGGAGACGAATCGAAGCTTTAGAACCCTAGTTTTCTTAATTCGTTTAAAAATATTTTAATTAATGAATTCCTAGATTAAATAAATTCTGGATTTAATTTCTCTTAGGTAAAATAATTTAGGATTTAGATAATTAGTTCTTAGTTTAAATAATATTAAATTTAATTAATCAGATCATAGTTTGATTAAATATTAGTTTTAGTTAGTTTAATTAATTTCTAGTTTTTAAAACAAATCAAACAAAACCCCGTTCATGTGTTATTTTCTTTAATTTCTTATTCGTGTAACGCAAACATAAAATGAACTTCCGAATCAGCTTTCCTCGAGAGATCGACACGAGTCAACTTCCCACCCTACAATCGCCCTCGTTCTCTTGTGAGCAAGCTTGCGTGTTTTAAATTAAATATCTTAAAATGGGGTGTACAAATTAAATCCATAAAATACATGTTGAATTCGAGATTTAACATGTAGGATATGGGCCTGCTAATGTGATATCTGGAATTAGAATCCATAGAACATCACAAGGGATCATGTTGAGCTAATCTCATTATGTAAATAAAATCCTTGAGTACAAGACCACACATCGTCTATGTAGTGAGCAGATTTAGTAGATATACTAATAAAATAGGAGTTAAATACTATAATGGAATAGTGAGATTACTCAGATACTTGAGGTATACTCGTGATATTGGATCGCACTATGGTAAATATCCACCAGTTCCATAGGGCTATACGGATGCCAATTGGATATCGGATATCAAATACTCTCGGTCTACAAGTGGATATGTATTCCTTTTAGGAGGTACAACCTTATCATAGAAATCTTCTAAGCAAACTACAATATCTAGATCCACTATGGAGTCTGAGTTTATAGCCTTAGAAAAATATGGTGAAGAAGTGGAATGGTTACTTCAATTCTTAAAAGATATTCTGAGATGGCCTAAGCATGTGCCGACAATAGGCATTCTTTGTGATAGCCAGTCAGCAATTGGTAGAGCAAAGAGTAAGATGTATAATGGTAAGTCTAGACATATTCATCGAAGATATAATACCATTGCACAACTACTCTCAACTAAGACTGTCTCTGTTGACTACGTGAAGTCAAAGGATAACCTTGCGGATCCGCTAACCAAAGGGTTAAATAGAGAGTTAGTTGCAAAAACAACAAAAGGAATGGGATTAAAGCCTCTCGAAATGAGTTGATATAATAGAACCCAACCTAGTTGACTGGAGATCCCAAAACATAAGTTTAAAGGGACAACCTAATTGTAAAAAAACTATTAAGATCGTTATGGGGAATATAATTTCTTGCTTATTCTTTAATAGTGGAATATGTGGAGAAGGATACAACTTCAGCTTTTAATGATTCTTGCATCTGTGAGCCGAACAGAGTAGCGTAGTCTACTTCGAATGAAGGATCACGTATGTGAGAGAAGTGGGGCTGCTTTTAAGAGAATTGTGTGAGGCTTAATTCTTAGAACCTCTCGCAGAACCAGACATATATTAAGGGCCATAAATGAACATAACTATGAGAACTGGAATAAGTTAGGAAGAAACTTGTGTGCGGTATATGATCGTTTACATCAATGACATAATAGTTCAAAAACATTACGTTCTACTGGTCAGCTAGTAAATTACATGTACTTATATACGGGAAGGTTCAAAGGGTAAAGGAAAAATAAAATTTCTTGGAAAACACTCAAAAGAAGCAAAAAAAATGGGTTATCAAAAGTGTTGTTTTGATTAAAAAAAAAAGAAATTTCAAAAGTCAATCCAATTCATCTATTTCGATTAAGAGAAGTCAAAATAGATGAATCGAGAGAATTAAAAGAAGGAAAAGATTCCCTAATAAGCAATCAGATAATTCAAGAATTGTTGAGTCGATAATATCGACATATCCTGTGCAAGTTTTGACTGTTGGATTTTAATACGAGATACTGTCAATTTCCTACATGTGGGGGATTGTTGGGAAAATGTATCAAAATAAAGAAGATTTGGGTAAACTTTAGACACCATATTCTTTATATCTCATCTATCGAATGACAAGTTTGAATGTAAAATTATATTCTATGTTATGAGAACATCAAAATGACATATTTATTTGTCTAAAATGGTTTATAGAGGTTCATATCCACAGTTCAAAGACACCAAGAATGAGCTTCTGTCTTCTCTTTTTTCTAGATAATTTTTTGTGTTAGTTCCCAGGCATTCTTCCAGTTCGTCGGAATAGAAGCCAGTTGCCTCTGTTGTATCTTGGGAAACAAATGCTCGACACGTAGTGAATTTGGTTTAAGGAAAATTTGAAATTCACAAGTCTCGATTTTCTTTTGCTGGCTGTTTTGTTTTGTATTCCCATAAAATATTTGCTAACATATTGCACCAAGATAGACAACTTCAGACTTTGAGTTTCCTTAGTAATATACTATCGAATTTCTTGGTTGTTTAGTAAGGCGATATTTTGAACTACCTAGCCATTTATACTGTAAACCAAGAGAATTTTATTCACATAATAACAATTCTAATACATTCTTGTTCTCACATTTTATGTCCTTTTCGGCCCTAGACCATATCTTAGATTTATACGTGTTTTTTTTCCTTTTAGAAGTGGTCATTAGTAAAGTCCAAGTTTTGTCATTTTTTGGACTAAATTCACTAGTGCAGAAACTGCATTTTAGAACAGAACATCCTGGTGCATCTAGATTAGACTTTCCAGAACAGTCATTTTAGTCATTTTTAAAATACTGTTCTAGATTAGACTTTCCAGAACAGTTTTTGAAATTACCGTTCTGGATTGACAATTTTCCAGAACGGTATTCAAATACCGTTCTGAAATGTATACATTCCAGAACGGTTATTGAAAAACCGTTCTGGATTATGAGTCAGTCCAGAACGGTATTTAAATAACGTTTTGGAAAGTGTACAGTCCAGAACGGTATTTTAATACTGTTCTGGAAAGTGTGTATTCCAGAACGTTATTTAAAATACCGTTCTAGATTGGAAGCCAATCAAGAACGGTATTTATAAAACCGTTCTCAAATGTTTTGGTCAATTTAATACCGCGTAAATAAAAAAAAAATTGCCGTCCAAAGTTTTACTTTCCAGAACGGTATATTTAAAACCCTTCTGAATGTATTCGCCGATACAGAACGGTAAAAAAATACCCTTCTCGAAAGTTTACGATACAGAACGGTATTTGAGATACCGTTCTCTAAATATTGCCGAAACAGAACGGTATTATAATTACCGTTCTGGAATGTTATTCAATCCAGAAGGGTATTAAAAAACCGTTCTTGAATACCGTTCTCTAAATATTGCCAAAATATTGCCAAAACAGAACGGTATTATAATTGGGATGGTACCATTCTAGAACAGTTTTTTTTTACCCTTCTAGAAAGTCTGTCAATCCAGAAGGGTAAAAAAAAGTATTCTGGAAAGTCTGCCAATCCAAAACTATGTCACTACAGAAGGTATAGAAAGGCGTTCTGAATAGGCAGAATTACCCTTCTGGATATGCAGTTTCTGCACTAGTGATTATTTAATTTTTTTTCATATATTATTTTTCAACACCTAAACTGCTGCAACCTTTGAATTTGAAATTGAAACATCGAAATTAATTTTTGCTTTCAATTCAAATGTAATTGCTGGAAGTTACATGCAGCATGAACACACCAAAAAATGAAGGGCTTTATTTTCCTTCTTTCCAGCAATTTTTCGTGTTCATTTTCAGGCTTCTATTCAGTTCGCTGGAATAAAATCCGGGTTGCTCCATTGTATCCTGAGGAACAAATGCTCAATACGAAGCGAATTTATTTTTAAAAAATTATGAATTTTACAAGTCTCGATTTCTTTGTTTTGCTTACAATATTTGTTTTTTCAGAAGATATTTCATATTAAGTGCTACATTAAGTCAAAAGTACGAACACGACAGAGACTTTACAGTGAATTGAGGTGTTGAGGGCGACGGAGGTGATGCTGAGATTTTGTGCGCTGCACAGCATTTGCGGGCTGGGGTTTGCTTTCTAGGACTGGATTTCTTTCTTCTTTTTTTTTTTTTTGCAGC
>BMAC01000317.1:687843-739631 GCA_014905375.1 Phtheirospermum japonicum | reverse complement strand
ACCGTTCTGTATTGTTATTCAATCCAGAAGGGTATTAAAAAACCGTTCTTGAATGACTTTCTAAAAAAATAAAATCCAGAACGGTATTTTTAATAATACCGATCTGAAATTTATTTACCAATTTAAAATTTTTTACAATTTCAGCAAGCAAACGGAGCGGGAAAATGAATTATATTTCACACTCTCTTTACCAAAACCCGCCTGCTGCTCCAATACACTCTCTCTCTCTCTCTCTCCAAATCGATCGAAACCCCAGCCCTTCTGCAACTTCATCTCCCACCTTACGGGCATGTCAAAACCAGTACCCGCCATGGCGTTAGAACAAACGGTAGTGCTGAAGAACACCCTTCTCCTCCACCAAAACCCTCGTCCAATTTCCTCCTTCCCATTTCTTTCCCTAAACCCTAAATCTTCGAGAACTTCAGCTTCAATCGCGAGTATAGAGGTGTTGGGGGCAGATGAGACGCAATGTTAAATCAACGGCAAATGCATGGTGTTAAGTCGACGGGTGTTGTTAGGAGTTGGTGGCTGAGATTCTAGCTAGGTTTGGGTCCAAGAAGGAGAGGGAAGAAGAGCAAATGAGAATTACAACGATTTTTTTTTTTATATATATATATAAGATTCAAATTAGATTAGACACATTTAAACTTTGGCTCAATTATATAAAATAAATTCGTCTGACCGTTATATATATTTTAAGAAATGTATAATCACTATAATTTATAATTGGTGTAAGTAAATATAGCAAGTTTCAACTTTATAATAGATGGTTTGTGCAGAAACTCGTTAGTATTAAAACTGAAGATTGGAGCAATTATTAGCAATTTTGATTCAAATTTCACCTTTAAAAATAAAATAAAAATTACGTATATAGATAACTACCCTCCTCCATTAGGCAATTTATTACATGCACCTGGGTGCACCTTACTAGGAGTACACGCTAGAAAAAACATGTTATCATTAAGTTGTATGTGATGATATATGACAATTATACATGATGATATATAGTAGTTATACATGATGATATGTGATAAAAATCTAGAGTTTAGGGTTTACTCTGCCATTTTAGGGTTTAGTTTTTCATTTTTAGGGTTTAATTTTCCATTTTAAGGTTTAATTTTTCATTTTTTATTTAATTTCTCGTTTTAGGGTTCCGGCAAATCTATCATTCTACTAGTTATATGTGATGATAAGTGTCAGTTATATGTGAAGATATATGATAGAAATTAGGTTTTAGAGTTTAATATTCAATTTCGGGATTTAGTTTTTCATATTAGGGTATAGTTTTTTATTTTAAGGTTTAGTTTTTTTTTTATGTTTTTTTTTTTTTCATTTTAGGATTTTAGATTTTAAATTAAAATTTCAAATGTTTGTTATGATATGTATCAATTATATGTGATGATATGTACCAGTTATATACGATGATAAATTAAATTATTGGGTGCACCTTGCAAGATACACCAAAGTGCATGGTATAATCTCCCTCCATTATGATTATGAATTGGTTAAATTTAAACAAGCTCTTAGTTAACTTGTTTTTAGAGAAATATTTGTCCTAGATATAATAATTTTATTTATTTGTTAATTATATATATTTTATTTTTTCTTACATTTTTTTGTCTATATTAGTAAATTGATTATTAATAAATTAATCTCATTTTCATAACTTAGTTCATTTCCTCGCGTGTCCCAACCAAGGTTTAGGGTTTTAGGCACTCACCATTCTCTCTCATTCCCAATTTTAGCAATGCTGTTTTTTCCTCGAAATCCTCCATCAGAATAGCTTGGCTCAATTCTCCCCACCTCAACAGCTCCCAACAACCGCCCGCACCACCGCCAACAGCCGCCTTCGTCAATCGAGCGATAGGTGACTCTCTCTCTGCTCAGCCATTCATTCGAATAACTAATTTAATTTAATTTATTTATTATTTTCGCGGTTCGATTTTCATTCTTTAATGGCGAGAGTTTTTTTTTATTCCTGCAAAAATAGCAAACTCTACCTGGTTAGGAACTTAATCCCCAGTCGCCTGTTCCATCATTCTCGCCCTTCGAAATCCCCATTTTGCTCCTCCGATGCCCTGCGAGTCCTTACACAATCGCAGTTGCCACAATCCCACTTTGCCCAATTCATGAATTTCGGCACATTTCCAGATTTCCATAGGCATTGGTTTTGCTCCCTGTCGGAAAACGAAAAGCCCATCTTAGATTCAATCGAAAGTATTAAACTTGATGAAGAAGAAAGAATGTGTGAGCCCGAAACTCAAAATACAGTACAAGAGGAGGAAAAACAATTAAATTTCTCCCACGTAGCGAATCGGGATCCCGTTGAAATATACAAAGAGCTTAAAAGCACCCTGCAGTGTAAAAAGGAATCCCGAAGCGATTGGGACACTCTAACTGAGCTCCTGAGGAGTTTCTCTAAGTCAGGCTGGGCTTCGAACCAGGCCCTCGCCGTTTACATCGGCGCTTCATTTTTCCCCTTCGCTGCCCACAAATTCGCCGGTTTTTTCTTGAAAAAGTGTAACAACGATCTGGTTAAGTACTTAGTATCAATTGGGCCTGGCAATGAAGCCGATAAGTTTTTATTCCCCATTTTTGTTGAGTTCTGCATAGACGAATTTCCTGATGAAATCAAACGGTTCAGAAAAATGGTCGAATCGGCCGACATGACTAAGCCCCACACGTGGTTCCCCTTTGCCCGGGCCATGAAACGTAAGATCGTCTATCACTGCGGCCCGACAAACAGCGGGAAAACATATAACGCCCTGCAGAGGTTCATGGAGGCTAAAAAAGGCGTTTACTGTAGCCCGCTACGGTTATTAGCCATGGAGGTTTTTGATAAGGTGAATGCCTCGGGCATTTACTGCAGCCTTTTAACGGGCCAGGAGAAAAAAGATTTCCCGTTTTCCAACCACGTCGCGTGCACAGTCGAGATGGTCTCGACCGACGAGCTCTACGATGTTGCGGTCATCGACGAGATCCAAATGTTAGCCGATTCTTGCCGAGGCTACGCGTGGACGCGGGCCCTGCTTGGGCTTAAGGCCGACGAGATCCACTTGTGCGGCGACCCGAGCGTTCTGAACGTGGTCAGGCAGATTTGCTCGAACACAGGGGACGAGCTTGTCGAGCAGCACTACGAGAGGTTTAAGTCTCTCGTTGTCGAGGCTAAAACCCTATTGGGCGATTTGAAGAACGTGAAATCGGGAGATTGTATTGTCGCGTTCTCGAGGAGAGAGATATTCGAGGTCAAGTTAGCGATCGAGAAACATACGAACCACCGATGCTGCGTGATATACGGGGCCTTGCCGCCAGAGACCCGTCGGCAGCAGGCTACTTTGTTCAACGATCAGGATAACGGGTTCGACGTTTTGGTCGCCAGCGATGCTGTGGGGATGGGTTTGAATTTAAATATCCGAAGGATTGTTTTTTATAACTTGTCGAAGTACAACGGCGATAAAATGGTCCCTGTCCCAGCTTCTCAAGTGAAGCAGATCGCCGGGCGGGCGGGTCGTAGAGGGAGCCGGTATCCGGACGGGCTGACTACGACCCTGCATTTAGACGATCTTGATTATTTGATCCAGTGCTTGAAAAAGCCGTTCGATGACGTTAAAAAAGTAGGTCTTTTTCCGTTTTTCGAGCAGGTTGAGCTGTTTGCGGGTCAACTCCCTGAGATGATGAAATTCTCGACGCTTCTTGAGAAATTCGGGGAGAATTGTCGGTTAGATGGGTCGTATTTTCTTTGTCAGCATATGCATATAAGGAAAATAGCTAATATGTTGGAGAAGATTGATGGGTTGTCTCTGGAAGACCGTTTTAACTTCTGCTTTGCGCCGGTTAATATTAGGGATCCTAAAGCGATGTACCATCTTTTGAGGTTTGCTTCGTCGTATGGTCAGAAGCTTCCGGTGAATATAGCGATGGGGATGCCGAAATTCGCGGCTCGGAATGATTCCGAGCTTTTGGATCTGGAGACGAGGCACCAAGTAGTGTCGATGTATCTGTGGTTGTCGAATCATTTCGAAGAGGAAAGGTTTCCTTATGTTAAGAAGGCTGAGACGATGGCTATTGATATTGCTGAGTTGTTGGGCCAATCGCTCATTAAGGCGAATTGGAAGCCTGAATCGAGAAATGCAGGAAAATCGAAGACACAGGAGAAGGAAGAAGGTTATCAGAGGCCGATGTCGCAAATTAAGTTGCTGGACAAGTAAGTCGTGGTCGAATTGTTTATCCATTTGTGATATTATTGATGGGTTTTATTCAGATGTTTTGTTTGTTGAGAGTTATGGTTTGATCGTGGAGTTTTCAGTGCTGTTTTCTTTTCACACTTAAATTTCAATGCGAAGGTTTATTCATGGAAGTTACTTTCTGTTGCTTTTCCATGTGTGATATTTTTGGTGATTTATTTATTTGTTTATTTTGATCTGTTTAAGAATTGATGGGTTTTATTAAAAAAATTTGTTTGTTTAGAGTACTGGTTTCATAACTGAATTTGTGTGTGTGTGTGTGAGAGAGTGTGTGTGAGAGAGAGAGAGTGCTTGTTTTGCTTCATATAATCATCAAATATGCATTTTTGTGGAATACATATCTGCCATAGCGTCATGACTTGTAAAGAGGTAAGTTTAGCATCTTATAATTTGTTCAATGTGTCAGAGCAAAACAATGTGTCGATGCAGATAAAGCTTTATTTTTTATTTTATTTTTTCCTTTTATTGAACTCTAAAGGAAAGACTGGCTGTTCTAGTGTGATGATAACATCCATCATATATTTGTAAATTTATGGCCGTAGGATAATGAGTGTGTCAAACCCGATGGTTTAAAGTGTTGTGAGGGGAATTGAAGTTCGTCTTGTAGAACGAAAAAACATTGAAAGAAAATATTCATAAAAAAATAGAATTCACTTGCATTGAGTTTCATGTCAAAATTATCACAACCTTGACATAAGGCCAAAAGTACGGTGAAAATCGATATTCAGTTACTTGTTACCCTCTAATGCATGATTGTGTAATTTGGATGCACAACTAGTTTGAATAATTAAGGTGCACGGATTTGGAATATGAGTTTAATGATCTTAAGTACAGTTACTGAGCTTATATGTGAAGATTTACTGGGTTTTTAAGAATCCATTGGGCCATGATCTCCAATTTTGAGCATAGTTTTGTGCTCGACACGAGGATACTACTGGACATATGCATATTTTGTGAAAATGCTGAATCATCTGATGGCAAACGAGACTCACAACTTCACTTTTACTCTTATTTTGCAGAAAAAGGCAAGAAAAATCTCAGAATGCACTTCCACTAGAGAAAGTTACTGCATGAAAATTCTGCTTGTGAAGGTAAAAACAGAATTTTATTAACTTGTTTTGTTTATTTTGTTTATTTTTTAAATACTACTGCTTTGAATGTGCATGTTTTGCCGGTCATCTGAACCTTTGCAGGATGGCCTTCTTCTTATCTTTGCCGATTACAAGTGGCCGAACACATTCATTTTTTTCTGGGGTGTATGATTAAGACACGAGACAAGAAACTGATGGACTGATCTTCAGGGAATAAAAGGTAAAAGATAGTGGGTATCATCATCGTTTATGAGCTCTGTTGCCTTGCGAATGCCGAAAAGATTCTGAACTTGGGAATCTGTACAGTTATTATCAGTAGTTTTAACATCTTTAGTCCCATCATGAGGACCTATAGTTAAGTTAGATTATCAGTTAGTCATGTTTAAGTCACCTATGTTATGTTTTGTTCCTTCTGTGCTGTGGTAAGAATGAAAAATAATAAAACTGTGACATAATATTAATAGAAGTGATGGCTTTTTTCCTAGTTGTTCTTTTTGGAGTTAAGAGTAAAGATTGAAAATCATGGGGTTTAGAGGATATTTTTGTAAACTGTTGCATTTTGAATAATAGTAAGTAGAGTTGTAAAAAATAACCCGGCCCGGTGATAGAGGTTGGGAGTGCGCTGTGATTTTACACTTCACAGGCTCGAAAGGGCACATTTTTAACTGATGTTTTAGATATGGTCCAGAGTCGGGCTCGGGCTTTATTTATTTTTTGCCTTGGCATGGTGGGCTACCACTGGCCCAGCCCATTGATAGCTCTAATAGAAAGGGATTCAAGTGATTAAGTTAAAATTAGTTATAGAGTGGGAATTGTGGAGTGGAGAATAATAAGGTAATGGGAAATAGGGATTTGCAACTCTATTATACTTTTTTTTCACCATTAATTTAGCTTTTAAAACTGTAGAGTTTGGCAGCCTCATCTCGCCATTAGAGTAGATGCTTTGAAAATCTCAGTAACCTATTGTACTGTATGGCTTGTTTATTATTATGTGGGCTTGCTACTTTTTTCAATGCTTTTTATTTTTTTAAACCAAATATCTTAATGTTGATGGAAATGGTGCTAGTAAATGCACTCAACATTAAATTTATATACCCATAATCATAATTTATTTTATGTCCTTCCAAATGGATTGTTGGTGTCTTTTGTTAGGTCACCAAATTGTAATCGTTATGAGTCAAGTTAGTTGAATAGTTAGAACTTAGTTGCAACTCATAATCAAGATGGATTATAAATTTCATTTGATACCTTAAATTCCTTGGAAACAATTTATTTCTTATTTATACTTAGTTTTCTGAGGCGGATGTTTTTTCTCGTTATCATTTAAAAAGAAAAAAAAAAACAAGGACAGGTTAATTAAGTGGCTTAAAAAAAAAAAAGAAAAAAAAAGCCGGATCATATTTTAGTCTTCTCTGCAGAATTTATCGATAGAAGAAAATCTTTTTTGGTGAAATAATCTCCGTGAGCAGCTCGCTGCGGCGATTTGTTGTCCTTTGGTTAAATAAAACGCTAAGCTGATCATGCAAAATCTTGTACATAGATCATCTCATAATGAGATGTGATACTTTCTAATAAAAAGGTGACACTTTCTCTTGTTCGCAATAGATTTCGTTTTGACTTAATTTTACAAAGCAAAAGGGACGATTTGACATTTTCAAAAGTAAAGAGAAGCTAGTAAATGTATTTATATTGGACCATTGTCCAATTAATCCTAATTCAACAGTTATGATTATATCTATCTATGTATAATATATATGTATAGTTTTTCAAAACAACATTTATTGAGATTCAGATGGAGTCTCTTTTGAACATAAATAAAACTATTATATTTAGTACAATAGTAAAAGCAATAAGATATTTAAATTTGAATTTATAATTCTATTTCAAATAAAAAAAATCACATAAGACAATTTGACATAACTCATAACTCACAAGTACTTGGGAAAATGATACTAATACAAAATATTTAGAGGGAGAATATATTCTTACACCGGCTCTTTTTTATTGTCATTACTATTCTAAAAACGTATAAATAAAGATCGAAATGTATCATTTAAGGGTACGTTCGGTTGAATTGATTTGAGAAGCTGATAGAGGGTGGTTGAAACGGATCATTTTAAGAGTCCGCTTGGTTAAGTTGATTTGAGAAGCTGACAGTGGGTGCTAAAAATTGATAGCTGTAAAATATTATTTGGTAAATTAACTGATTGAAAGTTAATTTAACAATATAAACATGATTGAGAAATTCAAAAAATAATATACATAAAAATCATGAAAGTTATAAAATTAATAATAAATAATGACTTCTGTAAAATTACTTTCAAATATTATGAGAGTAAAAAATAATACCAAAACAATTATATTTATAAATAAAAAAATCTTATGTATAAAATTAATATTAATGTAGAATTATAAAATAATAAGTTGATATACGAAAATTTATTTTATAAATCTAGAATAACAAATAAAAACTTCCTAATAAAATATATACAATGATACCAAAATAATTATTTTGATAGATAAATATTTTATTATGTCTAAAAATAATATTTTAGTATATAAAAAAATATTTTATAAAGGAGAATGATAAGAATGAAATTTTCTCCAATCAGCCATGAATTGATTAGAAAAAGTAATGAATAATATCTTTTTCTAAAGAGGGTTTTTTTAGTCCTAATCAGTTATTAGGAGTTGGTTAAAAAATTTTACCAAGCAAACTAAAAGAGATGATTGGGGTGAATAAACTATCGTTAAATTCAAAGAATTATAAACAGAGAAATCTTACTAATACAATCTTTATCAATTCTCGCTTCTATATTTATTTTAGTGTTATAAATTTATCTTGATTTCTTAAATTGAGTTTGTGGAAGAAATTTGAGAAAAAAACGATAACAGATTCTAAAAAGATATTTAAATTAAATCTCCAAAGTAGAAATAAATGTGAAACAGTTAAAGAAAAAAAAAAGACCGTAAAATTTAAAAAAAGTGGATAATTTTATTAAAAAAAAATTAAAATAGTAAGACTGTTTTGTTGGAATATTCTTTAATTACTTCTTAAACACAAAACAAAACAAAACTATCATTTATTGTTGGCAGCATAATTTCACCTTCTCGGCTTCTCCATTGCATGCTCTCTTCGTGTCATCTGCCAAATTCCCACTGCCCACGCATACCTAAAGCTATAGCCTATAGCTATAGCTATATATATACATAATCTTCGGCTCGCTGTAATGGTTGATTTTATTTTCGGCAGAAAACCAAAGAAAACAAAATAATAAATTAATTAAAGTGATGGGGAGGAAAAGGAACGCGCCGCTGAACAAGCTGTTTGTATGGGTCCGCCGGCAATCGACGAAGGTGAAGACTTTCCTGGCGGTGGCGGTTGTGCTGTTCGCCCTGGTGGCGCTCAAGCTGCTAATTCACGATCACAATCATTTTTTCGTTGCCTCTGAAGCGACTCATTTTGCTGGGATTTTGGTCTTGATTTACAAGCTTACGACCCAGAAGACTTGCTCTGGTAATTTTAATTAATTATTATTTCTTAATCATTTTGGGTTGTGGGATATTTATTTATTGAATTTCTGCTCTTTTCTTCGCTTTATCAATTCCTCTGTCAAACAATTTTTTTTTTTAAATATTCAATTTAATTTAATTAATTAATTTTTTCGCCAGAGAATTATTATTATTATTATTATTATTATTATTATTATTATTATTATTATTATTATTATTATTATTATTATTATTCAGGATGGGTAAAGAGTTTTTAGAAATTAGGAGTAATAAATTTCGGGAAAATACGCTGTCCCCCCTAAATTATTCAGATTTTTACACTTTATCATACAAATTTTTTTTTTGTTTCACTTTACCATATAAACTAAGTCATTTTGACGATTTTATCCATGAAAATTGTGGTAAAAATTACACTTAACCCCATACCACGTGTGTTTTTGCACTTTACCATATAACGTAATATTTGTTACATTTCACCAAAATATTTCTTGTTTTATTTATTTATGTTTACATTTTATGTATTCATTACCCACTAAAATTAAATTAATATATAATTATTCTAATATTTATTTTTTAATTAATAAATTTATTTATTATATGTATTCATATTTATAATATTTATTTTTCTTTTAATATTATAATTAGAAAAAATAGACTAAATTAATCATTTTGGTAGTGTATTGGGCGTATATCAATTAAGATATTAAATAATAAGTTTGGTTCAATATTCTCTAATTTAATTTTAATATTTCAATAATATTTTTAAAAATAAATTCGAACTAAAGTAAATATGCTAGTAGTGTTTTGAAGTCGTACCAAAGTAATAAGTTTGGTTCGTATTCTCCTATTTATGAGTTCAAAACACTACTTATATAGTTAGTTTATTTTTTGAATTATAATATTAAAAGAAAAATAAATAGTATAACATATAATAAACAAGTTTATTAATTAAAAATAAATATTAGAATACTTATTTATTGATTATTTAATTTTAGTAGGTAATGAATATATAAAATGTAGACATAAATAAATAAAACAAAACATATTTTGGTTAAATCAAAAAAAATATTACGTTATATGGTAAAGTGCAAAAATACACGGGTTAAGTGTAATTTTCACCAAAGTTTTATGTGGTAAAATTGTCCATATAGGGTAAAATGTAAAAATCGCATAGTTCATATGCAAAGTGTAATAAAAAATACTTTGTATGGTGAAGTGTAAAAATCTGAATAGTTAAGGGGGTTTAGTGTATTTTTCCCATAAATTTTTGCCCCCAAAAGTATTTAGTGTTTCACAATTTACTATACAAATTATTATTTGTCACAAATCGACATATGAACTGTAAGTAATTTGTAGTTCCAACCCGATTGTACCACGTCACATCATCCGGTTTTGGGTACAAAACCACAAATATTCTAATTTGGGGACAAAATGCAAATCACGAATAGTTCGTATTACGGTTGTCTCAAAAAATAATTTATAATTTATATGGTAAACCGGTTAAACGACCTTGGCAAAAAGTTTATTTCCCTAGAATTGTGATGCTCTATTCGTTGTTATTATGATTCGGTGTTTTGAGCCTTCTGGCCTTTGTTATATGCACTTCCTTTTTTATTTTTTTCCTTTTTATTTTTAAACGTTTTTTTCGGTCATAATCTTGAAGTTCACTCAAACATATAGTACTTTCAAAAGAATTCTTACTAAAATTCAATTCTCAACTGATATGCCATTCGTAAATTTACAAAAATCGCAATCACTCTTTCTTTTCTTTAGCCATTGAAACTCGTCGCTTTTATTCATATATCGCTCGTTGTTCACTCGAACAATCTTTTCAATTTTGGTAAATAACTGACATCTCTTGTGGCTTAGGCCTATCTCTCAAGACTCAAGAACTTACGGCTATATTTGTTGGGGCGAGATTATGTTGTAGTTTGTTCATGGAGGGTGACATTCACACTTTCCTCGATTTCGTGACGCTCGTGTCGACTCTTTGGGTCATTTACATGATAAGGTTCAAGTTGAAGTCGACCTACATTGTCGAGCTGGATAATATGCCCATATACTATGTGGTAAATAGTTCTCTCTTTCTTTTTCGTTTTCTTTTTTAAGATTTAATTTTGTACTTGTGCATTTGAATGTGGTTCTGTTTTAATATGCACTCATCTTTTTATAGGCGGTGCCTTGTGCAATTCTAGCTGTACTCATCCATCCTTACACACAGCACGCACGCATTGGCCGTATCCTTTGGGCTTTTTCGACTTACTTGGAATCCGTTTCTGTAGTGCCGCAACTTCGGATGATGCAAAACACCAAGGTATTATTATTATTATTATTATTATTATTATTATTATTATTATTATTATTATTATTCACATTGTCTATTTTTCGAACTTGCCAGCTATAGATAATTATTAATGTTTTTTTTTTTTTTTTTCAGATGGTTGAACCATTTACAGCCAATTACGTATTTGCGCTGGGAGTTGCAAGATTTTTAGGGTGTGCTCATTGGATCATTAACGTAAGCATGAACTTATATTTCTGGGCTCGATCTAGATCATTAGGGTGACTGATTATGGGTTAATTAACAGAAAATTAATTTGTTTCTGCCAGTAGTATTCCAATAATGAACAATCTATTTTTGGGTTTATTTACAAGTAACCAGTGGCAAACATGCATTATTTTATGTGCATTGACGCGTTAACCAGAAGTTACGTCACTTAAAAAATATACAGTTTCGTAAAAAATAAAAATAAAAATAAAATCTGATTTTATTTGAAGGCTATCTACGAAGAATACCATTGAGGTTCGATGTAGTTACAATTAGACTCAGTTACGTTTCAGAATTACAAATATATTCCCATAAGATTTGTTTCTATTTTTCTACAATTAAACTCATTTTTTTTTTTTTTTGTGTGTGTGTGTGTGATTTTGTCAATACTAATATCATCATAGTTTGTGTGAATAAAGCCTTATTCTAACCCAGGCTTGTTAAGTCCGAATAAGAAAGCTATGAAATTCTTAATTTCCTTTTTTACGAAAAGGGATCATCCTTTTTAAGATAATTGAAATAAATTAGCTTGATCCGATTTGAACTCGAATGTGTAGGTGTATGATTCAGCCGGAGAGTATTTGTTCTTGGTCGGAGCTGGCTACATATGGCTTCCTATGGTCCTGCTTGCTGAAATCGTTCAGACATTCATCTTAGCCGACTTTTGTTACTATTACATCAAGAGGTAATTTAATCTGATCAGATCTCTAGAAAAATACCAATTTTTACCATATCGTATTATTTGATCCAACTCATTTATATAATAAATAAATAACATAACATAACATAAGCTTTCTATTTCTCTCTCCCACTCCTCCACCGCCGGGCATTTGTCCGCCACCGACCATCTTTCACCAGCGACATTTTTTAACAATATTTATGTCGTTGGAAGCGCTTGTCTCCCTTGTTCCAAATCCAAAATTGGTTTTACGATCTAATTCTCCAATCACAGTAGATATGAGGTTAACATTACGAAATTTTCAACTTTGACATCAGATCTACTATAAACCGATTCACCGGAACTAATTGCAGTCGATCATCTCAACTCCTCTTGTTTCACCCCCCTACAAAACTACTAATTCAAATTTTAAAAAAAAATCTTTAGAAATATACGTTGGAAGATGTTCAATTTAAAGTATTTTCAAACTAGCTAAAAGTATCACAAATACATCTATAAGTAAGAACACATAAGAATTTCTTCGTTTAAACATCACAAATTCAAATAAAATTTTCATATATTATGTATTTTTGTACATCTAATTTTTTTTTTTTACAAAAATTAAAGTATCATAAAGAGGTAGTTAAAGCAGTGTTCTAAAAATCGTTAGGCGGCTGCTAGGACGCCTAGGCGGGGTCTAAGCTAGGGGCCTAGAATTTGAGAATAAATACCCTGATTTACAACTTTACATCCAACCATTTAATAGTTTAACATACTGCCTGCTTACACAATAAAGTCTATGACAATTCAAAACTAAAAGTAATAATCACAAGTTACAATTCATAAGTTTAAAGCTATTATTCGATCCAAAGTTCACAACAATATAGATCCATAAGTTCATTAGTTAAATAAAAATGCTATAACATATATTACAAATTCAAAATAATTAAAAAATAAGCTCAAAAATGACGTCGTTTCAGGACATAATTAAAAAAAAAAAAAAATAGCCTGGCGCCTAAGTGTCGACTTGGGCGCCGAGGGCGCCCGACGATTTCTTTGGCCGATTTTTGAAAATAGTAGGCGGATTGGTGGCGCCTAGCGCCTAGGCGGGTGCCTAGACCGATTTTTAGAACAGAGAGTTAAAGTATCACTTATTTATATAATTTGATTTTGTTTTTACATCTATGCCTTTTACACGTAGGTAATTAAGTATAACAAAAGGTTGATCATATATCACAAAATATAGTTAAAGTATCACATATTCCTATATTTAATTTCTGTTTATACATCTATGCCCTTTACACCTGAGTAATTAAAGTACCACAAAAGGTTGATCGCATATATCACAAGTATCACATGTTTTATGATATTTTTACTGGATTTTGTACTCGATATAATACTATAATATACAATATTTGTACATGAAAATTGTGAACTTTTACTGTATTTGTGATACTTTTACGTAAACTAGTAATACTATTACTAAAATTATTTTTTACGTAAACTAGTAATACTATTACTAAAATTATTATCCCTTTTTAATATATGTGATCCTTTATTTAGATGTATAACATGCAATATTTATACGTAAGGTTGTAATACTTTTAAGTAAAACTATGACACCTTTAATTATATTTGTGGTACTTTATTGTGATTTGAAATAAATTTATATAGAATTATCATATAAAATATTTGCAATGCTTTTACATGAAATTTGTGAATTTTTTTAAACTAAATTTGTGATACTTTTATGCCTAACTATAATATATTTGTGATACTTTGAATGATATTTTTAGTGTAATATTTCTGCCACCATAATTCCGACTATCCACCAATCATGACCAGTCACCAGCATCCCCTAAACCTCCAACCATTCTATACAAACAACAAATCGAAAGAGAAAATTCAAAAAAAAAAAAGGAACCAAAAATAAAACATCACATGCCATCCTCCTATTTCAGTTCACATTTATTTTCTCTCCAACCAATGAACTCTGAGATTTTTATTCCTCTCATATATATATACACACACACCACCACCCCGCACATATATCACGCAAAAACATCACACAATATTGCACAAACCGCAGCGGTGGACCATGGTAATTGAGAGAATAGAGGAAAAAGGTTAAACAAAAAAAAAAGAAAGGGTTGCCAGTGTCGATTTCGGTGTCTTTGAAAATATGCAAGACGAGGAGTTGAATGGAAGTCAAAAGTCAAATTGACAATTCATAAACTTTAACTCCAAATTTACGGTGACCGGAATATTAGATCGTAAATTCTTTTACAAAATATATCATACTGAGTCGAGACGATTCAAATAATATAATTTTTTAAAGTCAACCGCGGATGGACGGCAGCAGGTAGTGGTGGTGTAGTGCGGTGTGGCGTGTGACAGGGAGGGAGAGAATGAGTTATGTTTTTTTTTAATAGTTAGAGTTATTATTGTGGGCGGCGGGGTGGGTAGTGGACGTTTGGGATGGGTGGGTTAGTTCTTTTTATTTATTTTATTTTTATAAACCGGTTCCACACAAATATTGTCATTTAAGTCCGGTTTTTTTTATGTGTATTTTGATAAATGTCTTAATTCTCGTGTGGTTTTGCAGTGTCATGAATGGCCAACTTCATGTCCAGCTGCCTTTGCCTGTCTGAGACTTTCAAAACTATGGTGTGTAACTTTAAAAGAGATTGTGTGGTTGTACATGTTTTTTTACGGATTTTATTTTAATATTTAATGTATGAAGTGGGATGATGCACTTTTCCCTATAAATGCACCAAAAACTAGCATTATCGAGGAACCTGAATTATGACTGCTAATTAGCATTTGGGGCTTGTTATATCACGATCCAATGGATATGGCCAAATATATTAGTCAACACTAATTAGTTCGTATTAGGTGAATCTATTAAGGTTTTGATATTTACACCTCTTATATCATGATCCAATGGATATGGCCAAATATATTAGTCAACACTAATTAGTTCGTATTAGGTGAATCTATTAAGGTTTTTGATATTTACACCTCTTAATTTCATAAATTCAAGTAAAAATCTCGGACAATTATTTATCATAATTTCACTCAAAAAAATTAAATTCAAACTATTAATTTACTAATTTAAATTATATGAGTTTTCTAAGGAACAACTTCGTTAACTTATGAGTAACAAAGCGAATATCATTAAATTTGAGTTTGATTCACTTATTTTAATGAGCTTTTCTAGATGAGCTTAAAAGGACTTTTATCAAGTCGAGATCCAAATAACCCATGATTCAGGGTGTTATCTCCTACTAGGCTTTCATTTCGAGATATTTTTTTCAAGTTTGGCCAAAATAATTAAGATATGTAATATTTTGTACATTTCACTTTGAAATGAATTTTTCATTTGAGATACTGAGCTCAAATAAAATAATATTTAATTATACCACTAATACGTATATTTGTTAAAAGAAAAAAAACTTATACTAACACTTCCACCCTCAGCGACGACAATTTTATTATCCCGGCCACCGAGAATTTTTTTCCAACGATTTAATTTTTCTTTGTGCTAAAAAATGATATTTTTGGATCAATGTTTTTTGAAACATAAAGTAAAAAGTTTTACTAAAAATAAGCATTTTCTTACTTTTTTCGCACATAATTAAGAATTTTCCTTTTGCTTTATGACTTGAAGTAAGAGATTTACTTACATTTTCGAAGATAAAAGTAAGAAATTTTCACTATAAAATAATCTTTTTTTGTTATTATCAAGTAAGAAATTATCCATTATTGTTAAGCAAAAAATACATAACAATATTGTGCTATCAAATAATTTTTTTATTTCTTAAAGAGAATTTGTTTAATAAGTACATAGGTAAGAAAATTTGGATATCAAGTAATTTGTTTTCGAACATATAATAATAGGTTTTTTTGGGAATAACAAAATTCCAGCCGGAAGATATTCCACTACAAAAAAACAGAATTTTACCGAGGGAAAAAACCCTCGATAATCAATTTACCGAAGACAAAATCAAAGGTAAGTTCCCCTCGGAAAAACTCTTCTTGGTAAAACTTTTTGAGGGGAAATATGCTCTCGGTAATTCTTTCGAGGGAATTACCTAAAGTTCATTTCTTCGATAAATTATGGGTCATTGAATCTAATTGCCCTCGAAAATATCGAGGGGAGACTGGCCATCGGAAAAATTGAGGGCGGTCTCCCCTCAAAAACGCCAAGGGCGTTTTCCCCTTGGTTTTTTGAGAGTAAAATTGCCCTTGGAAAACCCGAGGGTAAATTAACCCTCGGAAACACCGAGAGCATAATCCCCTCCAAAAAACTGAAGGCAAAAAGCGCTTGATTTTTCACATTAAAAAATAATATTTAAAAAAAAAAGAAAAAATTGAGAGGTTGGCGCCCTCGATTTTTCCGAGGGGAATACACCCTCAGTTTTTCTGAATCCCCTCGGGTTTTTTCTTCTTTTTTAAATATTATTTAATTAAAATACCCCAAAAAACTAAAAGAAAATCATTAATAAACAGACAAATAAATGAACAAATTATATAAATTTCTGAAACTTTACAATTGCTAATTTCTTTCAACAAAATGTTAGTAAAAGTTTATAAAAATATTTGATACAAAGAAGTCCTATGACGTGGCGGGTACTGTTGTAATCGAGCTAATAGCTCGGCCATCTGTGTGTTCACCTGCGTCTGAAATTGCATCTGCTCCGGCCACCGCTGCTCACGTAGTAGCTCAGACTCATTGTATCACTGCTCCATCGCCTACTGAACTTATCTCGTGGCTTCAAAATCCTCCCTCTGCGTCTGAAGCTGCGACTCGAGCTCCCTCACGTGAGTCCTATCCTGTTAGGAGGAGTAAGAACCGCAGCCTCGAAAACCCTTTGTAGTAGCCACCAACTTCCCGAACCATCTGATGACGTAATGGCGGCCCTTATTTGACCCGACGACGGCGAGATAAATAAGGTCAGGGTCAACCTCGTTATCCGGATCTTGTGAAGAAGTACGTGCCTCGTCCATAGATCGCTCGTAATCTTCCTAAAATACAACTCGTTAGTAAATTTTACATTAAAACCAAAGAACAAGTTAAATAGAAAAGAGACTCACATTAGTATTAATGTATCTCGTATCGACCCACATGTTGCCGTCCTTCTTGTGCGTACGTACAAAAACCTGGTACGCAATAGCCGACTCACCCGTCTCCTGCTCCTGAATCCAAATGGAATTACCAGATAATTAACATTAAATATAAACATATAAATAATATATTATGATCTAAGATTACCTACGATATCATAAGAATAATCGATCGTAGATCTAGATCCCCCATATATACTTCGACATCCCAGTACCGGGACCAGTAGGCTCACTCCTCCTATTGATTTTGCACTGTTCGGAGCTCTTCTTATTCTCGGACTTATGTCACTCAACATTCCAAACCCCAATTGAAATGCATGATACATAAAACTTAAATCATTTTGAATAATAAAAAAATTTAATTTAATAAGAGGAAATAACAAAATCATTCACCAACAGACCCCCTCGTCAACGATACTCGATGTCTGCCCAGTCTGATCATGAAATTTCTTATACTCGTTAAGCCGCTTCTTATACTAGTCCATCATCGTGCATAAAAATATCGTCTGCATAGCATGTGGAGTATGCATGACCGTGTCCCAATAACAAATCCTCTACAAAATAAAATAATAATTATAATTCAATTGATACATGATTCTAAAGTTACAATAAAACTAATAAATTTAAGAGACAAAATATTAATTACTTGAAACATATCCCACCATAATGCACAAATCTCCTTAGGGACTGCCATCCGACGGGATGGAGCTCCTTCTCCATGATCTTCCAAAATATGTTGGCCAGTTTGACCTCCCTGCCATGTAGCCTGTAATTGTATTTGTGGTTACAAATATAATTTAATAATAATGATGATTAGAATTTTATAATTATTAATTTACTTACTTCTCCCGATGATATAAACAAGGTATCGCCTCTGTGGTGAGCCCAAGTGATGTCGGGATGTACCTGCATCGGACGGTGTCGATGCAAACTTATATGGTATCGGGCCTGAATGATCAGTACCAAGGCCCACGTAATCATCATCAAAATAAGCTAAGCGACTAGCTGACTCCATATCCGATCGACCTAGACTTGATCCGCGTCCACGACCTCTCGACATCTGATAAAAGTAAATATAATATGAGTATTTTACAAAGTACCAGTATATATATCAACCATTTTAACAAATTCAAATATAAATAAATTAGTTAAAATAAGAGCGTTTTACAATATGAACAATTTACATATGTTTCAACCAAACTAATCATCTGAACCGACACTTTCACTATTAAAGTTATCACCAAACTCATCTTCGTCTGTGTCTTGATCAGTGAGTAATTCTTTTTCTGTATCATCATCTGCCTCGTCACTAAGTTCATCCACGTCATTATTAGTAGGGTCGTACAACTGAAAATCGACATCATCCTGTTGAATTAGATAGCGTGTATCTACAGCTTTCTCTTGAAATGACAATGTTCTGGTAGAGGCTCGATAAACTTAGCGTATGATCTCGGCAGTAATACATCGTCTTAGTATATGAATTTTTGTTGACTAAAAGTTTCGGCAACATCTCCCTTTAGTTTTTTAAATACACATATATTGCAGTGCACTCGAGAACAAAAGAGAGTTATTGAACCTAAATTTATAATCAAAATAACAAATATACACATAAGATAAGTCATATCACGCTCTCAAACTGTCCAAATAAGTGAATTGGGATTTAGTATCAAACTCTCTATTCGGTACTAAATCCCAAACGAGTCTAAGGTATATTGTTTGAGTGGATAGAGAAAGATTATATTGTGAATCAAAATTATTTTAAACCCGTTATTGGAGGGACGAAACCACCCGACCGACACCGTAATTCACATCATCATAGACGTATACACCAACCAATAAATCACAACATGTAAACAATATCAATAAACTATAACGTATATCTTAAACACAACATCCACGTACCGATTACCACGGTATTTTTAATCCACCATCACCAACAATTTAAACCATTTTAAAACCACCACCATTTTTTAAAATAATCCTGAAAACTGTTATTTGAGGGACGAAAACCTCCCGGACGGCGCCGTACACCACGTTATCACCGACGTCTACCCAACCAATCACAACATCAATCAATTGGAACATGTATATAGCATGAACAAACAATGACATACTTACATTAAACACAACCGATCACCATTTAAAAACCACCATCACAAACACTTTAAAAGATAATTGCATAATTGTATAACTAAACCCTAATTTTAAAATAATCCCTATATGAAATCCTAATTATATAATAACTCATAAATGAAACCCTAATTATACAAAAAACCCTAAAGTAATTCCTAATTAAATAATAATACCTAAATTAAACCCTATTTATATAAGAATCCCTCATTAACGATAATTATACAAAAAACCCTAATTATACAAAAAAAAAACCTAAATTAAATTCTAATTATATAATGATCCCCAAATTAATGATAATTATACAACAATACAATAATCCCTAAATTAAGATAATTATAAAAAATCCCTAAATTAAACCCTAATTATACAAAAATACCTAAACTGAACCCTAATTATAAAAAAAACCTAAGTTAACAACAATTATACAAAAACCTCTAAATTAAACTCTAATTATACAATAATCCCTAAATTAAATCCTACTTATACAATAACCCCTAAATTAATGCTAATTATACAAAAACCCTAAATTAAACTCTAGTTATACAAAAATAGCTAAACTAAATCCTCATTATAAATTAACCTCTAAATTAAACCCTAATTATATAAAAAACTAAATTAAATTTTAATTATACAATAATCCCTAAATTAATGATATATAATAATACCTAAACTAAATCTTAATTATAAAGCTACACCTAAATTATACCCTAGTTATACAATAATACCTAAATTAAACACTAATTATGCAATTATTTTATAATTTTTTGAAAATAAAAAACTCAATTCATAAAACCATTAAAAATAATTTTTTTTCAAAAAAAGAATGAGAGGGAATTTACCTTCACAGGCGGCGGCGGAGGCGGTGTTCGGCTGGTGGCGGCATTTCTCGTAGGCAAGCAGCGACAGGCAGCTCGGCTGGAGGCGAGTGGCGGCAGCGATGAAAAACTGAGGTTTGCAGATGAA
Source organism: Phtheirospermum japonicum (assembly GCA_014905375.1). NCBI lineage: Eukaryota > Viridiplantae > Streptophyta > Magnoliopsida > Lamiales > Orobanchaceae > Phtheirospermum > Phtheirospermum japonicum. The sequence continues at coordinate 719,354 of BMAC01000317.1, read as the reverse complement.
GGCAACGGAGGCGAGACGACGGCTTGAATTTCTTTTTTGTTGGTGTGTAGAATAAAATTAGTGGGGGTCGCCCGCTGCTATTCTGACGGCTGGGACCTTGGGCAAAACTTCTCGTCGGAAAACTGAGGGGATCATATTATCGATCAATTTTCAAGCGTGGTTTTGAAACAACGAAACACACCTCGTGGCACCTCACCAAAATTATGATTCTTCGTTGGTTTTAGTTTCCAACTTAACAAGTTGATCGATCGTATCGTGATTAATGTTGGTCGAATTACATGACACATATAAATACGTACATGCTCGGTGATATTTTTCTAGTAAAACTCGGGTCAAAGTCACCCCACATGCCTAAAATGATAGGATATGATTTTTTTTACTTTATTATATATATATATATATATATATATATATATATATATTTTATTTTTTTTTTAAATTCAAAAAAACCAAAGGGAGCAAATTCCCATCGGAAACTCTCGAGGGGTATTAGTCCAGGAAAGTAAGAGAGATTACCTTTCATGCTCATCTTAAATGTGTCAGACATTCGAGATATAAATTATTTGACCATCTGCTTATTAGTAGACCCAAAGATTACTTTCTAGAACGGTTATTAAAAGATCTGTTATAGAAACCTCACTTTTTAGAAGGGTTTTATTAAATCAATTCTAAAACAATACTTTTCTAGAAGGAGTTTCTTGGGACATGTAACACTATTGGAGCGATTTGTTGTTCCTATAGACCTATAAATACGAGATTTTTGAGACGGGAAATAAGGAATAACGGGACAAAATATGACTAAAAACCGACTAAAGCACATAGGACAAGACACAAAATTATACGAAAATCACACAAAAATATGTACAAATCACCATTGCTTTGATATACGATAATGCCGATAATTAGTCTCCAGTGATTGTTATTTTACCTTGACATTCAAGTTTAGTCGTAGGCATAGTGCCTTAGGGGATTTCGACTTCCACCACCGTCCTGCTGTCTTAATCGACCAACACCCTTTGTGGGATCTAGGTTAGCACGCAGTTGGGCACCGTAACCCGGCTTCCGGTTCATCCCGTAGTGGTTTTCTCAATTTGAGTTCAATGAGCTCAATTTTCTTTTCAGATTCGACGGCAATGAGTGTACGACATGGTACTTGCCAGACCTGGTCATCCAGACCTGAGCTCTTCTTCATCTTGTATGCTTGCCAGAGCTGATCAACCAGACCAGAGCTCTTCTTCATCTTGCCTGTTTGCCATGACTGATCTTCCATATGAGTTTTTGAGTTAACCCATACAAAATGGCTGACGGGTTGTTTTTGATCGGTTTGACCACATGGACTGTGCTTGTCGACAACTTCTATCCCCTCGGTAGTTTTAATTTAAAAAAATTGAAAAGCATATTTACCGATAAATCACCAATTCTCGTAGTTCGAAAATAACGAAATACACCTCGTGGCACCTTCACAAGAATTATGAGGCTTTGTTGCTGTGCGTTTCCAACTTAACAAGTTGATCGATCATATCATGGTTAATGTTGGTCAAATTACATAACACATGTATATACGTACATGGTCGGTGATATTTCTTTAGCAAAACCCGGGTCAAAATCACCCCACGTGCCTAAAATGACAGGATATGATTTATTTTTATGCTATTATATTTTTTTCTACTTCTTTAAAATTAAAAAAAAACGAGGGGAAAAATTTCCCTTCGGAAATTCCCCAGGGGAATTAGTTCCCCTCGAGGAATTTCCAAGGGGAATCTTCTCCCCTTGTTTTTTTCAAATTCAACAAAAAAAAAAAAAACGTACTTACCGATCAATTACTAATTATCATGGTTCTAAAATAACGAAACACACCTCGTGGCACCTTCACAAAAGTTGTGATGCTTCGTTGCTTTGCGTTTCCAACTGAACAAGTTGATCGTTGATCGATCGTATCGTTGTTATTGTTTGTCAAATTACAAGACACGTGTAAATACGTACATATTCGGTGATATTTTTCTAATGAAACCCAGGTCAAAATCACACCACGAGCCTAAATGATAGGATATGATTTATTTTTACGCTATTATATTTTTTTTCTATTTTTTTATTTTAAATTAAAATTACCGAGGGGAAGAGATTCCCCTCGGTGAATCCCAAGATGAATTTATACCCCTCAGGTTTTTCGAGGGGTGTATGCATTCGATAAATTTATCATTGAAAAGCCTTCAATATTACCTTCGGTAAGTGGCGACAAATATTAGCGGCGTGTTTTCGAGAAATTTACCGAAAAGAGCATTACCGAAGATATTGACTTTCCGTAATGCCCTCGAAATTTTTGAGGGTACTATTTCCCCAGGTACTCCCTCGGTAATTTACTATTTTTTTGTAGTGTTCTCCAACGACCTAGCGATGCGACAGCAAGACCAACCACCTTGCGGTTAATATAATATTAATATTATTAGAATAAATACATACAAAAAAAATATGAATAAAATTTGAGGAGGGATAATGAAGTACTCGTTAAAAGAGAATCTTACTTCAATATAAGATGAAAGGTTCAAAAGCTCAAAACATAGCATCCATTTGCTGCACTAATGACCTTCAGACTGAAGAATTTAAGGGACACATACCAACGATTCAACAAATGTACGATAGGCTGATCGACAAGACCATGGAAGTATATGTCGATGATATGCTCATCAAGTCACTGCGGGCCATCAACCATGTCGAGCATCTTGATGAAATGATTGGAATTCTATAGACCTACCAAATGATGTTGAATCCCAAAAGATGCACCTTCGGGGTTGGATCTGGAAAACTCTTACACGGTGAGCCAAAGAAGCATAGACGCCAACCCAGATAAAATCTAAGCCATAATAAAACCAAAAACCACCCCAAAGCAATTTGAAAGCCTAACAAGGAGAATGGTAGCCCTGAAAAAGTTCATATCCCGATAAATGGATAAATACAAACCTTTTTTTGAGGTGATTAAAAGAACAAGAAAATTGAGTGGAATGTGGAGTGCCAAAAAGCCTTAGAAGGGCTAAAGAAAACCATGATGGAGACACTGACACTATAAAAGATTGAACAAAGTGAGCCACTATATTTCTACCTATCCATCGACAGCGATGATCAGCTCGGTACTCGTCCGAATGGACAAGTCCAGTCAGCATCCAGCCTACTACGTGAGTTACTCGCTACACAATGCTGAGAAACGATATAACCTAATCAAGAAACTGGCTTACTGATTCAAACTTTTGTGCACCCCTTTTATATATATTTTAGTTTAAAACACACAAGCTTGCTCGCAAGAGAACGAGGGCGTTTGTAGGGTGGGAAGTTGACTCGTGTCGATCTCTCGAGGAAAACTGATTCAGAAGTTCGTTTTATGTTTGCGTTTCATGAATAAAAAATTAAATAAAATAACACATGAAAGGGGGTTTTGTTTGATTTGTTTTAAGAACTAGAAATTAATTAAACTAATTAAAACTAAGATTTAATTAAACTACGATCTAATTAATTAAATATAAGATTATTTAAACTAAGAACTAATTATCTAAATCCTAAATTATTTTATCCAAGAGCAATTAGATCTAGAAATTATTTATTCTAAAAGAAAATTAATTAAAAGATTTTAAAACAAATTAAGAAAACTAGGGTTCTAGAGCTTCGATTCATCTCCACGATCGCTTGAGGTAGACCCAATTGATGGTTCACAACAAATCTAGGCTCTAGACCCATTAGATCTAGCTAAAAATCATAATCAAAATAAACATCCCAAGCTCAACACAATCACAAGAAAGATTAATCATGGAAAAAATAATTATTATCTAAACTAATTAAAAGCATGTAACTAAATTAAAAGCGAAAGAAATAATTACTTACTAATTAAACTAAGAAGATCCGCAGCGTTTTGGTGTAGAAATCCACGAACTAATATTAATCTAAACTATCTAGAAGCTAATCTAAACTAATCCTAAAACTAGAGATCTAAAACTAAAAATTATGAAGAGAGACTAAGAAAATAGTAGGACACTCTTTGGGGTTGTCAGCCCCCAAGAGGCCTTGGAACCTTAGGAATATGATAATGTATACAAAAATACGAAATAAGGTATTTATAGTTATTTCATGACTTGGAGCCCAAGAAAACCTAAAAACGCATCAAAAACGCATTTCTGGGCAAGTTAGCGGTAGCACTTAACGGTAAGGAGCTACCGTTAAAGCTATCGTTATGCTCGCAGTCCTTTCTTAACAGTAGCGTTAACGATAAGGTAGCGGTAGGGTAACCCTTATAGAAAGCTATCGCTAAGTCTCATTTTTGTACTTCTTCACTTCGACAACGGTTCCGGGCAGCAGTAAGTAACCGTTATAGATAGCGGTAGCTACAATTCAATTCAGCGCCTCTGATCTTCAAGGATACTATAACGGTTTCAGATGGAATAACTGTTATAGAAAACTGTCAGCTTCAAATTCTTGCTACTTCTTCGCCGGAAAGCTCGATCTTTGCCTCTCGATCATCATACTTCATCTCTAACGTGCTGAACTCTTCTGGTTACTTAGATATAAAGTGAAAAACCACAAATAATCACTTATTTGCATCAATCTAGATCAAAAGGTGGTAAAATAAGCTGGAAGTACAAATATACGAATTTAAGCTCAAACTACCCAACTTATACCAAAAACAATAGAAAAATAAACTAAAATAATACTAAAAATCAAGACATATACGTGTTAATCAACTACCGCTCGCTTTATTGGTTTGTTCGCCCTCGAACAAACGATAGTTACAAAGTATAACAAGAATGAAAATAAGCTCAAGCAAGGAGTCATGTCGTGATACATACATAATTTTGAAAATATAGATACATGTCACGCAACTTCAAACACTCCACCCTTATTACATTGTCGCTCCAAAATCAAATTCATGCATCCTCTCAAAAGGGAAATATATATGTGGGCGTTCACTTAAAATCACTCAAGCATTGCTGCATAGGACGTGTATACACTCAAATCATACAAATACATGCACAGTAAGTAAGCACGGAAAATCAATATATTTTCAATCGCAAATTAAGTGTGTTGTCGAACAAAGAATTGGAAAAAGGTCTTTTCGGGTTGTAATGTAAGGCTCTTTGGATGGCTGTGGAATATATAAGTCGTGTGGCTAACTTACGATCTAACGTGATCAATAACTCACCCAACCTAATCTAATCGCGAAGAAGGTGCTTCACCTCATACAAAAGAAAAACCTCACTAAACACTCATAACGTAGCCTTTAAATTGGGTTATTTCTCATCTCGAGACTCTAAAACGACTTGAAGCTTAAACCACTTAAACACAATTGAAGCCTATAATGTGCTTCTTATTCAACACAACTCTTTTGCCTTTTAAAACATTAGGCTTCATAAGTCTTCATTAGCGCGTAGGCAATGACTAACACAATTCAACTAGACTCACCATCCTTCTTTTTTCCTTCTTTTTTATTTCCCCCTTATTATAATTTTGTATGTGGTTTTTTTATTCTTTTATTTTCTTTTTTTTTCGGATGGTGGTCCTTAATTATAAAAATTCATAAATCCCTAATAAAATTTCCAAAACTCTAATAACCAATAAAAATAACGAACTCCTACCCCACGTTTTTAATGGGTTAGTAGAGGTCGATTCAATAAAATCACTCAGGGCTATATCCATGGATAATTTGGCTATGATTGGCTCATTCGAAATTTATAGTGGCTAAAATATATGGATATGGCCGGAATAGGGTTTTTTCTGTGCCTTAACCTCATTTTCAAAGTCAACTACACACAGCAGTTTCAAAGAGATATCAAAACTGAAACTTATTCAAGAACATGCAAAGATGATAATCACTCAAGCTACTCACAGGCTTTTTGCATGAAAAAGTTTTGAATTGACACTGCTTTAAAGGTTTTGCGAAATCAATTGCGTCCAAGTACCATTTTACAACATATAAATAATAATTTTGAAAGATTTATGCACTTATACACGCTCAAAGACAAAAACCTCAAACCAAACTTATTCAACTTCGACAGGCAAGCCAGACAAACACAATTCAGCGTGTGAATAGTAATCAGTCACGTTTAAAATCTAGCACTACAAATCCACAATATTTTTTTTTGAAAATCTGCACATATTTCAACTATAACCCCCCCCCCCCCTCTAAAAATTTTGTAAACTCCTGATTGCCATAAAGATAAAGAAAAACAATTGAAACGAGGAAAGGAGTAAGAAAACGTCCCTGAAAGTTCGATAGTTGAGTTCCTCCAAAAGGCTCGCGCAATAATTCTTCCTTTGAACTCGTGATGGGAGAATGTCTTGAATAAATACCTAGAAAAACAAATAACTAATAAAATTGAAAATTGTTTTTTTATATTTTTTTACTTTATAATTTTTTTTTATTTTTAGCCGCTAACGGTAGCAGCTACCGTTAGTATACCCGTTAGAGTCCTGCAACGGTGGCTGCAGCGGTTGATTTTCTCGCCGTTACGCCGGAGCAGACGAGCTAACGGTAATGCCTAGCGGTAAGGAGTTACCGCTAAGGCTACCGTTAAGTCCCCAGAATCTGCGGAATTTTTTGATTTTCTGCACATCAACAAACACATCAACGCACCACAACAAATAACTCATATGTAGATAAAAATATGCAAAAAAATAAAATAAAGAAAAGTAATACTAAGGAAAAAGAAAAGAAACTAAATACTTGGGTTGCCTCCCAAGAAGCGCTTGTTTAATGTCGAAAGCTCGACGCCTTCTACGAACGTTGCTATCCCGGATCTAAGAAAAGGTGACGATCGTTCCACGCCTTAGTGTTATCCAAAAGTAAGCATAGGCAATGTATTCCTCCAAGGCGCGCATGGTAAGCAATTCATAGAACAAAAATATTAACTCGCTTCGGGGGTCTAAAAAGCGAATAATCTATCACCATGAATATATCAACAACTAATTCGGACACATGGTGATCCACAACCTTTGGATAAATGAGGAAATCCGTCGAACATAAGAATTCATCAACACCCATTCCATTCTCCTTCATTTTGCTAAAATCCCCCTCAACATCTTCAAAAATATTGGGAGCTAAATTCGTGCACAGGGGTTTGGAGATTTCCTCAAGAAACTCGTCCACCAACTCAAAACTAAAATCCATTAACGGCTCGGGTAGGATAACAAGAGTCTCAATAAACTCCTTCTCTAACACCTCATCAGAATTGACATCGTCCACAGTAATGTCGTTCAGATTTATCCCTAAAATTGCCGCTGCCCGGTTTAAAAATTCGTCGTTGTCCTCGACGTCTAAATCATCCAGCACAAAAGGAGTAAATTTATCTTTGAAAAATTGGCTCATCCTCTACATCATCCCCAAATAAATTGAGCAAACTTGAATTCGCAGCATCCACCGGGATCTCCAACGGCATGACGTGAGACTCTACAAACACATCTTCCGTAGTCGGCACTACGTCTTCTTCATCCATGCAAAACTCAAGCAAATGCATTACTACATCAACATCCGGGCTCTCCAATGGCAACTCTACTATATCATTATCCAACACGACATCGTCAAGTACAAGAGGAATGATTACTTCTAAATTCTCCAAAACTTCCTCTTTATGCACATCCTCTAAACAAATAGGCGAGCTCAAAATGTTTCCCTTCAATAGAGGTTCCACAACATCATGAATTGGTAGCGCTAATTGACTTTGAAGTTTATTTCTTTCTTCTTCCCTTCTTGCTATAGAAGCATCGACTTGACGACCTACTTTATTTACATATATTTCAAGTTCAGAAAGGGTATACATTTGTACCCCATCCCTCTCGTTCGACGATTTGTCAAAAGAAGCTATTATTTGTTCCATACGTTCCATGAATTGTGCAAGGTCTTCTTCCTGCTCAGTGGATTGATCAATGTCGCCTTGTTGACAAATGGTCTCCAAAGGGTCATCAACTTGTTCGTCTTGAAAAATCGTGCTCTCAGCTTCATGACCTTGCTGCCCCGCCAAAAATTGATCATCTGGTTTATATTCTTCATGGCTCGTACAATCTCAGACGGCGACAACTTCCTCCTGTGGCTCATCATCAAATGTTACCAAACATTCATGCGTCATATGTCCTTGGCATCCACAATGATCATATATTTCATTGGATACGTAGAACTTCCTCATGAATTTAACGCCTACTTCATACCACGTATGCAAAGAATCCGGTTCTAGCCTTACAAACCATTTCATTGCTTCTTCCTTCAGCACAAAAGTGAAGAGTCGCATCTTCACTTGATCCCTCGTAAGCCCGTGAAGAGGAGAACTATCAGTGATGAACTCGTACTTTTGAATGAATTTTAGTGCATCTTCGTTCCAACGCCCATGAAAAATCGAGAGACTCAATTGGTCGTATTTGTCAGGAAAGTAATTCTTCATTGCGTCGCTCAATGGAATAGCCGGTCGAGGTGCATATGGCCAATCTAGCGGTGGATCATCGTAAGAGTAATACATTCTTTTTTAATTTTTATTTTTTTAATTTATTTCGGACGTTGAATCGAGGCTTCAAGAGATGTACCTTGCATACACAACACTCAACGCATAAGATTAAACATACCAGATAAAAATAATAAAACCAACGAAAAGAATAATTGTAATAAAATAAAGATAAATATAAATAAGGATTACGAAGGGCAAACATAAAATTCACAACCTACTTAGCTTTCCCCGGCAACGGCGCCAAAATTTTAATTCGGACTTTTGTGTACCTACTTATAAAGATTTGTCAAAAGAATAGAAAACTCGCCCGCAAGAGAATGGGATCGTGTGTAGGTTGGTAAGTTGAACCGAATCGTCTCTCAAGGAAAACTAGGCTCAAAAGTTCCTTTTGTATTTGTTATTCACGAATAAGAGAATAAAACAAAGTTCTAATCTAAACACATAAAATCAAGAATTTAGTTTAAACGAAGAATAATAAAAATCAAGGTTCTTGAAAAGTCTTATGAATTAAGGGTTCTAGAGCTTCGAATCGTTTCCACGATCTCTTGGAAAAATCCTAATTGATGGTTCACGACGATTCTAGGCTCTAGACCCATTAGATTTAGCCAACAAATCTCATCAATGAACTCAACTCAATCATCAATCCAATCAAGATCATACAATCTATCATACTTGGTGGGGTTTGTCTTGTTGTTTTGATTATTTTCAACTACCAAGCAAGAAATTAAAAGCATAATAATTAATTAAACTAAATTAAACGAAAGGAAATCGAAAACTTACTAATTAATCGAAGAAAATAGCAGCGTTCCAAGCAAAATCTTGAATCTAAATTACCTAAGAACTAATCTACTTTATCTAAAAACTAGAAATTTAAAACTAAGAAATATGGAGAAGTATCAAGAGAATTGAAGCAATCCCAGGGCTTGGAAAACCCTAGGAATCCCCTAAAAAACGTCTAGTATGGCTTGAAGAAGTATGGTAAGGTATATATAGGATTACAAAGACTTGGAGCACAAGAAACCTCCCAAAAATAGGATTCTGGGCACTTAACGGTAGCTCTAGCGGTTACGGTTACCGCTGGGTGCTATGGTTAACTTCTCTGACAGTCAGTCAATAGACAGTCAACACTGGGTAACCCAGTGTCAATCAGCATACCCAGTGTCAGCTTAAATACTTCAAATCGAGACCCGTTTTCACTGAAACTCCACTCGTAGACTCATCCTTGATTATGTCCAAACCATAAATCTTCAAAATACCTAGAATAAACATAAAATTAATTAATTATAATTAAAATATAATAAAATAAGTTGGAGATAAGAAAATACGAAAATAAGCTTATCTATCCAACTTTCACTGAAAACAATAAGAAAAACTAACTAAAATCAAGACAATTTCATGTTAATCACCTACGCACTAATCTTAACATACAATCTATGCCTGTACTTCATGGAGCACAAGATAATAGTCTTAACCAGCATCCCCTTGAGACAAGTGATGCATCGACCCAGCGTGTAGGGAAGGATGATGAAATAGAGTTGTTGAATTATGATAGTTTGACATCTTCTATAAGCCCAGAACGTCCATCAAAGTAAAATCCCTGGCTGAATTTATGGTGGAATTCACCCCCACGATCAAACTTGTACCTGGCAAAACAAAATAGTGGCATTTGTACATCGATAGATCCTCAATGACCAACCAAGTAGGGGATGTGGTAGTTATGGGAAGCCCATAAATAATACTATTTTTCTCCTCCATTCATTTAGGTTTTCCTCTAACTAACAACAAGGTCGGATACGAAGCCCTACTAGCTGATTTTGAGGTCGCTGCTTCCACGGATGTCAAAAACTTGAAAATTCATAGCGACTTCCAGTTGGTCATCAATAATGTTAATTGGGATTATAAGACAAAAGAACCACGAATGACCTCATACCTGGAGTTGACCAAGACGAGGCTAGTAGGTTACAAAATTGAAATAATTCACATACCCCAGAATGATAACGTGCCAGCCGACTCCTTTGCCAAACAAGTATCTTAGGTGTCGACGGGATGAAAAGAGTAATTGTGGCTCATCATGATAACTTGGCACTCGGTGCCACCAGTGTATACAAGTGGAACAAAGTGGAGAAAAGGGGTGGATGAAACTAATTCCACAATCTCTAGGAGGGCATGCTTCCTGAAAACTAGCTAGCTAAATATACATAGTACACCATTGTAGGAGGGGTACTTTATAAGAGAGTCTTCTAAGTACCACTGATAAGATGCCTAAATGAGAAGCACACCAACCATGTAATGATGGAAGTCCACATGGGGAGTTGCGACAACAACGTCGGAGGCCAATTAAGATAGGAGTACTATTGGTCGAACCTAAAAAAGTGATGCAATGGCTAGAAAATACCTGGGATGCCAACAGTGTGATCCACTCAAGAGAGATACAAATGAGGAACTGATGTTAATCAACGCACCCTACCTATTTCCCAACTGGGGGATCGACGTGGTTGGTCCCTACCCTGGATAAAATGTGGATTCAAACACATAGTTGTCGTAACTGACTACTTCATAAAGTTAGAGGCTAAACCCCTCACGACCACAATAGGCCAAAGAATGGTGGATTTCATTTGTAAATCTACTAAATTTCCAACTCGGCGTCCTGTTGGTGATCACCTCAAACAATGAGAAGTAGTTTGATGGTGCAAAACTCAGTGGATTTTCCAAAGATTACCACATCAAAATTTACTACTCGATGCTCTACCACCCCCAATCTAATGGGCAAGATGAGGTGGTGAACAAAATCATTAAAAACACTATAAGGAAGAGATTGGAGAAAGCAAAGGGAACTAACCTAAAGAGCTCTCAGGCATTTTGTGGTCATATAGGACCACGTAAAGATCGTCCACTGTTGAGAACCCATACGTACTAGCGTTCAGCACCAAGGTCATCATCCCAGTGGAGATCAAGGTCTCGACATACCGACTAGCCTAGTACAATGAACAAAAGAGCGGCGAGGCCAGAAGGGTCGACCTTGACCTACTAGATGAGCAAATATAGAAAGCTAAACAAAAAATGCGGTGTATAAACAAAGAGCGAACATTACTACAACAGAAAAAACAGAGAAAGAAAAGTCTAACTTGGCGATTTAGTAATGAGGACCGTGCTAGACACCGAGAAGGGGTGTTTAGACTAATATGGGATGGTCCATTCAAGATTTCAGAAATCCTGCCCCACAACACTTATAAGCTAGAAACCCTAGATGGGACATCACTCGAGTATCCTTGGAAGGTTGTGTACTTTAAGAAATACTATTAATAAAAGCCTCTGCTTTCTTTAAAAAGAGTGTGCGACCAAAGGGTTTCCCTAAAAAACACACACGGTTGGAGCCAAGAGATCCAAGAAATACCCAAAATCAAAAGGACGGGGTAAATGGGGCGGGAGCCAAGAGATCTCAGAAATACCCAAAGTCAAAAGTACAGGGTCAAATACGATGAGAGCCAAGAAATCCAAAAAATACCCAAAGTAAAAAAGATAGGGTAAAATATGGCAGAAGCCAAGAGATCTAAAAACACCCAATGTCAAAAACTCAAGGTAAAATGCAGCGAGATCCAATAGATCCAAATAGGCAAAAGCCTAAACTAGGGGCCAAAGGCTTATCGCCCAAGAGAGCTTACCCCCTGCCCTGAAAGGGGCAACTTAATTGTCTTCCTGAAAACCTTAAAATGCAGCGGGAGCCAAGATATCCAAGAAATATCCAAAGTCAAAAGGATAGGTCAAAATGCAGTAGGAGACAAGAGATCCAAACATGCGGAATCCCAAAACTAGGTGTCGAGGGCCTGTCACGCAAGCCAGGTGACCCCTTGGCCGAAAGAGAGCGACCTAAGGGTCTCCCTTAAGTTCATACCAAGGCCTTCCACCAAAAGACAAGAGAGACAAATCACAGGCGACACGCCAACCATCCCCGGAAAAGCACTCATAAAAAATGGAGCAAAAATCAACCATAGGAAAAAAAACAAGAAAAACAGCCAAAAATACATTCAACATTACAAGGGGGACCCAACCACCCCATAGAGACAAGCTAAAACAAAAAAAAGGGTAAAAAGGAAACAAATAAGAGGTTAGTCCATATCCTTGTGTTTGGGTTTAGAAGACCCGAAACCATAACCGCCGACCCTTAGTCTAGAAGGAATCTCCAAGTTTAAGACATGAGCATCATTTGGAGCAAAAATCATTTTGGTGGTCTTCTTGTGGCACATCCTCCAGTAAACTCCTTGTGAATTGTCTCGAACATAAACTCGTCATGAGGCATTTATAGGCTTTAAAGACTCTTTTTCTCGTAGGCAAGTGACATACACCTGGGCCAACACCCTCTACTCATATTCAAGATCATGGGCCTGCTTCTTCAAACATCGACCTTCCTACCAAAATGGTTGGTCCTCTCCTTAAGATCACACTTGAGAGAGACTCTCTTGGTGAAGATCCGATATGGTACATTGGAAAATATCACTCTTCCTTTGGAGGAAATGATTCTCCTCCTCTAGAGCCAGGCATTTCCCTCGATTAACTTCATCTCGGTGCTTCAAGGCTTCATGCTCCCATAGAATCTCATCATGATCTCTTTTCAGATCATGGAACAAGAAATCAACTACCCAAATTAGCCAGCTCTGACATCCTGCGATAATAACATGAACGCAAGAAAGAACGAGAAGAATTGAGACACACAAGATGCACAGGGATAGGGTAATGAGAAAACAGCCCCAACATTTTATAGGGGTCCAAACTGGTATTAGGGTACGGACCCCAATAGGAAAGAACTCCAAACAGTGCCAAAATAAATTTGAAATTCAAAAAAGAGAAAAACTTCTAATTGCCCTCGGACCTGATCAAAGCACAAATCGGTGGCCAGGAGGCATCAACGGTCAACTTGCAGATTAGTAAACTCGTAAGATGAGTGAAGTGAATTTTTTGAGTGTTGGTAGAAGAGAAGAGGTTCATGTGTCTTGGTATTATCAGAATTCAATTTATTGTACGAATCAATGAGTTTTTAGCTAAAAGAAACTAAAAGCAAACAAAAGTAAAATGAAAGTAAAGCAAGTATTTTGAATGTCTCATGCATTTGCCATATTGAAATTGCAAGCAATAATCAAAATAAGCAATAAAAAGCAAAGAAACAACTAAGTACAATCAAAGAAACCTAAAGTACAACTATGCATGCATGATCATGAAATCTAAATAATGCGAATCTACAAAGATCGAAAGCACCATTAGAAAGAGCAATGAAAGTTGACTTGAAAGTTAAAAAATCTTTATGAAAAATAACTAGAAACAAGAAGTAGATCTAAGAATCAAAATTAAACCATGCATGAAAATAAAGACCAAGATAAAGCATAAGAAGTACTTGAAATAAAAACGATCAAGGACTCGATCTACGATCAAGGTGTGTCACTCACCTAGATTCCATAAACCAAATCATAAATCTAACAACAAATCTAAGAGCTAAGACAAAATGTATAAATTGAAGAACAAGCATGAAATTGAAGAACAAGGAAGAAATTAAGAAAATCTTACTTTAATTAAGAAAAAAGAAGCACAAACTTGATGATATTACAATCCAAAATAAATCCAAGTGATGGCTTGAATTCTTCTTGAGCTAACAAACCCAAGAAAAAGCTTGAAAATAAAACCTAAAAGAAAGAGAGGACTTAGTCCCCAAATTCATGCATGAGTTGGGAGAATGAGAGGTTTTTAGAGCTATTGTGAGATACAACTATTTATACTAGGTCGAATTAGGGGTAAATTGGTCAAATTAGCCTTAAAAGCTTGGACTTCCCATGTTTGACCAAAGTTGACCCAGAATGACCTTGCTAGCCACTTGGCTTGGCCTGGCGTGCGTTCTTGGCGCGCAGGCATGAGTGGACGCAGCTTGGCGCTGGTTTTGGCTCGGCAGGTGTGCGCCAGGCTTCGGTTGGTGCTGGCAGGCGCGCGGGCGTTGGGCGCTGGCGTGCGGCAAGCTTCGGTTGGCGCTGGCAGGCGCATGGGCGCTGGCGTCGGCAGGCTTTGGTTGGCGCTGGCTGGCGTGGGCGATGGCATGCCTTGGCGCGCGGCAGCATGCGTCAGGCATCCGGGCGCATGTCTTGGCACGTCTTGACTTGAGTTGGCGACCATTCCAGAATGTTTTGGTGTTTTGGAGCTAGCTCATGGTGCGGATCTTGACGCGTCCTGGCGTGCCCAGACTCGCTTTGGCTCGAGACAAGGTTAGACCAAGGGCCAATTTCACCTTCTTTTTCGCTTTCTTGTCACTTTATTTTGCATGTAATTGTGGTGTTTCTCTTGTGTTTCTAATTAGGGATTAGTGTCGTTTATAGTGATTTTGAGTTGAGTTTCGTTAGGTTATTAGGTTGTTTTCTCATTTTGTTGTTTTTCGTGTTTCTTTTTGATTTTATACTTGATTTGGTTAAATGGGTTCAATTAATTTGTGGATGGGTATGATTGTTGCTAGATTTTAACAAGAATGCGAAAATGAAGGTGAAATTGGTTCGTGGCCTAACCTTGGCTCGAGCCAAAGCGAGACTGGGCATGCCAAGACATGTCAAGATGAGTCGAAATTCGCGCCAAAAACTAGCTCCAAAATGCCAAAACATTCTGTAACGGTCGCCAAGACGTCCCGAGCCACGCCAAGAATCTCCAACCAAACCTTGGCGTGAGCTGACGCAAGCCAAGGTAAGTCACACGCACCCGCGCGTGCACAGTACGTGCAGCGCCCGACAGCACTCGGCAGAGCCCGCGCACGCTAGCCGGCGCCAGCGCCCACCAACCCTGCAAGCCCCCGCCGACAACTACCGACACTCCGCCTGCGCCATGCGCACCAGATCCACCCACACCCGTGCATGCCTAACGAGCACCCTCGGCCAGTGCCGGCCAGGCCAAGCCAATGCGAGCCAAACTCGCCCAACACCCAAGCCACCTCGAGCCAAATCACGCCAAACATCGAGCCAAGTGCATATCAAGGCCATTTCATGTCAAACATGGGAAATCCAAGCTTTAAGGCTTATTTGACCCATTTACCCTTAATAAAACCTAGTATAAATAGATAGATCTCTCATTAGCTAGAACATCTCCCATTCTCCCAACTCTTGCATGGGTTTGAGATTTAATTTCTCTCTCCTCCCAACTCTTGCATGGGTTTGGGATTTAATTTCTCTCTCAAGTTCTTAGATTTGATTTCAAGCTTTTCCTTGGGTTTGTAAGCTCAAGAAGAATTCAAGTCATCACTTGGATTTTATTTTGGATTGTAATTTCATTCAAGTTTGTGTTTCTCTTTCTTAAATCAAGTAAGTTTTCTTTAATTTTCTTCCTTGTTCTTCAATTTATGCATTTTTCCTTAGCTCTTAGATTTATTATTAGATTTGTGATTTTGTTTATGGAATATAGGTGAGTGACACACCTTGATCATAGATCGGGTCCTTGATCATTTTTATTTCAAGTATTTCCTATGTTTTATTTTGGTTTTTATTTTCATGCATGGTTTTATGTTGAATCCTAGATTTACTCTTCGTTTCTAGTTATTTTCCAAAATCTTTTTAACTTTCACGTCAACTTTTATTGCTCTTTCCATTGGTTCTTTTGATTTTCATAGATTCTCATTATTTAAATTTCATGATCATGCATGCATAGTTGTACCATATATTTTCATGCTTGTACTTTGTTGTTTCTTTGCTTTTTATTGCTTATTTTGATTAGTGCTTGCAATTTCGATATGGCATACGCATGAGGCATCCAAAATTCTTACTTTACTTTTCATAGTTCATCATAGTTTTTCATTTATTTCCATTTATTTTAGTTTTCCCTTTAATTTCTCAAGCTAGAAATTCATTGATTCCTACAATCAATCGAATCCCGATAATACCAAGCCACATAAACCTTTATCTATACTACACCACCAAAAATCCACACTTCAAAATGGCGCTGTTGTGACTCGGCTTAAGGTTTTCGATTTGCTTGTATTTTCTTTGAGTTTTTAGTTTTCTTTTGTATTTGACGTTTTTCTTGAGTTTATGCACGAACGTAGAACTCTTGGGAATGATTTGGCCCCTTTCATTTCGAATCCCGAGCGATTAAGGCATTTAAGACGTCCCCTTGCTACTAATCAAGACATGGCGAATAATCTTCCAAACACCGACCCGTTTATCAACCCCAATGGGCAATCCCCAAAGGTCCATGATCTTCAAAGCCCTATTAATTCCGAGCCCATTGTTCTTATCGAGCCATCCACACCTAATGACACGCCCGGGCCCTCAAGTTCCAATCCAATGGGCCCGCACAACCATGCTTTAGGAAATAAGGGAGTGGTATCACCACTCATGGACACGCCATGGGCCTACACCAAGGTACCGCACCCCTTCCTAACCCTTCTAATGCTTTCATTTCTAATACTTATGGGAATGGGGGTTACATCCTAACATGGGAGGGCTTGGTGCAAACCATGTTGGGAATGGGATGAATAGTAACGATTTTGGCAACGTGGGAGGGCATGGTGCAAACCATGTTGCCAATGGTGTTAACGACAATGGTCAACCCAACATGGGAGGGCATGGTACAAACCATGTTGGGTATAGAGGCTTCATGGGTATGAATGGTCCATATGGAGGTTATGGTGCTCCCAATCAATTCCTGAATATGTATAATGGAGGCTTTGTTAGTCCGAATGGGAATGTTAGTAGCCAAAATCCGAATCCCAGCCCGTATGGAGGTCCCATGCTTATAATCTTAATCATGCTCCGAATGTGAATCTCAATGGTAATGGTGGAGGTCCGTGTTATGGAGGTGTAGACAATAATATTCACGAGGGCACTCCTGATCCGTTTGCTTTGTTTGGAGTTATGAGCCCCAATGCCTAAAATGCCCCTCACGTCTTTGCTATGAGAGAAGTTAGCAAAGCCTTTGTGGGGGCGACTATTTCGTCTTGTGTATCCCTTCCTCCCGAGGTTATGGCTATTGATAAAAAAAAAAAAGAATCTGAAACACGAAAGGAAAGAGTAAATATCCATTACGAAGCACCCCGAATACTCAATAGGCAAGACATGAAAATAAAAATGCATGTGTTAAAAAAAAGACACAACAGTAAAATAATCAAAGGACAGGGCAACAAGTCATCAGGATAATCGGCAGGTGGGTCAACCACCACGGGGGCCAATGAGGGACATATAAAAGGCTCAACCAAAAGGCTATTCACCCTGGTAAAATAGATAGGAGAGTTGACTTACATCGCCTGGTCATCTAAAACCATGTAGACCACATTATTCGTGCCCACGACTTTCTCCCCAAAAGAGAGATCCTTAAGCACATTGCCCTCATATTTATCCTTCTTCTTGTCCCCATCATCATTGAACTCCTCATTGTAATACATCATGTGAACCACAGCCGGGGTAGGGGCCCTCTCTTCCTGGTTTTGTCTGAGCACCTCATGCCGCTCCTTCCTCTCGACAATGAGTGTGCTAAGTTCGTCTAACATGCCCTCTATGAGAGTATTATGATGGTCCTTTCCAGGACAAGGACGATGTTAACACAACTTACCGTGGGCATCTGGTCCCTCTTGTACTTAATAGCTCAGAGCTTCTTGCCTTTAAGTATCCATTCATCCTACCACCGTCAAAATATATGTCATGGGCAGCCTCGATTCCCTTTTGAGCTGCCTCCAACTTAGCACGAAGAGCTTCAATCTTATCTTAGGCTAAGCATCGGTCCTCCGCCACCCAATGTCACTTCACCTGCATTCTACTATGAACCTTTTTCAAGCTCCGCATGGTAAGAAGTGATGATTCTCTCACATATCTCATGGGCCTCCATAAGCTCAGTGAGTTTCCTCTAGGTCACATCAAGCTCTTCCCCGAACTAGAACCCCTGAGCTATCTGACGGAGGAATACATTAAACATCCAATAAGCATTGGCCACGATAAATCGGATGGGATTGAATAATCTAGCCAATTTGCCTAGTCTTCAAATGTTGGAGGGAGTCACCTGAAGGGATCCAGCCAAGTTGGCTCAACTTTGAAACTAGGATCTCCCCTGGGGCTGCCTCGCTGGTTATTGGAACTATCTTCACCTTGACCGATGAGGAAACCATAAGGGAGAAGGGATCGAAAATGGTCTCCCAAAGCATCATCACCACCGGCTTGAGGGTCTGAAGGGAGATGGCTGGTCGTTAATAGATACGAAGATGCCTCAGGTGCCAAGGCGGAGGGAAAACTCAGAGACCACTTTCGTGCCAACATAGTTGAGGGATGACACCAATGCTTCATCCATCGCCCTTCATTGTGGAGGGGGGTGAGGGACCAATAAAGATATAAAGCGAATAAGGGTTTAGAAAAGACAAACTAAGGTGAAATAACCTAACGCACGATATAAGAAAAGACAAAAATGTTATAACCAAAAAAATAAAGTACTTAGAAGGACGTCCCCAAGGGCGGTTTGGGGGAATTCCTCGTAAATACATGCTGCGACCCTCTTCCGTGAGAGAACAAGTATTAGGATGACAACAATTAGCGACGCGAGACTTGAAAACAATCTATAGATGTTTGATAAACTCCTTGCTCGGATCGATGATCGTAAATATGTCTATAGTCGAATAAAAAATGATCGTAAGGCAAAATGAGGAGGAGAAATACCCAACAATACAAGGAGAAAAATACTTACTTATTAACTTAAAAAAGCTGGTCAGAGGAATGGGCCACGGTAATCTGTTTGGGCGTGGCAACTGCCATTCCCTGCCGGTGAGAAACTTGTAAGGTTTCCAAAAATGGGCAGACTAAAGAACACCACTTACCAGGTCCTTGAACTAACCATGATGAGAATGAGCATAAAACCATCCTGACCTCATATGGGAAGAATGTGTCCACTAATAAAGTCAGTCTATTTGCTCAAATGTGGGAGCTGACTACCCTTCCTCATGGAAGATTATGTTGGTGCCCAACACATGGGCGTAGAAAAGGTGGTGTATCTTCCCAAGCACCAAGCCTCACCTCTCTAGCCACTCCGACTGGAACCCCGACAAGGGTAAACCTACTCGAACTTGAGAGAAATTCCTCATAGATTATTGCACAACCCCTCAGATCATGATGAGCATGCTCATTCCTATGAGGAAGGATGAAGTGAATGGAATTGGGAATCTGATGAAACAGCCGTATCACTGAAAACCATCCCTTTGTAATGGCACTAGGAAAACCCAGTGATTCAAAATTTGAATTCCATCCGTCTCGTAGAGGAGGCCGCTCCCATTGATCGGCTTAAACTAATGGCACCAAAGACGTCACCGGCTAGTGGAAAGCACCCACCATTAGACCTTTGGTTCGGCTAGCGCTCCCCGACAGCTCATAACAGGCACCCGCCATTAACCCTCCAATCTAGTCCTGTGTGCTCCTCGTTGATCCAGGCAAGTGGTGAGATGATTCCCCTAAAAATATTTTCTCTTTCCCCTTCCATCTATAAGGAGGGAGAGGCTCATCGGATGGTGGCAGCTTTCCCTCCATCTCCATGTCTAGATAAAACCACATGTCTTGACTAATACTCAAAAAGCTATGACCTATGATTGTTAGATCCTGACTCTCGGGGTTGTCAACTTTATCCACTGTACAATTGGAAATATCCTAGGATATTGACATATGTTGTCAGGAAATTAAAAACTTTTTAATGAAGAACGAAAAGGGTGTCGTATGAGAATACCCTAAAATTTGTTATTAAAATAAAAGGCAAAAAGAGATATTATGGAAAAAGGGATGGACATATATCAATATGGAGTCAAATATAAAGGAGTCGATGTGGACTGACACAATCTTTTGGAAAAGACGTGAGGGTTCCGAACAACCACCACTCTCAAGTTCCCGCCTATGAATATCGACACAACCTCTATAGTGTTTCAGGTTCCAAGGAAATGTGTGGAAGCTCATCCTAGGGGTGAGTCCAGCTCGTCATTTATCAAAAATGAGTCGCCCTCAGGGGCTTTACTTGTGGTTGTCCAATTTGGACTGCCTAGTAAGATCGACCTCACCGACATGGCATGACGCGCACATCCCCCATTCCTCTTGAGAGATTAGGTAAAAAATAATTTATTATTAAGCGGACAACACGCCCCATAGAGACTTGCCCGCGATACGCCCTGACTAGGAAGGCCAAGCCTTTTGATAAACATAGACCTATGAGGCGACATCCCTAACTACCTAAACAAGAAGAAGCCCCAGGGATAAGTCAGGATTTACAATCATGATTACGAATGAGAAATTATGAATAAGTTAGCCATGGGTCGGAGGTAGAGAAACAAAACTCTGTTATTAGGAATAAGGGATGTCAGGGAAAACGATTTGACACCCAAGGTAAGGTTATCATGAATCAAAGGATAACATGTGGTGAGGTGTCGCCCTAGACTATGCCCTCCATAAACAGTAGAAATAAGACCTCTAAAGGCAAATGAAATGACCAATTTTCTTCAGTATAAACCCCAATACAAGGCTTGTACACATACCAAGCGCATTTACTGCAAATATCTGAAAATACCAATATCGATACTGGGATAAGGCATTTAACTAGGCACTTACGAGGGGATCCTACTGACTTAGAAAGAGTGAATTAAAGAGAGACGAACGTATCTATAAAGAGAGATGAGCTCTTCAAAAAAGAGCAACTCAAACCTCAAATATTTAATGCAAACTTCTCTCATTCTCTCCATGTGGCTTTTTTAAGTATATTGTCCCTAGTTTTTCTTACGTGTGTGTTGTTTATTAACTTTGGATGATGTCCCACTTTTTTCATCAACACTACGCATTCTCGATTAGATAACTTTGACTATAATCGAAGATTTTATGTGTATAATAATATTTTGAATGGAATCAACTACTCTTTTAGATCAGACAAATCTAATCATTTGGGATGAAACACCAATAATGAGTAGATTCTATTTTGAAACTTTGCATAAAAGTTTAAAATTTATTGTACATAGAAGAAACAACTTACCATTTGTCAGCAAGGTTATAGTTCATTGCGAAGACTTTCAGTAGATTCTACATGTTGTACCAAAAGGCAATTGGGAAGATATTGTCTATGCGAGTATATGCTCATCCAAATTATGAGAACATTGTAAGATTCTCCGATTGACAAAAAATATATGATTAGTTATTGAACAGTCAATGTCAACCTCTGTTGCACATGACATTAAGAAATTCTTAGAGTGGATATTGGAAATTGGTGATGGTGCTATTTGTACCAAAGTTGATGGTCAAACTTTAATTGATATACCTGATGACATACATCTTCAAACTCAAGTGATCATGTTGATGCTATTATGGAGAGCACTTATCTTTCTATTTTAGAGAACTTTAGCAATCACGCATTCTTTGAATAAAGTGTTATTATTGCATTAACAAATATTATTGTTGAAACAGTGAATGAATACGTGGTATCCATACTTCCAAAGGATGAAAGAGCATATCTTAATTATGATACCATTTGCATAACACATGCAAAAGGAGAAGCTCAGAATCAAGTGTACTCAGTTGATTTTATTAATACGATAAAGTGTTAAGTAACCATTGTGTGACCGGTTATGTTAATACGAAACATGGGTCAAGTTGCAAGATTATGCAATAGTACGAGGTTCGTTGTTACCCAACTTGGAGGTCGCATTATTGAATCGAAGATTTGTCAGAAACTAGTATTGAAAGGCTTATATTTCACATATGACATTGAGTTCTTCGAATAGCAAGGTGTCGTTCAAATTTAAGAGGAGACAATTTTCACTTATTATTTATTTCGCAATGACATAAATAAGAGTAACTGTCAAACTATCTCCAATGTTGGTTCATATTTGTCAAAACTAGTGCTCATCCATGTCCAACTTTATGTCGCGATTTCTCGAAGTAAGAATCGTAAAGAGTTAAAAACTTTATGTTACGACGACGATTATATCATTGTAATAAAACAACTAATGTAATTTGCAATAAAAACTCAAAATTTAAATTAAAAAATACATATTTTTTTCATTTTGTTAATTATTTAGTTTCTAAGATTAATATATATATATATATATATATATATATATATATATTTGTAAATTTTATACCTTTATTTGGATATATTATGCAAACTAAGTTTCATTAAAAATCTTATCCATCCAATTGACACCTCAAGTGGGGATAAGCGGACCCCACTCACCACAACAGTAACATGTCCTCTTCACATTGCGCCACGTTTTGTCTGAGCCTGAGAAGAAAACAACGGCCAAGATTCACTCGGACCCATAAAAGATTGTTTACCCCACGTGTCCATGTTCCATCAAAAAGCAATAACGCGCCAACCGAAGAAAAGTTAGTATCTACTATCCACGTGTCGATCCCTTATGGCACCACTCTTAGCTGGAAAATTAAACACACATTTAATTCTCCCCGTTGAGATGATCGTAGCCGTTAATTTCGGATTAGGAGCTAATAAATTCCGTATGAAGCTCTTTAACCCGCGATTACTTTTCTGTCCGACGTGTTAATTAAAACCTCCTCTATTATCCCTCCACGTGTCGCAAGCCCACTCTCTCTCTCTCTCCTCGTTTGTGTGTGTAATTTTTCGTGGGGAGTCTTTCTCTACAGCCATTCAACCTAGTCCAACACAGGGAATCTTTTTTTTTTTTCCTTTTTTAAATTCAAGGGTTTCACGATTTACGAAAAGTTTTGAGGGATTAAAATAATATCGGAAAGAGAGGAAAAAAAAAGAAGCTGTTTAAAAGATGGAGGTTCTGAAGGTAGCTCTAGAGAGAGAAAGCGAGGGGGATGAATTTGAGCTGAGTTTGGAGCTATCCATAGGTGGGCGTTATGGGAAATCTATAAAGATGGAGGGGAAAAAAGGCTACCCTTTTGAGGAAAATGTTTCAAGATCTGATTTTTCTTGTAATAATAACAAGAGAGATCTGGAGAAGAACATAAATATAATTACTGATTCTGGAGAATATATATTGGAGGGAGAAGATAAACTGGTTCTGGAGGCTCAGCAATTTCAAACCAGGGCTAAAGATAGAGAAAATAGAGAAAAAGATGAAATTTTAGAAAACCCATTTCGAAAATGGGAGAAAAATGGTAAAAGGGAAATTGAACTAGACTTGAACGGTGAATTTGAGGGCCAGCAAATGAAAAAAGGTAATTATCTGTTTTCTTGTCATTTTATTTGTGTGTGTGTTCCCCCTTTTTTTTTGTTTTGGGTTCATGTATTCTTTGATAATTTCTTGCAGTATTGAGAATGTGATGGTGTTTAGGAACGGGCATGGTTGTAATAAAAACATTTGGTTTGATTGACTACAAATTGGGGCCTAGCTGTTAGTTGAAATGAAAATAGTAACAACATATTCATTCTTCTCGTCTCTGATGTATGCTAAATTCCTGGAATTTTGTATTCTGTTATGTTAATTTAAAGATTTTTTCTTTTTTTTTTTTGAAAAAAAAATAGAAGAAATGAAAAAGATAAATGTTGCAAAATATATAAGAAGCGGATTCAACTTAAAGTTGTTGTCGAGACCCCAAAAGCTTTTATCTTCTTCTTCTTCTTGTGCCGTAGCCTCTATCTAAGCTTCCATTTCCCGCTGCCTGCACTTGAGGTCAAGTAGGGTTATCTCCCCAGGATCTTTTGAAGCAATATACCTTTGGATTACCACACAAATCCCTTAATCTATGAACTTATTAGTTCTCTAGGAGATCGCCCTCCAAACCTCACGTTTATGTCAATTGTACCAACAAATCTTTTCTAGTTCATTTTGTTCTCACTCACACCTTGAGAAACTTCCTAGGCTCATCCATCCCCACCTCTACTCCAGGCCAAGTACGATTAACTTTGAAGTGTTGATGAGAGGGCATTAAAAAAAAAAGATGCACCTAGATGGTATGAGTTTACTATCAAATATATTGAGTTTTACTAGTTAGTATAATAACCTGAGGTGTTACAATCTACCCCTTAAACTCGCGACATCCTTGTCATGTTTAAGCCATCTTAGGATCCGTTGCCACTATCTCAGGATCCGTTGTCATGCGGTGACATTATAGAGGTGGCTCCTACGGGTTACAACTATTGAACCCGTATTAGTCACCTCTAAATCTCAACGCCTGACAACGGATTTTGAGATGGCTTAAGTTAAGAGGGTAGATTATAACACCTCAAAGTATTAAACTAACTACGAAAGCTCAATATATTAGTTGGTAAACTCATACCAACAAGGTGTGTCTTCTTTTTTGGAAACTCTCTCATCGAAACTACAAATTTAAGTATATTTGGTTTGGAGTAGAGGTGGGATGAGTTACCCATGTGAAATCTTTCAGAGTGCGCGGGAGTGAGGACAAAGCGAGTTAGAAAAGACTCGTGTTGGTACAATGGGGCTGAGAGGGCATTATAACTCTCCCATCCAATCTCGTCCTCGTGTGTCGTCCGCTTGTTTAATTCCTTGCTCCCTTTCTTTATTATTCGCTTTTGCCTCTGAAGTAAAGCGTGTATACATATATGTGTGTGTGAGAGAGAGAGAGAGAAATATTTGTGGTAGTTTCATAATTTTAAATTTATAAACAAAACAAAGATGCTCGTTTCTAATGTCTAATCAATATTTTTTAAGCATTTTTATTTTTAAATAATTTTATAATTTAATGTTTAGATTAGATTTGTTAATAATGTTATTTACATACTTAGAAAAATTCAAAAATTATCATATTATCAACCTGTGTCTAATATCTAATTATTCATTATTATTATTAAATAATTTATATCTTAATGTTTAGATTAAATTTATAATAATTTTTGGTTACGTACTTAAAAAAATATCACATTCTCAACCCGTGTCGCATTGTACCAAAGTCTAGTCTATATATATTAATTATTATTATAAAATATATTTCAATATTAAATTGGATTCATTAATAATATTTTGGTACATATTTAGATTGTTGTAAATAATTCTTAATTTACTTATATAAATTATTTAGAAAAATTCAAAAAAAAATTATTTTATTTTTTGTTACAAATACACTTATTTCAATTATTTTCATAATTAAGTTTTTTAATCAATAATATTTTTTTAATTAAGATAACTAATCTATATGTTTTTGTTTTTTTTCTAATTATATAAGACTTCTCATACCAGGAATTAGGTAAAATATAATTAAAAAATATTAAATTATGCAAAATATAATAAAAGTAAGTTATTAAATTATGTAGATATGAGACTCGTATAATTAGAATTCGTATCCAAACCTCATTACTCACCAAGTAAGTCTACGAATCACCAGAAAATCACACGTCATACAAAAGCTTTCTAAGTAAACATGTAGGATAGAGAACTTTTTTTAGTATATAGGTGGAATGCACACACACGTGTTCTAATTCATGAGATTATAAGTTGCTTCATTAATTATCGTTTTCATGGCCTAATCAAATAAATACAAATCTCAAAATCAAGATTGTTGAAGTGCTTTAGTTAGTGGTGTGTAAAAGTCCAATCAGAAGCAAAATTTGAAATCTAAAGCACATCTCCCCTGCTTCTAAATTAAACGAAGATGAACCAGAAACTGATGCAAACACTATGATGTGATTTATTTTATATTATTTTATTTTGATTTTCCAGCTAAAAGTGACGCACGACGAAGTCAATGTGTGTCGAGAAGCAATTATATGGTTAAACGTCTCAAAGTCGATAATTCCTATACAACGAACAATGCTCATTCAATGGACAAGGATCAACCCTTGCCTCCTCCAACGCAAACGAGTTGTCTCGTAAAAAAACCTCCGAAACCACCGACCCACAAAAAGGATGGTGTTTCGGTTCGGCATATGCCGTGTGTCTCAACGACAGGGAATGGGCCGAACGGGAAGACGGTAACCGGATTCTTGTGCAAGTACACGAAAAATGAGGTTAGCATCATGTGTGTTTGCCATCGGAGTGTTTTTTCGCCTGCGGAGTTTGTGGAGCATGCTGGGGGTGTAGATATAATGAACCCTCTCAGACACATAACCATTGTTAATGCAGCTCAAAGATGATATTTATTTTTATTTTTTCCAATGTCAAAATGATTTTGTTTCTTGTTCTTAGTTAAGTATTTTAGGAGCATTGGCTATTGATTGATAAAGAGTGTAAATCTGATTGTTTTGGACAGGAAACAGATTCAAGCTGTTTGGTTCTTGGGTTTTTCTTCTTTGATGCCAGTAATTCAGTTGTTACTTAATTTTATGTACACTAATTCTTTGTTGTAAAAGCCAGTTTAGGCGGTGCTTAAGCTTTAGGCCGTGTCAATTTTTCCTAAATCGACGGGAAAAATAGTCTCATCTAAAAAATCGGGCTATGCGGCAAAAAATCGTGTCTAGGCGGGCAAATCAACAAGCAGGAAATCAGATCTAGGTAGTGTAGGCGCCCTAGGCGGCAAAAAATCGGTCATAAGTGAAAAAAGTGATTTTTTTTTTAAGGGGAAATGATTTGTTAAAGATTACCTTGTAAATTAGGGGGAAATAATTATAAACATCTCGTATTATACGCGATTTTTTAGTTTGCATCCTAATGTTTTATTTTTTATTTTTTGTTATTTGTAATTAATGCATCCACTGTACGATATTTTGAAAGTGAATCATCCGTTCAACAAACTCACCCCGACTCTGGAACTTATCTGAACTCGTTAGTGAGACTGAATTTTATCAAACTCGTATACATGAGGATGTATTTTTTCAAAACTTGCTTGAACTGTCTTATTTTCCAAATTTATAAATTTTTGATTTTGAGACTTTTTTTTTAAAAAGTATAATATATCAAATTAATAGTTATTTGACAAATAAAAAGCACCTTAGGCAAATACAAGACAATATAAATACAAGACAATATATAATATATATATATATATATATATATATATATATATATATATATAGGAAATGGATCCAATGGGCCTAATTATTAAAATGGGTGCGTAGGGCCAAATCTCAGTCACTCATTAGATTTAGATCTGATGGATGTAAATTAAATGGGGTATGGTTGACTAATAAATATATAGCATGTATTATTGCATACTTGTACTAATAACTGTTCATCATCGGACTTGTAAATCTGCATTAACAAATTATTAAATGTGCAGTAAAACTGTTGGAAATTGACTTAGAAAAACATGACATATAATGCACACATCGTTGTTATTCTAATAATGCATCAATGTACTTCTAAATGTGCAATAACATGCATCTAAATGTGCATTGAATTTCTATTTTTTATTATTTGGTTTTTAGAAATAATTTCAATTAGAATTTTTAAAAATACAAATTCATTGGGAAAAATGATGGATATTGTTCCTTAGATCGTAAGGAATAATATGTTGTAATTTATTTTGGTAATATTTATATTTTTTGAGACTTATAGAGAGATTTCAATAGAGGATAATTATTAATTGAGGAGAGAGAGAAATATAAATGACTTAATTTATATTAGTCATTAATATTAATGTCCATTTAAATGTTAATTGATGCATATTTAAAATTGCACCATTTAGAAAGACATAGATTTATTTGTCACCCTAACTAATTTATATCCATTGGATCTAATATATTGGATGTCTGTGATTTGGCCCTACGGACTCATTATAAGAAATGGACCCATTGAATATATATATATATATATATATATATATATATATATATATATATATATATATATATATATATATATATATAGGTTCAAATGAGAACCATGTCCCTATATGTGAACTTATGGTCAATTATGGACCTTAGATCTAATTAAATGGATGAATCGAATTTTTTGTGTAATTCCTTATTTAATTAAAAATACTAATATTGTACCCGTGGCGTTGCACGATAATTTTTTATTTTATTTTATTTAAAATAAAAGAATTATTTAAAATGTATTAAAATATTTAAATAAGTAATTGTATATATGTATACTTAAATTATATATATATCTCTGTGTGTATGTATATTTAGGTAAGAACCATCACTGGTTCTCACACCAGAGATGGTTTTACCATAATTGCTCCCTATATATAAATCATCTAAATATTATTTAAAGATCGAATAGTATTCAAAATGATATAACCTAATTCATAAAAGGATTGTTATTAGACGAAATATACTTTACAAATTATGATAAATTTCCTTATACACAACATTTGTAGTTTTGTTAACATGTTTATTCTCATCATCGTCGATCAATATTTGTAAACCTATACGATTGGTCACCCTTGATATAGCAACGTATAACTGACCATGGCTGAAAACAGGCTTCTTCAGGAAAATTCCAACGTGAGAGAGATATTGTCCTTGAATTTTGTTGATCATCATAGCATATGACACGATCAGAGGAAATTGTCATCGTTGGAACTTGAAAGGGAACCTCGAATTGGATGGTGTGACAGTCATTCTAAGGATTAAAAACAATTCACTTGCATTGCTTCCTTGAGAAATATTAGCCTATACAATATGACCGTCAAGTAAACAACTAACATTACACAACACAAGGGAATGATCGATATTTCTCAACAACATGAGTGGAATTCTAATTTTTAGTTTTAGCTCATAGAGGCAATCCATAACATTTAATGGTATTTAGAAACTCTAGTGAGTAAACGTCTTACAATATGTCAATGTTTGAGTCAGATTTGCATGCATTATCAGAGCTAAGATATCACATTCCCCCTTTAATCTTATGACATCATATATTTATTAATCAAATCGACGACATCAAGTGTTGGGGAAAGAATAGCCCGACCCTCCAAATAAGCGAAACATTCAGCAGTTTTTTCAAATTGTGGATATGTGCTCGCAACAATTGACATAACATGGTCTCCATCATCTTTCAATAATAGATAACTTAGATTTCAATTTAAACGATACCATCATTTAGTCCTCCAATTATTACATATCCTATACTATTTATCAAGTTGAAGACATTTTTTAACTTGATACAATTGGGATCTGCATTGTGATTTTGCAACACCACATTCTTGGTCTACTTCAAAACTATGTAATGAGTCCATAAATACGAATATTTGATCACTGTGTGAACTATGTCTGGTCTAGTACTTTTTGGAATAACCGACAAAATTTGATGAAAATATCTACCAAAAATTATTATTTTGTTACCGAATGGAAGTTGGGTATTAGAATTATTTTGCAATGTCATCACGTTTTTCAATATTTTGTCCAGAGTTTCAAAATAATGGTTATGCATCATTGGAGTTTCGTCCCAAATAATGAGATGCGCATCCAACATTAATTTTGCAAGTGGAGTACCAGTAATGATCGAAATCTTAGTGGATATTAAAAGTAAACCTAAATCTAGAATGTCCATTTCTTCCTTTCGAAGAAGAAGAAAAGTTATGTCATTAGATATTACATTAAGAAAACTCCCACTATTAGATTTAACAGTTGTAAAAAGCATCCTCTGTATCTATAGATGAGAAATACACCACTCTTGGTTAAATATATTGCATRRATTACTTTATCAATTTTGACGGAATATAGTAAATTCGTACTAATGAAAACAAATCTACTTTTCTAGGTGTCCATTCTTTTGTTTTTGAGTACTAATTTTTTTTTAGGAAACTAAATATAAGCCAAACTCATTATCATTATCATTATACAATACATTATACTCTTCTGGAAGATAAAAACTCAAACACATGATAGGTGGAGTTTTATACTGAATTTCATAAACTAATATTCACCACGCCGCTTCGCGTGGAAAAATGTAATGAAAATCATAATACATGTTGATCTCATCAATATTTTTATCCTCTACATCCTCACATTTGTTCTGATAGGGAACCTATAGTTATATTTATTACCCTATTTAAACAAATACTTTATAGATCTAAATTGGTTACACTATTTAGCATATAAATAAGCTACACAATTCAGTATAGAAAAAAATTATGTGAAACGACCTCTAGTGAACGCAGTAAATGTCGTGGGCAAGACAACATGAGTACCAGCCATTTACCTTACCTCATAACACTACATCAACAATCCTACTGTAAATCTCACTTCATGATTTTTTTGATGAGTTCTAATGTACCACAATTTTGAATATTCAATAATTGTATATGCATCAATTATGAATTTTTGTATGAGTCGCCGACTATATAGAATAGTGAGTACCTCCGTGCCTTTTTCATGCAATCGTGAGAAAAGAACTCCATCTGGCTCACATATTGTTTACCCTTACCTTTAAGTTTTCTAGGTTTAGAAAAAGATATGTCTTCCCTGTGGTTGTCTTCGCCACATGGAAATAGTAATGGATAGTGTAGAGCAACATACAAAYGATGCAACTCGTTGATACGTTTCAAGTTACCAGATCTCTTTTCTACTGCAATTCTCTTGCTATCACTTTGTGGATCAATATCACCAACAACTAATAGACAATTAGTTGATATTTTTACGAATCAATTATAGTTGATGCCACAATGTTCATTCCACTCGATACTGGTTTCGCACTTGTATTATTTTGCATGATTACTGAGATAGTAACGAATACATTATTTTAAGAAATCAATTCAAATCAAAAATATTGAATCGTAATAATATTTGATAAATAACATGTTTCTAACCAATTAAACAAATACTACATTGTATTGTATTGTGCAATCTTGCATATTTTAATTAAAAAAGTGGTAAATTTATTTTTGAGAAAAAGTGACGAATTGGTATTGTTGGACTCATAATAAAAATAAAATAACATACACACACACAGAGACATATATATATATATATATATATATATTCAAATGATCTTGTTAATTTTTTTAATATTAATTAGGGTATCCATCCTATTTATGTTTAGAAAACTCTTACATAATTAAAAAAACCTAAATCATCATTAATATTAAAAATTATTTATGAGATCAATTCAAATAAAAAAGTATTGAATCGTAATAATATTTGATAGTAACATGTTGATAGCCAATAAAATAAATAATGAATTTGTGTGTGTGTGTGTGTGTGTGTGTGTGTGTGTGTGTGGTGTGGTGTGTGTGTGCTGTGTGTTGTGTGTGT
>BMAC01000317.1:670683-686849 GCA_014905375.1 Phtheirospermum japonicum | reverse complement strand
ATGTTGTCATTTTAATATAATTTAACTTAAAAATATGGTCAAATTACTTTTGAGAAAAAGTGACAAATTTGATATTATTGGACTCACAATAAAAATAATAATAACAAAAAAATATAAAAACCTCACAATAAAAATCAAAATAACATAAAAGTGATTATATATATATATATATATATATATATGATCTTGTTATTTTTAATATTAATTAGGGTATCTATCCTAATTATATTAAGTAAATTCCTATATAATTTAAAAAAAGAAAAATAATCCTATGTGACTTTTTTTCTCTCTTACATGGTTTTTTTTTATTGATCTTGATATTTTTAATATTAATTAGGGTATCTATCCTAATTATATTAAGTAAATTCCTATATAATTTAAAAAAAGAAAAATAATCCTATGTGACTTTTTTTCTCTCTTACATGGTTTTTTTGTTTTTTATTGTTTTCACTGTCTAGAATGGATTGTAGGTCTACAATTTCATGTGAAGATAATTTTTTTCTCCGCACAATGAGGAAATGATAGTGTAAGTATTAATAAAATATAAATATTAAAATGATGTTGAAGGGGTTAGTATGTAAAATATAAATGCATACCTAACAGAATAAATTTAATTTTGAATTTCAATTGAAATTAAGTATGACATTAATGCTTTCAATATTAATGTGTTTAACAAAATTTGCTTTCAGAGGCGGTCTTCTCCTTTTTTTATTTTCGAATTAGTTGATCTTTTTTCCAAATCTATTGTTGTTGATGTCATAGTGTTTATTCTACTTAGTGTTGGGTTTGCACTTGTATTTTTTTACGCGATTTCTGAGATATTAACAAAATACATTATTTTATGAGATCAACTCAAATAAAAAAGTGTTGAATCGTAACAATATTTTATAAACAACACGTTGATAGACAATAAAAGTAATATCAAATTATATTGTATTTTGAATTTTTGTATAATTTAATTAAATAAAGTGATCAATTTATTTTTGAGAAAAWGTGACGAATTTGATATGTTGGATTCGAAATGAAAAAAAAAATAACAAAAAAAAAATTAAAAAATAACTCAAAATGAAAATCAAAATAACATATAAGTGATTATATATATATATATATATATATATATATTATATATGTATATAAGTATATATATATATAAAATATTAATTCTTATTATTTTAATATTAATTAGAGTATCTATTCTAATTATGTTAAAAAGATTCCTAAATAATTAAAAGAGGAAACTAATCCAAGGTGTCTTTTTAATTAAAAAAAGAAACTAAATCATAATAATATTAAATAAGGTATCTATCATAATTATGTTAATAAAATTCCTACATAACTAAAAAAATAAAATAATCCTACGTGGAAAGAAACCAAATCATAATAATATTAAATAAGGTATCTATCATAATTATGTTAATAAAATTCCTACATAACTAAAAAAAGAGAATATTTCAACATGGCATTTACGTGACATTCCATGTATATAAGTATATATATAATATTAATTCTTATTATTTTAATATTAATTAGAGTATCTATTCTAATTATGTTAAGAAGATTCCTACATAATTAAAATAGGAAACTAATCCAAGATGGCTTTTTAATTAAAAAAAGAAACCAAATCATAATAATATTAAATAATGTATCTATCATAATTATGTTAATAAAATTCCTACATAACTAAAAAAAGAAAATAATCCTACGTGGCATTCCACTCATATTTTTTTTTCTCTCCAAACCTCTGCTTTAATATATATATAAATTAGGATTTTATAATAAAAGCACTAAGTGTATATAACTGAAATATAATAAAGTACTGTGATTGTATAATAAAAACACTGCTGGTATATAATAAAAGTACCAGTTCGCAGGTTCGCATATAAGGACATGATTTTCATTTAAACCCACCCGTGTATATATATATATATAGGATTAGGTTCAAATGAGAACCATTTCCGTATATGTGAACCTAGGGCCAATTATGAACCTTAGATCTAATTAAATGGATGGATCAGGTTTTTTTGTATATTTTCTTATTTAATTAAAAGTATTAGGATTGTATAATAAAAGCACTATTGGTATATATAGTTGAAATATTTAATAAAGCACTGTGATGGTACAATAAAAGCAATGCTGGTATATAATAAAAGCACTAGTTCGCAGATTCGCATATAAGGACATGGTTTTCATTTGAAACCACCCATATATATATATATATATATATATATATATATATATGTGTGTGTGTGTGTGTGTGTGTGTGTGTGTGTGTGTGTGTGTGTGTGAGAATTCATTATTAGAAAGCCTAATGATTTAGCAATGCAAGAGACAAAGAAAGTTAAACAATACAAAATTATATTATTTATTTTTAATAAAAAATACATAAATTGACAAGCAAATAAAATAATATCATTATAGACAAAAAAAATTAGCGTTATCTATTAAATTAAGAAATTACTTATATGACAAAATTTTCAATTTATGTAAGTTTTAACATATAAGGTTGTAAAAATCGCTAGGCGTAAGTTGGACGTCGGACTAACGCCTAGGCGCCGCCTAAAATCTCCTTTAAAAATATTATTTTTTAATTTTTTTACTTATGTCTGATTTCTACTTGTATAACACTAGGCGGTCTAAAGGTGAACTTTTTCCTCTTCTTTTTCTTTTTCTAGGCTCATAAATAAATTTTCTTGTTTAATTATATGGACCTAGTCGTAGGTACCCTAAAATTGTGTCAAGTGTTCCTTTCTAATTAATCATAATTATTATTAATTGATTAAAAGAATCTAAGAACGTCTATTATACCCTACTCTTACAATTCTTAATTATAATTTTTATTAATATTTAAATTAAAAAAAATTAAAATATAAATTAAGTAATTGAGTTTGATCCCACTTGTTTTTGTAACTCCACTGCTACCAAATAAATAAAATATTTATGCAAACCCCCAATAACTAACCCAAATAACTTATTAACCCAAACACAAATTATTTTACATTTTCAACCCACTTGAATTCACACAACCAAGTTCTAGATGAAATAAGAATTTGTTATTTATTCCGAGCCTTAAAATTCGACTTAATACCCAAACTCCGTTCATTGCCTAAGAAATTCATCTCCATTCGAAACCGAATTGCGAAAGTTGTCAAAAACCCATTGAATGATATCGTAGGTGGTTCGAATCATTATTTTAGGTCAGGCAGCTTTACACATGAGTTTTTTTCTTCATATTGTTTGTGGAATGTATGTCTATGATTATGGTTTGAAGTTGTTTTAGTGTGGAGAAATTGATGTTCTGACGAATGTTGTGTAACTATTTTTTACATGTCCATTGCAATTCATTATCACGTCGTGTTGTTTGAAATAAAAATACTGCGGTGTGTTTGTGATTGAAGGCTTTCTTGTGAATTAGCACATTCTAGTCTTATTTCTGTTGGGCGTTGATTAATAATTTATCATTTGGTAATGAATTTGTGTTTTCTAAATTGATAATCACCCGTCGCTCCTCCCAGGTTGACTATTATTTAGATTTTGAACCCATTCAAGCAATTGGGAAAATGATACTTGGGAATTATGGGGCACTTCTCAAGGGGCAGCGAACTATTGAAGTTAAATAGGTATATAAAGTCAAAATGAGATCAATGATAAAGTTGATCGAAACAAGGAGAGGCTCGTGCAAAAGAATACATGCAAAAATATGGAATCAACTATGGAGAAGTTTTTGCACCTGTCGCTCAACTTGCACTATGAGAATGATGATCTCTCTTGCTACCCACCATCACTAGAGTATCTATCACTTAGATAAGTAAAATGAGAATATTTGAATGGGTTCCATCAGCCTGAAGGTTTCTTCGTGAAGGGACGAGAATCTTTTTTAGTTTTTAAAAATAACTTTGTTCGACTTAAAGATGTAATGATGAGGTTGAGTACTAAAGTTTCAATTTTTTGTTGTCTACGATCAACGTTGAGCGTCACCGTCCGATGTTATTATGTGTAATTAAATAACCTTGTCCAGTTGAATATTTCGAATGTATTTTATTGTCCTATATTATTTTGATGATCAGTTTACGAGACCATGATTATTTGTACAAGCTTTGAGTAGACACGTGTTGTGTTTGTAGTTGTACGGTGCTCGGAGAAGGAATATGTGTTAAAGGTGCAGAACATGGACTCAATTTTTAGTTGAAGATATTTAGGTGCTAACCTTTGGTTATGAGAGTGGTTGAAGACTATTATGGAAGAATGCAAATTCTGATTTCAATTATAATAAGTTATTTATTTTGTTTTATGAGATAATTGTGATAAGTTGTTTTGTTGAATTAGAGCATGTCGATGAATTCGTTGTTTATGAAATTTGAATTGTTGGTTTTAATTTTATGAAGCTACATATTGTGTAAATGTTTTAATAGCCTCACATTCTTACTCGTCATAAAAACTGTTCTAAGTGAATAGGGACAACAATATTGTTAATGTCAAATGAAAATAGGTATGCAACATTGTTTTGTAGTTTTTAGTGGTTTGGAAAATAAAGGTTCATTTGGCTTGGTATTATCGGAAATCAATTCAATTGAAGGATTCAATGTGTTTGTAGCTTGAAAAAAGGAAAGGAAAATAAAAATAAAGCAATTAAACTAACTAAACTACACTAGGAAATGAAATTGCAAGTTGGTCGAATGCCTCGTCGTATGCCTCTAATATGAAAATGCAAGCAACAATGAAAATTAAGAAAAAACAAGCAATGTTTCACCAAGTACAAGCATGAAAGCTCAAGGTACAACCATGCTTGCATGAACATAAAGACTTGAATAATGAAAATTGACAAATGTCGAAAGCATGAATAGAATGAGCAATGATAATTGACGTCAAAGTTTAAATATTTTTACGAGCAAGCAACAAAGCATAGATCTAAGATTTAGCATGAAACAATGCATGAAAATAAAATCCTAAATAAAGAATATGAAATACTTAAAATAAAAACGATCTTTGACTCGATCTATGATCTAAACGTGTCACTCATCTAGATTCCATGGACGATTCACAAGATCAAACAAGAAATCAAAGAGCTAAAGCAAAAGGCATAAAATTGAAAAACATGCATGAAATTAAAGAACAAAGCATGAAAATAAACTAAAGCTTACTTGAATTAAAGAGAGTAACAAAATTGAATTAAATTACAAGAAAGTAAAAATCCAAGGGAGTACTTGAATTATTCTTAGGCTTACAAACCCAAGGAATTGCTTGAAATCAAAATCTAAGAACTAGAGAGAGAATTTTATTGCTATTCGTCATCTTTTACAAGAGTTGAAAAAAAATGAGAGATCATTACAAAAATGAGAGTTGTGTGCTATTTATACTTAGGTTTAATTTGGTTTAAGAGCGCCAAAATATCCTTAAAGGCTTGAAAATCCTAGGTTTGACCAAAATTGACCCGTGTTGACCAAGATGGCTCAAGGTGGCTCAGTCACGGGATGGGTCTTGGGCGCAAGGTGGCTGGAGCCTGGGCTGGCGTGTTGGTGTGCATTTAGGCGTGGGAATAGGTGTTGCTTGGCGAGGAATTAGGCGTGCATTTAGGCGCTGCTTTAGGCCAGGCTGGGCACTGCATGGCGAGGACCTAGGCATGGATTTAGGCGTGAGAATGAGCGAGATGGCTCGGACACTGGGTAACCCAGTGTTGAAAACCAAACTGATTACTTCCTCCCAAATGGAATTTTGAAGGTGTTCACTCAATTCGCTCAAGTGTTTAGTATATGGGACGTGTATACGCTCAAATTGGATAATACATGCACCTCGACAAGATTTCACAAATCGGAGACTCAAAATTACCCATTGTACATGATCAAACAAGGATCGAAAGAGGTCTTTATTTTGGGTTGTAATGTTGGCTCTTTGGTAAGGTATGGAATATTTGGATATAGTGGCTAACACACGATCAAACGTGATCAATAACACACAAAATCCCGACTTCTAAAACCCGAAGCTAATGATCGCTTCACCCTTCCCAAATTACCAAATTTTCATTCGAAACCCTTTCGTACACTCACACACTTTTCCGACTTTATTTCACAACACTTAGAAGCTTTTTGAAATTGCCTCTTTTTACTACACTTAGCCTTTAAATTAGGATTTTCACTTGAACGCACGCTTTATCACTTTTAGTGATTTGTGTTGGAGTATTATTCTTTTTTTTTTTGGATAAGCAACTCAAAACCCAAAACCCTCAATTGATTTTCCACACATTCCAAGTTAACTAACAACATACACTCTCACCTCACAATTTATGAAGATATAAGAGCTAAAATCGAGTTCGGCTAACAAGCAATGGGGTATAGGCTCAAGGGGGCTCATTTGGGATATTTAAGTAGCTTATATATTTGGATATGGCCAGAATAAGGGTGATATATGTGCCTCGAGGTCATTTCCAAGTTCAATCATGTACGAGCGAAATCAAGCCACCTCAGTGCAATTTCCGTAAAAATGCAAGCAAAATCTATAAATCACACAAGGCTACTCACTAGTTTGCACCGGGTTTTGGAAAACAAAATCGAAAGAGCTTTTAGAGCTTTTCAATCTTTTCACGAGTAAATGTTGATTATATATATATATATATATGCGGGTTTTGGACGAAGCACAAAAATTCAACTCCTCACATAAGAGGCCATAAACATGTAAAAACCCAACAAGTAAACAATTCAAATTTCCAAGCATATGGTGATTGCTTAACAATATAATAACGACACAACAACGACTCAACCATATAAATGCACAATTAGTAAGCGTCACTTCGCCAAGAATGCGTCACTTCGCCAAGGCTCGAGTTAAGAAAGATAAATCATGCTTTGTAAAACTCGGACACTAACCACCTACCTACCCCACACTTAAACCATGCAATGCCCTCACTGCATTTTAATGAAAAATCAAGTAAAAGGAGGGTGAAATAGAAACTTCCTTGATCGAGCGAGTTTGGGTCAAGCTTGGTGGGGTCCACTTAAGAGTTAAACATTCTATGAGAAAAACGAGCATGGCTAGATTCTCCCGACTCCATGAGTGCTACCAATCTTATCAAATCGGAAAGGGTTGGAGTCGGAAAGAAAAACACTAAAATGGAAAATCAAACAAAGTAAAAAACACAAGAAAATATGTACATAAATCAAGATAAAGAAAAACCAATGACTAGATAGGACCTAAAAGACAACAAAAATATTTTTTAGTTTATACGAATTTCAAGTGTTTTTGGATTCTTATAAAGTAAGAAAGAAATTAAATAAAAGAAATAGATGGAAAGAACTTGGGTTGCCTCCCAAGAAGCGCTTGTTTTACGTCACTAACTTGACGAACTCCCTTTTTGTTCAAGGTAGAAAGGGAACGGGAGGCTCCACCAAAACAATATCCTCCTTGTCGGGAGGGTCCACTCTTTGGAACGTTCTTGGCGCATTGCATATCTCAAATAGTATTCG
Source organism: Phtheirospermum japonicum (assembly GCA_014905375.1). Classification (NCBI taxonomy): domain Eukaryota; kingdom Viridiplantae; phylum Streptophyta; class Magnoliopsida; order Lamiales; family Orobanchaceae; genus Phtheirospermum; species Phtheirospermum japonicum. The sequence continues at coordinate 679,395 of BMAC01000317.1, read as the reverse complement.
CCAAAAAGCAAACGTTCCAAATGGGCAAATGAAACTCGTCGCGGCTATGTCTTCGGGTGGAGTAGTAGTTTTGAAATGACCCAAAAACTCGTCCAAGAAATGGTAGGAATAATGGTCGGCTAGATTGTTCAGCCTTTGATCGACAAACGAGGAAGGGAAATGATCTCTCTTGGTAGCCGCATTTAACTTCTTAGAATCGATCAACATCCTCCATCTCGTCGTAGCCCTCATGGCCAACAATTCTCCTTTTCCATCCTCAAAAATTAACATGTTTCTCGTCTTTGGTACCAAGTCAATGGGATTCACCCACTCGCTTTTAGAAATCACAAACACCAATCCTTCCCACAACAACCCCCAAATTCTGACTCTTATTATTTCCATACGGGGGCTAACTCCCTTAACAACTCCGGGTCTCCAACCAATAGCACCCTTAAAGACTTTGAGCACTTCAACCATCCTATCCTCATCCTCTCGATTCGGACCGGCAAAGATGATAATCGGCTTGCTCTCCTCTTCCAAATAGAAACGCTTGGAGGGATATGGGGGAGGATTAAGCTCGGGCTTGTGCCTCCTCTCATCTTCATCAAGGGCTAATTCGAACAATTCCACGACCCCCTCGAGATATTCTTCAAGCTCTTCCATATTATCATCAATGATCTTTTCCTCAAGGCGAATCTCAAACTTCTCACTCTTATCATCAACTATCCCCAACCCCCCCTCGGAAAAGTCATCGTTGCATAAACAATCATTTTCACACAAGTCTTGGGCACATAGAGGCACAACGTACTCATTGTTAAGAACAAGGGGCTCATCATCCTCACAACACTCCTCAAAATAGGCTTCCCGGACAATATCTTCTTCAAAGCTCCTCTCCTCTGTATAAACTTGTTCGACCAATTCTCGGATCACATCCATATGTAACCACTCTTCAAAAGATATTTTTGAAGGAAAAGGCATAGGGGATTTAGAGGTTGGTGCCTTGTACGGGTTCAAAGACTTGTGGAGGCCATCAGGAAGTTCCTTTGCCAACATGGGGCCCACGGGGGTGGAACCAAGAGGGGTAAGAGCACTCAGAATAGAAACCACTTCCTCGTCGGACGGTGGGACAACCGTATTATCAACCACCCTAACACTTCCAAGGACCATGACCGCAAGAGGATGCAAAGGTTGGCTTGGCAATTCGTCTTCCTCATTCGCTTGCTTCAACATATTCACATCATTTTCCAATTGCTCAATTGTAGTGCTTAACCCGTTGGTCGTAGTCTCGAGAGCATTGAACTTAGTATCAAACGAAGCCAACGTGATGGAAAGCATTTGCAATTGTTGTAAAATGGACAAGAGATTCGGACTGGAGGGCGGAATAGGAGAATTCATCGGAATATGGAGGACGGGAGGGGCATTTTGGGCATTGGAGCTCACACCGCCAAACAACTCATACGGATCGGGATTTTAAGCACTATTTTTGGCACCAATCGGGGTATGATTGAAATTGTAAGCATGAGGACTTCCATACGGGCCGGGATTTGGAAATTGGACACCCACATTCCTATTAGGATTAATAAAGCCTCCATTAGGTATATTCGTGAATTGATTGGGAACATCATAACCACCATATGGACCAGATGTTGGAGTGTGCATATTCGGGAAGTGATTCGGAGCACCATATCCTCCATACGGACCATTCGTACCCGAGGAGCCATTAAACTCGACATGGTTTGCACCATGCCCTCCCATGCCGGGTTAGCTATAGCCGAATCCACCATTGGCAACGTGGTTTGCACCATGCCCTCCCACGTTGCCAAGGCCGTCATCCCACTCCCAACATGGTTTGCACCATGCCCTCCCATGTTGGAAATGTATCCACCATGGCTACAAGTACCTTGCATACTTAACAAAAAATGTCAAATAACAAAGAAAGTTAGAAACACAAAGAAACTACAAGAAAATCGAAAACCTTAAACAAGCCGAGTCGCAACGGCGCCATTTTGTTTTGTAATTTTTTTTTATTTTAAATCCCCGGCAACGGCGCCATTTTGTTTTTGTAGTGTTTAGTGGTTTGGAAAATAAAGGTTCATTTGGCTTGGTATTATCGGAAATCGATTTAATTGAAGGATTCAATGTGTTTGTAGCTTGAAGAAATGAAAGGAAAATAAAAATAAAATAATTAAACGAACTAAACTACACTAGGAAATAAAATTGCAAGTTGGTCGGATGCCTCGTCGTGTGCCTCGAATATGAAAATGCAAGCAACAGTGAAAATTAAGCAAAAACAAGCGATGTTTCACCAAGTACAATCATTAAAGCTCAAGGTACAACCATGCTTGCATGAACATAAAGACTTGAATAATGCAAACTGACAAAAATCGAAAGCATGAATAGAAAGAGTAATGATAATTGATGTCAAAGTTTAAATCTTTATGAGAAATAACAAGCAACAAAGCATAGATCTAAGATTTAGCATGAAACAATGCATGAAAATAAAATCCTAAATAAAGCATATGAAATACTTAAAATAAAAATGATCCTTGACTCGATCTATGATCTAGACGTGTCACTCATCTAGATTCCATGGACGATTCAAAAGATCAAACAAGAAATCAAAGAGCTAAGGCAAAAAGCATAAAATTGAAGAACATGCGTGAAACTGAAGAACAAAGCATGAAAATAAATGAAAGCTTACTTGAATTAAAGAGAGTAACAAGCTTAAATTAAATTGTAACAAAGTAAAATTCCAAGGGAGTACTTGAATTCTTCTTAGGATTACAAACCCAATTGCTTGAAATTAAAATCTATGAACTAGAGAGAGAATTTTTATCCAAACCCATGCAAGAGTTGGAAAAAATGAGAGATCATTACAAAAATGAGAGTTGTGTGCTATTTATACTAGGTTTAATTGGGTTTAAATGGGCCAAAATAGCCTAGAGGCTTGAAAATCCCGGGTTTGACCAAAATTGACCCGTGTTGACCAAGATGGTTCAAGGTGGCTCAGTCCCGGGCTGGGTCTTGGGTGCAAGGTGGCTGGAGCCTGGGCTGGCGTGTTAGTGTGCATTTAGGCGTGGGAATAGGCGTTGCTTGGCGAGGAATTAGGCATGCATTTAGGCGCTGCTTTAAGCCAGACTGGGCACTGCATGGCGAGGACTTAGGCACGGATTTAGGCGTGAGAATGGGCGAGATGGCTCGGACACTGGGTAACCCAGTGTCAAAAATGCACCTAGTCGGCAGATCTCGGCACGGCTACACGAGCGCTGGCAGACAGGCATGTGGGAGCTGCGCTCGGACACTGGGTAACCCAGTGTCAGCAACGTACCCAGTGTCGGCGGTGCTGGTAGCTACCTGGGCACGAGTTTAGGCATGAAATTAGGCCTATTTTTGCGCCTAGGGTGTTGGCGTGAAAATAGGCAACCCTAGGCAAGGCTAGGCCGCCATTCCAGAATGTTTGCCCATTTTGGAGCATCTTGGCACCTATTTAGGCATGCAAATAGGCAAGGCTAGGCTTGAGTTTTGGCCTCCATGCCTTAACTTGAATTCAAATCATCAAGCCACCTATTAAATGAGAATTTTGATTATCAAGATCCAAGAATTACACCAAACCTCTTATTAATTGAAGCCATTTAACCCAATTAAATATAAAATTAACTAGAAACTCGAAAAAAAACAAAACAAGAAAACAAACAAAAAACCTAATAAAACTCTATTAAAAACTACTAAAATTAGCGTAAAATCCTAATTAAAAATACGAGAAAAAATACCACAATCACATGCAAAACAAACATCAGCGATGAGAAAAATCAACCCAAAAAACTAATACAACTACATTATTGTTGTTGTTTTGTAAGACATCTTGGTCAAAATCCAATTGTAAAATAAGACAACTCAGATCAAAACTGAAATAAATATATATATAATCCAAACATTATTTGCACAGTATGAGAAACCAAAATGTAAGTGATCTACATAAAAGCATCCCAAAAGGCCAATTAGAATGACCACACATGGTTTAATATGTAAGATGGACCTACATCAAAATAGAAACATTTAAAATTAATGGATTAGCTGCAACCAGAGTAAATTTGACTTTGTCCCCTTTTGCAAGCCGATGGCACATAGAAATCTTCTACAACCACCGCGCATGGATATTCTATACTCCTTCCGATCAAGCTTGAGTTTGAACTTCTACGCACTGAACCTGAGAGTTGCAGTCCTAGCATATTTGTATGTCAGAAGTATAAACTCTTGATCAAGAATATGTTAGGAATAGGATACAAATGAAGTAAGACAATTTGATTGTTTAAATATAGACTAATAAAGTGTTCAAAAAACTACCAATGAAAGACCTACCACACATGACCATGAGATATGAGTTTTTGTTAATTCCAAATTAAGGAAACTACTTTCATCATTCTCGTCATCAAAAGAAATTGTTACAACATCTGCATCAGCTTGGCATCACTATGCCTAGTCATCATGATAAAAAGTATTATCATGCCATTCATCATCCTCCTTGAGTATTTCCACAATGAAGATGAAGTCATATGGAGTAAATAGGAGATCAATGATTTCCCGTAATTTGAGGTCATTGTAAAACTTATGCCATCCATCCCTTATTGTAGCTTTACCTTCTATAACATCTATCACTACACTGCTTGCTCCACAAATCCTTAAAGCACGCTTCATTGGTAATAACCTATTAAAAAAGGTTTATCGTAACTAGTATGCATCAATCACAAAGATAATCAGTATTGATAAATGGAGTTCAATAAAAATAATAAAATATGAGCTACTGACAACACCAACAAATTGGATAGTAGGTGAAACCAAGATCAAGATACACCAACAACAATTGGTTTTATTGTATATTCATTTGTCTTATATTCAGTTAATAAAAATGATCATCATAATTCTTTGAAGTTATCTATCACATACCCTAATTTGTACATATTGTGTGTGTGTTTCGTATGTTTACGTGTCTTGTTTATGTATTTAGTTGGGTTTTAGTCGCGTTTTGTCTAATTCTCTTTATTTTGCATATTGACTTTTTAGTGTTTTTGTAATTTTCTCATATTTTTTTTGTATTTATGTTAGTTTGATTTTTCTTAATTTAGGAAGTTGAGCGGGCCCTAACGCATTCCCGAGGATCACAACTAGCTCAATTTGATAAAAACATGACCCAGACCCACAAAGCATAGCCGTCAATCAACGCATCATCAACACACCCATCGACACGCACTTTTTAACCGCACGACGACGAAAGTTGATCGATTTAATGAGGACTTCCCGCAACTAATGATCGACATGCAATCGACATACCATTGACACACGATAATTTTTGCACCATCGATCGACACCTAATCGACAAAAAGACATAGTCGATCTATGGCAATCAACGGAAGGCCATTTTTGTCAAAATTACTACTTTGCCCCAATGGTTTAAGAGTATACTTACAAAATTGCTCGCGTAGCCACATTCTTTCTAAAGAGGGATATTGCTTGATTCACTTCTGCTCGAGTCCACTGTTTGATAAGTGGATAGGAAGATGACGCTTTCTTCCCCAATTTAGGATACACTCCGACCAGAGTACTTAGAAATGCAACCTTAGCCAATAAAATGACATTAAATCACACAAATCAGTATATGCATTGTATATATCATTTAGAAAGCTGCATAAAAGTTTCACGCCAGGGTACTTGAAAGAGAACAATGCACTCAGTGACATATGCGAGACCCTGAGTTTTCATCACAACAATGTCATTAACAAGCCTCGACAACACCAACACTAGTACAAAAACAGGATTCAAGAACAGGGATTTAAGAACGCCTCAGGAGGCGGCGTTCTTAAATGTCAGGCGGTGGCATTTTTGTAATAAAAGTGTCACATACGAGAACGTCATTTTCAAAGACGTTCTGGTATACTGGATATCAAGAACGTCGTTAAAAAGACATTCTCGTATGTTAGATATCCAGAACATCGTTAAAAACGACGTTCTCGTATGTTAAATATCGAAAACGTCTTTAAAAACGACGTTCTCGTATGTTAAATATTAAGAACGTCTTTAAAAACGACGTTCTGAAATGTTGTATTATTAAGAACACCCCTCTCAAGGACGTTTTGAATTAAAATTTTATCTTTAATTAATTAATATCACAAAATTAATTTTATCCCTTTCATCTCCACGCTCGCCCGCTCCTCCGAAAGAAACCCTCATCCTTCAATCGGAAACCTTCTTCTTCCCATATTCCACCACCACCACCACCACCACCACACTCCGCCAGCACCGCACTCAAACCCTAGCCACCACTACTCTGAGCAAGCACGAGCCCAAGGACGACACGTTCTCCTGAGCAGCACTTCGTTAGGGTTTGACGGCTAGCCTCCCCTGCCTAAGCGTCAGCTTCAGCGCCTCCCACCTTGGAATCCCAGAGGCGACACCACCTCTGCCGGTATACTCAAGCGGCATCGGATATGCCTCCGGGTACAATGATGAATTCAATTTTTCTAAACTACTGGGTTAAATCCAATTTTCCATATCAAATAATAATTTTGTAGCACAGGAGTTGAACGATGATGAATTTTGCAGCGGGCCGAACTCTTAAAATCAAGGGGTAAATTCCTTTAAGCCCACTCTGAGGAGAAGACTTCCCACCATTACTGACATCCAATTCTGGAGCAAATGATTATTCTGAGTCGAGTGATGAGTAGAGCGAGGATGAACCAAGCTTCCCCAAGATAAATTGCTCTACAGGCCGCAAACTCAAGCACGCTGCACCTGAAATAATTTTGAATCTAAAGGTAAATGTGGTTAACATTTGGGATGTCGAAATTAATATTTTGAATGATGATTTGGATGGTGTTGTGGATGATTAGGAGGATGGGCCTGATAGTGGGACTCAGAGGAGTTGGATGATTATTTGCGCTTACCAATATTTTGAAGCATTCCACTGGTGTGGGCAAGGTGTTTGATAAAATGCCTGAACCTGTGGAAGATGATGAACAGTGCAATCTGCGCACTATCCCTGCTACTGCTGCGGTTATTAAAATGAGGCAATCCAAGGGTTGGATTTTATTAGCATTCTTGATCAGGTTATTTTGTTCTCTTACACTCAACTCTTAGGCCTTGTTTACTTCAATTGATGTGGATGGATTAACAAATTTATTATGGTGTCGTCCCAAGTTTACTTCATTTGATGACACCAAGCGGGCTAACTTGAGGCCCGCACTATTTTGAATGGGGTGATAAAATGCATGATTTGGATCCCACCTCCCACCCTATTCGTTTTATCCTGAGTGATATGGGAAAATGTGTGAATCATAATGTCCACCTCCCACATAATCTAATCATTTTGAGTCACCTAATATAAATAAACAAATAAATGACTAGATGATAAAACACTTACTTGCAAGCCCTTATTTAAGCTGAGTTGATTTATTTGTTTATTTTATAAAGTTGTTTTTCACTTCTTTTTAGTTTCAAGAACTTCTATCTATTCTTGACAAAAAATTAGGGGCATTTTTTGACACTTAACTTTTATATATAATTAGTTGAAGTACATTACTGAGCAGGATTAATCTAACATTGGAGGAGTTTCTATCTACTAAAGTAAACATACGATTGTAGTTTAATCGTAAACCTTATCAACTACTCTATCAAAAACCATATCTGGCTTTAATTAATCTCATACTCGATGGTAATGAAGCTTTAAAGCATGATCCACTGATCAATAACACTTTTTAGGCTTTGAAAGCTGCGGGCCACATCTGGCTGCTGTCGAACTTTGATTCACAAGAGGACATAGCTTACCCAAATGATCCGAGAGCCATTATTAAAGTCGACGACGACTTGAAATTGTTATTTCGGAGAATTGAGCTCCCGCGCGATATGCTCGACATTGAGAGGGATCTTCAGAAGAATGGTATGAGACCCGCTAAAAACACGGCTAAGAGGCGAGCCATGGCACAAGTTGATGGCATTCCTCAAAAGCCTAAGACCAAGAAGAAGAAGCATGTGATCAGCAAGAGGACGAAGCTTACTAATGCTCATCTTCCGGAACTCTTCCAGCACCTCAAACCCAGTTCGTCTTGAATTTCCAATCGTTATAATTTTTGATATCCTCGTGATTGAATTTGAACCTGTGCTGCTGGTATGAACTCTGTCCTGCTGTTCATTAATATTTATAATAATTATATTCTTGTTGAAACTGATCTTTTGAAAACTTAATTCTGTAACTATTTTGAAATTTGAGGACGTTTCAGCAACCTCAGTGAAATTAATATGTATATATTAACATTAGAAGTTTTCATTTAATTACAATGCTTGATGTGTTTATTTTTTTCATTCATGTAGCGAAATATAATGGTTGCTTTCACATGCAATTGTTTGGTTTGAAAGTATGTGTTTTCTCGTATGATCGAGTCTGAATCTTCAATGAAAAATTAATACGCGTATCTATTTTTGTATGTTACAATCAGTTGGAAGTTATACAAAATCAAATCACGCGAATAGTCCAATTATAGGGTGGATTTCTATACTAACTGAAATTAAGTTGTGCAGACACTTGCTAATGGTTGTTCCTTGAATTGCTTTTGCAGTGCAACTGCCTCCATTAGTCAAACTGCCAAAGTTATTCTCTGGTTTCATTCTTTAGTTTTGTTGTTATTTTGAATCCACAAAGAGGATTGTATCTTGGTTTAAAAAAAATAATTTAATTTAATTTCT